>CM062825.1:5534631-5957149 GCA_031772345.1 Himalopsyche anomala
TTTACATAAAATTAACACAAGAAATTTTCAAGAGAATCGTCATCACATTCAATGTGAAAAATAAATAAATATAATTTATTTTTAAGTTCAAGAATTTTGAGTTGATTTTAAGTAATGGAACCAGTCAAACATTTTTGTATGGACACCTTATCTTTTTTTGCACGGTCACTGACAATGTTCCCTCTAATTTTCCGAAGGTTATGTGCGCAAAATACATTGGCTATGCAACTTTGAAAGGAAAATAAAAATTATTAGCAATAGATACTGACCTTTCGTAATTTTGCACAGAATTGGGGACGTTGACGTGCGGACTGAGAGGGGGTGGTTTATTGTAGAGTTCTATCGGTAGAGGCTTAGGGGATGTTTCAGCAAATCTACAAAAAAAAAGCAAATCGAAGTTTTCATTAAAAAGAATTCTGCAGAATTCACTGTTTTTTTTTTTTATATGTACGTCCTGAAATTGGAATGGAATGTTATAATGAAACTTTCTCAATAATTTGAATTCAACTTTTATCTTGAATTTTTCATATGAAGAAAGAGAATCAAATACCGAATAAAAAGGATGAAAGGTAAAATCTCACCTTGAAAAATGAGTAAACACATCTCCGATTGTGATGATCTTGGGACTGGGCTCAGAGTGAGTGCTTTTCATCAGTGGGTCGCCGCAGTCTATGCTTCCTTGTCTTCCGGCAACATTGTCATTCGTGCCGGTCAACACGTCTCCAGCGGCGGCACTGCCACTCAAAGTGGGTGTTCGTTTATTTTTTAGGGTTCTGGAGGGGTCGACGGGTGGCGGTGGAATGATTCCCGTGCGAGGACTCAGTGCCGGAGGACGTTCCGGGGGAGGGGGCGGCCTGATAGGTTCTTCCGTGTTATCGTTTGACGATATGACACTGTCGTTCTCTTTGCAAGGGACAATACGCGGAGTAGTGCGGGGAGCCACAGACGGAGGATCACTGTCACTATCGATATCTCCGTTGGCTTTCAGAGCGGGCTTAGTCGTCCGGTCTACCTCCAGCCAGCCTCTAACGGTACCGGTCTCTTCAGCGATGGAGGGGCGCCGAACAGGATTACAGTTGCGGGGGCTGAGAGCAGGCGGTTTTCCACACGGTGGATAGTCATACAATGAGCCAGAATTTTTTGAGAATACATCCGCATCTACGATGGGATTACGCGGGCTCAAAGCGGGCGGGCGAACCGTCCATAAAACGTCTTGGTCGTGCCTCGCTACATACGGCCACAGCGGATTTATCAAATCCTCCGTTATCCTGTGGAGATGATCATCCCTCGACGAGTGATCTGACGAGGTTGACTCTGACGGATCGGAGGCCGAAGTCTTCTCTTCGTTTCCCCATGGTCCACTGGCCCAGTCAGATCCATTAGGCGTGCGGAACTCCACCATTTGATGATCTGGAGATGGAAAGTTCCCTCCCCGGGGAGGCGGTTGAGGACGTTGGGAGGGAGCAGGGACGGCTGGCGGCAGGGTGGAGGACGGTCGCGGGCTGACAGGTGGCGGGGCATTAGAAAAGTTGTCAATTATTCTTGAGGAGAGTTCTGTGATTGACGCTGTTGGATGTCGACAGGATGAGTCGCCGTAGCCAGACAAAGAACTTGAATTAGAATGCCTGCAAGTGATGATAATATTTTTATTCACAATTTTCAAAAACATATAAAGGGATCTAATATCTAGTGCCAAAAATGTATTGGATTTCCACTAGCATCAAACTTATTTTTTCTTATGGAAACATCCAAAAAAATATCAGTATACTAACCTATTATGATAGCAAACGATTGCTAATTTTCCTCTGGGAGCCAAAGGTCTAGGAGAAGTATCATCATCGGCCCCGACCTGCTGCAAACTGGCTGTCGAACCGAATGACGAAACAGATGTTCCATCCCATGTTGAAGAAGTCGGTGACAGCTGTAAAGAACCTGCAGAACAATATGAGCATGTTAATAACTATTTTCTCAATTAATTTAACGAGAAATCATATAATAAAATAAACATGTAATATCGACATATTCTGAGATGGTGGAAGTTATATATTTCATTCCTTTTCAGGTTTACCGCTCGACTACCATAGATAGCTTGTGAATGTGTGAACTTGCATCAAATAATTATTGCTGTGAGACAGAAAAATCATTGACGTGTATATAATTTTCTTTTTCTTGCTTATACTGGTCCAATCGAAAATAACAAATCACCGATAATAAGATACGACACTTACTGCTTTGGTCATCAGACGAATCATTGGTAACAGTCGGCGCGAACGCAAGCATGGCAGCGTGATGCCTCGACCGAGCCGGTTTTATTCCAGGACTTTTCAGCGACAGCTCCGGCCAATCTCTCGGCTGCAAATTTGGAACAAGTACAGTCAGTTAATGGGAAACTGCTGTTAAAATAATACAATTTCACGATTTACGTTTAGTTTATACGTACGAATCTAGCAGCCTGCCTTGCATTCCTAGGTTCAATCATCAGACTTTTATTATATAGATAATCTCTTATTTTGGTGTCATCCAATCCTGGAAATGGATTCAGGTTCTCCAAGAACGCCTAAAAAACAAACAATTGTTACATCATAATTGCTGAACAAGTGAGTTATGTTTAAATATTTTTTCACTGAAATTAAGAGAGAATAAATGAAGTGATTTATCCCCTTGTGTTTGCCGGATTTGGCGGAGAAAATATTAGCACAAATGTCACTCGGGATTTCAGAAAAGTTAAAATCAGCAAAACTGAATACTTCAAGGAGTACTTACTCTTATTTTAGGTTCAACGGTGAGGCAATAAGGTTGATTCTGATACTGCTGTATCTCCCCAGTTATCTCCGCCACCATCCGTCTTTTCGAGAAGTTGATCAGAATCTCAGAATTAGGAAGAAAATCTACAAAATCATAAATGTTTAGTATTTTAACATTTCAACACTGCTACAATTGTTAAAAATCCTGCACAGATATCACAATTTTTCATATATTAGTATGTTTTTACATTATTTGTCAATATTATAGCTGCTAGCACCAACTTAATATTCAGCTTTCCTCTTTCAGATTCAGAGGTATTAGCAGGAAATGATTTAGATAAAAAAATAATCGCTACACCAAACAAGTTGCCCACTCCTGATCTATGATAAGTTATTCTGGAAGCCAATAATGGGACCATTGGGGAGACTTGTGCCTCTTTTAAACCAACCGAGTACTTGGCCAAGTAAGCGCATATAAGGTTTTGAGCGAGATAGTTCATTTTTACATGCGTTTCGTTTAATTCAACATGAATAGTCGTTGTAAAGTGGAAAAAAACTCCACTCATCTGCTAAGACACTCATCTGATAAGACACGCTGAGTACGTGAGCGTGCTACAGGTGGTGGGGGTATCATCTCGGTCAAGAAAATAGAAATGGTTTATGTTCACCCGTTCGCTCATTTCACTTGTCGGTTGGCTAGGCCAAGTACTGTGCATTGCGTTGAGATTGTTTTGTATTCGACTAAGTTTACTCTCTCGGCTGCATACTCAGTTGGTCTAAATGAGGCATTAGTAATGTGCAGATGGATACAATCATAAATTATTCATTTATGCACTAATGACAATTAGAGCTTATACAAAAGCCGATTTTCGAATGTCAATATTGTTGAAGTTTTACAAAAAATGGATAATTCAATTAAAATAGCTAGAAAAACTTCAATTTTTTTATGTCGTTTATTTATATATGTATAAATAATAATAAACAACAAGAAATTATTTGGTATTTCTCTTCAGAAAATATGATTCAAAAAAACACAAAGCGTCCACTGATCGTTTTGTAACAAAATTTCCTGATATCGAAAATACCCTTTCGCTGGGTAATGATGTGAGGCATACCGTCTTTAAGCCATCAAATAAAAGATCTAAATTTTCTGTCCTTTTGTTTATAGACTCGTTTATGGAAAATACGGCACAACCAGTTACAAAATTGAAAACCCGGTTTTTGAATGTCACAAATTTAGCCAAAAACTGGTTTTTGAAAACCGACAAGCCCTGATAACAATAAAACAATACCTTTGTTGCCATCTTCAATATGGAGAATATTAGTGAGGTACATGCCGCAGAATGGAACGCAAGGCGGGTTGATACTACGTAACTTTTCTTGATACTTCCGAAGGTGTCCCATGTTTAGATCTCTGCACTCTTCCAGGGCTCGCTCCAGCCGAGCCGGAAGCATCTGGAAACAATGAATTGAAATTATGCGCTGTTGACAGTGGAAATCGCCTATAGATATTGTCACATAATAACAAGCATATAATTATGTTTTCTGTGCCTTTAGCCAAATGATTAATGTTATTGGTGGATATATGCATTTGTGTTAGAACGCATAGATGACTCTAAATTTTCCTCCTATCTATCCAGTCCTAAAAATAAAGTGTAGCGAGAGCAATTAGCTACTTAAGGCAGTGGTTTCCAACCTCTATATGACTACGCCTCTCTTTGGAGAAAAAAATATCTTCGCACCTCCCCATCCTTTATTTCATATAGTAATACAGACACATTTTATATGGTAAATAAATATTTTGGACTGTTCGCGCCTCCCAGGTTGGAAAACGCTAACCTAAGGAATAAGTAGATTTTCGCAGAAAAACTTATGTTGAGATAAGTTCCACTAGGAGTCCATAGACTTAAATATAGAGAATATTTAACTAAAATAAAAATATATAGGCCGTCTCTCAATGTAATATTCAAACTCCCCTGATCTATGTGCTCCATGTACTGGATATTTTTAGGCTTCACAATCTGATTTCTTGATAAAATCATTCCAAATCATAAATAATTTCTTAATACGCTAAATTGCCTTTATAGAAAATATCAAATAACATATAGAATCAAAATAAGTATTTCTAAGAACTTCAAAAACTATCCTCTGTTAATCAAAAATCAATTGTGCCTCTGCATAGTATCAAATATTGAGATGTATAATTTTTGACTAAACTTATTGCTTTTTTTTTTTAACCATGTCCGCTCCCAATGTGGAGCATATGGACTCCTAATGGAGTTTATCTCAACAGAAGTGTTTCTACGAGAACTGCTTGTTACTCAGTTGCTCAACCTCTCTTTTTCCAAAGAGTATAGGGATAGAAGGATAGAGCTAGGACAGGACTAGTGGTAAACTAATCGCTCTCGGAGTTACGGAGGGCACGGGTTCAAATCCCAGTACGGACAGTTTTATAAATTGATTTTTCAATCGATTTATGAATTTCTGTTCGAAAGCATGGATGTATGTGATGTCTTGAATTCCCCTCTCCCACCCATCCTATCCTATGAACGGGGCGTATCGAGAGCGATTAGTTTAACTTATTGCTTACATACCTGAAATGTAAATCTAAGTCTGTAGACAGAAGCACTGCCCATGGCTGAGACAACGGCCAGTACTCCGTTGAAATTGTTCAGCTCACGTAACACCATCATGACTTCTACCGCCCGACAGACCACAGCCGTTCTCTCTTCCAAATTCAGCGAGTCAACGATTGATTTTTCAATCCATCGAGTAAACTGCAAAATTAATCATAGAAATACAATTTACTATATTATCCTGATTACCTGTCTGCGGTAAAAGAATTGGTTCTTAAAATAGAATAGGCACTCTGTAAAGATCTCCTTTTTTTAAACTTCATTAGACATTCATGAGTTTTGATTTTGTGAGGAATTCGGAGATAAGGGAATATACAAGACAGTCCCCCGGCAGTGGTTATAGAGAGATGTTGAAACTGGCCATATGCTCTACATGGGGAACAAATATGGTCAAAGAAGAAAGACTTTCATAGCTAATTGTGTTTTCAAACAACAACTATTAAATGAAGCTTTGTTTAATTTATGAAAAAGACGTTGGTATTAGCCAATAAAATAGAGAATATTAGTTGAGGCTATTATTTGCAAGCCCGGCTCGTTCCGAAATTGGTGAAAGATGAACCGTAAATGTAATTTAGTAAATTAAAAAGTATTTTTAGAAAACAGTCTTTAACTTGGGCTTGGTAACATACAAAATATTATTCCAAAGTAATGTAACACTAAAAATACTTAACCCTTTGCACTCTTTAATTGAAATATGTTTTCACATTAATTCGTCTTTAATTCATTTATTATCGTATAATTATAGTAAAAAACATTTTGAATGTTTCAGTATAGCAAAATTTATCTTGCCCACAATGCATATTGGTAATATTTGGATGAAAAAAAAGCTTATATTATTAAAAAAATCAGTAAATTAAAAAACATTGCCAAATCTGTAATGTCGAGTCCAGCTCGACTTAGGACTTCTAAGAGTTGATGAATTTGTTTAAAAACTACAAAAATGGGTCACTGTTAAAACACACCAGCGGCACCCTCTATCCACCCTATACAGTGAACTACTAGTGGAATAGTATTTATTACATGGAAGGTGTCATAAATTACATTTACCCAGATTTGATCAACAATAGATGGCAATCTCTCTCAATATCATATTCTCACCCTCTTAAATAGAAATACTTGAAGCAGAAACATATGCTGTCGCAACTTACATTTGTTGTATGTTTAATTATCCTAAGTAAGTTAGGGCTAGATGTCTCTTTGTCTTTCTTGGTCCATACAGCTCCGACCAGTTCAGAAGGTTTCACCTGAAATAAATTAATAATATCAATAAGATTGAGGGCATACGAGGCTGCTGTCCACATGAAAACAAATGTATATTAAATGAACTTTCATTACTCACCGTTCTGTACATATCAAACTCCAGCAATGTCAACTGTCTGGCGAGTTCGATGGGATGCAAAGCCAAGAGGTGGTCACAGAATGGGGCATATGGAGGGGGTTTCCACTCCAGGGGAGGGGGAATGCGGTCGAAGACAGGTGCAGGAGTCGCCAGGGGAAGAGCGGGCAACATAGAGCCCCCTTCCATTGAGGGAGCAGGAGGAGAAGTGGCACTTTTGGTTCCATCATATATTCCACTCTACAAGAAAAAAAATGTTTATTAAAAACATAAATATTTATAAAAAGGAAGCAGTACAATTAAATATCATTGAAAATAGGAAAACCTGCGGCATCATATATATTAAAATCGCAAGGGATATTTCGTGTTATATGTCTGTGTGCGAAAGGAAAAATCGGTTAAGTATTAAATCAGTACTTTTCAGGAGAGCTATAAGATTTGCATTTATATGAACTCAGACGATGTGATATGTGATGTTTCAACGTAAAATTTACTCATTCAGCATCGCTGAATCGACTGGTCATCTTTTCCAAACTTCTGACCTCTGCGAGCGACTTCATACTGAAATCAGTCATAACGGTCTGGTAGATAACTTTCCACATTTGTAATTAGATGCACTTATGATAGGCAAAATGGTTGAGACTTTAATTTCAAAACTGTATTTGGGATATTTATTATATTTTGGTTGCCATGACTTAGGCAAAGTTTGAGCTGTTATGTCTACATAGACAGACAGACAGACAGTTGAGGGGAGTCTGAATTCATTAAATTTAAACAAGTCACTTTATAACGGAACTTTGACAATTTCATCACAGTCTAGCATTATGCGACAAACATGTTTGTGGGATTTATATTATAGACCAGGGATGGGCATACATGAGGTTAACGAGGGCCACATTTTGGATTTTCACATATAAAAAGAGCCTCACCATAGTCATGTTCTCGCGTATTATTAAAACACATATTCAAATGAATTACAGGTTATCTTTAAGAACAGCGTCGTGAAAAATTTGACTTTTAATCTAAAATAGCCGTCGTGTCAGTGCCGCCATCACAGAAAAGAAAAAAACAAATCATTTGTGAATTATTTTTTTGAATTAATTATACAAATCTAAGAAACGTTATGATCTCTGATTACTGTCAGAATAAATGAAAAACAGATGTATATTCAACCCTATCTTAACTAAGATGTATAAGTAGTTTCACATAGCTTCCAATATTTTTTATTTTTAATATAATCAATATTGGAAGCTCTGTTGGCGGCACTGACACGAAGGCCAATTTCAAAAAAACGTCAAATGCTTTACGACGTCTTGCTTTAAGATTACCGAATTACATTTCTACAAAAATCTTGATTGCTATATACAGTATAAAAAATATGTTAATCAAGATATATTGGGAGCCGCACTTAATCCAATGAAGAGCCACACTTGCACATATCTGTTATAGACTGTGGAAGGGTAAACAGGAATATTTCTCAACACCAACCAGACGATCCCAGTCAATCTGCTAAGAAATATAAGGGTGACTAGTGGGTATGTATGATAAGACACGACTGCAGATAATACAGATGATGCCCTTCGTGTAACCACGTTTTATTTACACGAATCAGCTTCCAATCATCTGATTGTTGAGCCAATTTCACAATAAAATATCGATGTTTCTAATGAAGCGAATACTTGTTTAATGCAATATGTAGCTTTGTTACTTACTCTTCTCTGAACAATTTTGATAACACTCTCGACCCATTTCTTCATCGGTTTCCCTGTAATGCTATCTAGGAACGCTCTCAGCTTTTCGAGGAGCGAAGGATCCCTTTCGAAATCGTAATAGTGCTGGTCGACCCATTGACGCAACACATTTAATACCCTGTCAAGAAAAAAGAATCATAATTTATTCGTGTAACCACTTTTCCTCAAACACATCAGTTGAAATGTTTTCAAAAACAGAAACAGTAATTTAAAATTCCATATTTTTTAAAACAAAAGTCAGTTTTTACCACAACTAAGGGTAAAAATTAGAAAGTGGTGGATTATTTACACAAAACCGTATTCAAAATCTTAAGTATACAGGGTAGAAGAAATCGAGAGACTTATCAAAACTAGAATAGACAATAATGAATTCAAATGTTGACACATATGCGTTTGTTGGTCTCTAACTTTTCAAAAGGCATACCGGTAGTAAACACAAAAATATTTGCCAATAAGTTGTCTATATTTTTAACATATATTCTTCTGCCATAAAAATTAAAATATTATGAATTTCTCGGGATGTCAGGTGTGATTGGTGCATACCAGGGCATCCAATCCCGAACCCCTTTAGTGATTCACAATCTTTCAATCCAGGATCGATCGTTAATCATAATTTCATGCTCTCATTTATTTACATATCACTAATTACAATTCTAAAAATAACTGACATTAAAGCTAACTAAAGGCCATGGCGACATTTTTTTTCCTAAGCCACAGTTGCTTGAGATCAATTCAATAAGTAAGTACAGGGTGGAATGTAGGTAGATTGACACTTAAAATAGAACAATGTTTAGAAAGTATTTAAAAATATTACCTAAACTGCACGGGTTGAAGAAATTCTTTCCTATACCTTTTGAAATCTTCTCGAGAGGAATTTTTACTAAGTTTCTCCGTATCATTTTCAGCTTTTTCTGAAATAAAATACAGAAAACATGTTTAATTTTTTACAAAATTGCAATGATAATAGTATTTTACGCATAACATGCATAACTGGCCAAACAACAATATCATTATGGCAGACTTTAAATTATGTCTTAAAAAGAAAATCACAGATTTACAAGTAAACTTTTGCTTACTAGCTCGCAGCAGATATACCATATTCATAATATAAAATAAAAATAACTTTGATTATTCCACGTATTGTATTACAAAATGTGACACGAGTCACATTTTGTAACACAATACGTGGAATAATCAAAGTTATTTTTATTTTATATTAAAATGAACTTCCACAAAGTTACCGCCGAATCCATCGATAGTATACCATATTCAGTCACATATTTGATCTGTTTAGGAATAAGGTTATCTCTGTGTATAATATATTTAAAGAATAACAAATTTACAACATATTAAATCTAGCTTTACCCAAATCTGGAGAGCCCTGTTTCGATTCGCAACACTTCTTTTTCCTCGGTGCTTGAAAAGCGTGAAAATTGAAAAATAAGAAAAAGATATTTAGATGAAAAACGTAGTTCCCACTATAACGATGATAAATATAAGTGCAGTATGTTTACAATCATTAATTTTTCCAGCCCTGAAGTCTTTCAAATGCAAGGAAAACTAAGGCTTTCATGGTTAATTCAACCGTCTCTTGATTGCTGTAAATAAATATCCCGATTTACAACAACGGTTGTATCAAAATATTCGGGTTTATAGATCATATGTAGATCAAAAGTAAATTCATTTGGCACAAAAAAATATTGCATTTTAATTTGAATATATCGCCGACGTAATGGCAGAAAGTGTTAAGTCAGAAACCGTCTGTTTTTAGTTATGAATGCAGATAGATAGATTTTAACACGCTGTATATTCTGAAAAACAAGTTCAGTCATATGTTGTGTACATAAAACCGATTTAAGCTGTTTTTGGCAAAAAAAAGAACTATAATTAACACTTTTGAATACATGAATTAAATTCATTAATCGAATTTATACCAACCCAAAACAAAGTGCCCTAAGCACTCTCTGATGAGAGGATGGACTACTGACTTACTGTAAAGATGCTTCCTTAGGAGTTCATATGCTCCACAGTAAGAGCGGACATGGTTAATATAGGGCTGGCATTATATTTAATAAGGTTAAGTGAGTGTCTAGACAGGCAACTGACCTGGTGCGTCGTAAACGAGGCTAGGTTCCGGAATATTGAACCTTTCGATGAGCAGATCGAGAAGTTCGGGGGGTTTACAGAAACTCCGGTACGTCGTTAGGAATGTTCGCACAAACATCGGATCAGCGTAGATGTGGTAAGTCAGTCTTTCTACTAATTTTAAAAGTGTCGCACCCTGAAAAATAAAATATATTTCATTTTTACGATATGTTCAAGCTTTTCCGATGAAAATTTAACAAATAACCGAGTTGAAAACGTACCCTAATTAAAGGGACAGTAGAATTCTGTTTCCCTTCCAAAACAATGTTTTCCTCAGAATCTTCGACGGCAAATCTGTACAGTGAAGGAGGAGGTAACTTCAAGGGATGTTTCTTCTCAAGATCTAACAGAATACTGAAAAAAATAATAGTTATTGAAATTTAAACACTTATACTAATTAAAGGTAAATTAAAGATAATTATACACTTATAGTTGTGTATCCTTGAAACCTACTGTTTGCATACAAAGAACATCTCATTTTCAAAGGCATCATATTTAAAATAGCATATTTGAAGTGTCTATCGAAAAATGAAACAGGCTATTGAAATCAATGGTATCAAATCAAACTATATTTAAAAAATCCAACCTGTCTAGAGCTCTGTCGAGCATATTTTTGGTATTGAGCATAACTAAGTCAGCCATCCATCTGTTTTTGTCTATGGCTCCGCAACAACACAAAACTACCGACGTCCCACACTTGGGCGACAGCTCCATGCAATTTTTTAGTTCTGTAAAACAATTTAAATAAACAAACTTTAAAAAATTATATGCACTTCCTCCCAGAAAACCTCACAATCATGCTAGCAAACAAAACACAGTGGAACCCCGATCTACCATTCTTGCATCATTCGTTTTCCCACATGGATCGTTTATTTTTCATAGTTCCGGCCAAACACCCACAAGAACCCGTTCTCCAATTTACCGATTTTCTCGACCTATCGTCTAAATATCATACTATACATATATCACTGCAATTGGAAAATGATGATGAATTGTCGATATAATTGTTTGGTGAATGAATTCATGAAAAATTAGGCAAATAGGAAAAGGACTAAGCAGCGCTATTGCGTTGTTGGTTTTGGAGATGTTGGATTAGACTGGATCGCGCACTTCAGGTACCTTTGAAAAGCATTAGCCCTGCCTTCCTCTTCTCCTGACCGATGGGATTCTAACGTTCGACATATGTATGTAAAATGCACCTTCATGATTTTGATAAAAAAAAAATTGTTTCATTTTTCAAACTCACCATCAGTGTCAGGTCTATCGATTATATCCAATTTCCTGATGTAGAGCCTTTCCTTTAATTTCAATTCTGATTTAGTTTTATCTCCAGCGCAAGGTTTGCACAGCAACAGCAATCCATCGAAAAGAAACCCTCGTCGTTCAGTCACTTTCTTTCCTGGACCGACCTTGCCTAGATTATCCTCTGTAAAAAAAATTATCAAGTATTATTTTATGCTCGGTACATTTACATTTTCCAGTGGATTTTCACCGTCTTAATTTAGAATAACTGCAGAAAGAAAGCAGCTGATATCATCTGCTAACTCACTCATATCAGCATGACATAATCTACCAATAATAGTGTGAATTACATATATATTTTGTTAACTTTGTCTGCTCGTAATGTGGAGCATATGGACTCTTAATGGAGTTTATCTCAACATAAGTGTTTCCACGAGAATTGCTTGTTTCTCAGTTGCTAAACCTCTCATTATTTTTTAAAGAATAGGAATAGAAGGATAGGACAAGGACATGACTAGTGGCTATAATTGCTCTAGCTATGCCAGATTATATTTTAGAAAAGGAGGGAGGGAATTCAAGACATAACATGCATCCATGTCTTTGGACAGAAATCCATAATTCAATTGAAAATCAATGTCTCCGTACTGGGATTCGAACCCATGACATCCGAAACCAACGACGTTAACCAGTCGACCACGCAGCCGGAAATAATGCTTGAAATTAATGGATGTTGTAAACCTGCTAGTTCTGTACCCCGAGAACTCAATACTCTTAGACTTTCATTTTCAACACTCTTTAAGCCAGTGATGTCTAACTGAATACATTTGGTTGACCACATAAAATATGTAGTTCCAAATGCAGCTGTAAGTGCATTATATTCCAAGTGCAGCTTTGTTGCAGGTATATGAGCTAATTTTTTAAATTTAGAAGTGCTGATTATTCCATCTCCACATTAAAAGCTTTCTACAATACATTGAACATTTCCTCATACCCTTTTTTGGATAAGAATCTGTCGACAATTGCATTAATATATTTTTTACTTAACTTCAAAAAATTTTTACAAGCTATTAAAAATCATTCAATAATTAATGGGAATGAAATGCATTCTATGACCATTATTAATTTTCATGAAGCTCGAGTTTAAAGCATTTATATTTCAGACATTGCTGGTCTAAAATAATACTAACTTCCTAACAAACTGGGAGATGATATTGCTGAAAAAATTTATATGTAAAAAATTTAACTAGCTAACCTCTAATGAATTCATTGCAGCACTGCCCGATGTCTTTGTTATCCCAGTTGTCTATGAGTCGAGCCAGTTCATTCGTCTTCTCCAGAGCCACTTGCCGTCGGGCCCTGCTTGCCATTCGACTGGCTGCCTCGCTGCACAAAAATGAACTCACGTTTGAAGATATTTTATAATGAATTCAAGTTGTATGTCCGCTTATTAAAACAACTTTATTATTCAATCAATCAGAATAGTAACCATTCTAAAAGAGTAGCGTTACAATAAGATAATTTGCTTTGTGCTGAACTGAATGAAATATAATAGGACACGTCAAGAGTCATAATTCTATTTAATGGAAATTTCACTGGCCTTGCAAATTAAGGTGCCCATACATCTAGGAAAAAATGGTTCCAGAACATGTCCTGGAATACAAAATTCACGTGTTCGTTCAAGCCGTATTGTGGAACCTTTCATGTGACCCGAAAGTTCCCATGTTCACGGTCTGGAGGCGAATGCAAACTCTCAACCCGGGGAACATGCATTCGCGTGCAGCTGTAGGTGAACTGTCAAAGTATATTTCGTGATGACTTCATACAAAAGCTATAACGTATTGTGCGATACATCTAATTATAATTATAAAAACCACATCCTACTTGCGAGAATATATACGTAGGTGCCACTCGTCGACATCGGGCGTCATTTTAGAGTTTTTCTATTTTCGAATGTCTTTCTATGGTGACATTCGTTCGGACGCAACACTGGTCAACATAACTTCAACAGGTGACGTTTCTGTGACCCCTCGTGTGTTCAAGAACATGGTTCCCGAGATATTACGTAGATGTTCAGGATCATGTCCCGGGACATTTGTTCCTAGATGTATGGGCCCTTTTAATGTACTCAGTTGCTTATTTTTGCAATTAAAAAATCCAATTGAGAAAACCTAAATTATTATATGAAATACCTGCTGGGTTTCCAGCTTTAGCAGATAAACCTTCGGCTACATTAGACCATTAAATGAAAGTTAAACTGTTTTTTTGTGACTGAATATAACTGAATATTAATAAAAAAAGTGTCGATCGCAGTTGTTAATCCAAAAATTAATTAATGGCCAGTAAATAAAAATGCACATACATTTTTGGTGCATTTCCCAACGCCAGGACGAGCGATTTCTGAATTGGTCTCATGAGTCCCTCCACCTGCAAGACAAAAATCACAATGTTATAGTTGACGGGGTTATTAATTTATTATATATTTTATACCCAGAGCTCGACAAACACAAACCGGCTAATAGCTACAGAAACAATTTTTATTCCATCATCGTCCAAAATGCCATTTGAAAGATTTTTACTATTGCCTTTTTTTTTAGAGTGTATCACTTTTGTACTGGGAGACAATCGTTTCAATGTTTTTGAGACAAATAATATTAAAACCATGTATAAAAGACATTTTTATACCACAGATTAGATTCATTTAATAGTTACATTCCAAAATTGTAGAATCCAAAAATTATAATGTTTAAATAATAATAAATTATAGCAAAGTTTCTGTTGCGTGCACATAAACGAGCTGATTTAAATTAATGAAGGCGTGACTGCATATTTCAAAACAGTAATTTTAGAATCAATACTTTCTTCTTTAGTCACTGTTCTATTGGTCGAACTCAGGTCATTTTAATTTATAATTAGTAATCAGGATGTAAACAATTAACTAAAAAAACAGAATTTAAGGAAATAAATATTTGTGTGTGTTTAAAAAAAGTGACAAAATTTGTGGTATTTTTTCCTATATGACAAGAAATACTCCTCATGATAAAGAAAGATAGATTCACCTTCAATGTGGGAATATTTTGGATTCAAACAAAATAAAAATGTAAAACTATGATATATAAAAAATACTCTTGAGGAAGAGGAAATCAATACATAGGATAGGATATGCAGTTCAGTTTCAATGTTTACTTGAGTTCAGATTTATTGACATGCCACAATGTTTATTTAAACTAATACGGACAACACTAGAGGCTAAATAAAAAAATAAAAAAATGTGAAAAAATTCAGTAGACATACGGAAGTTAATCGAACTATAAAACCTGAAACCACAGAGAGCCAACCTTCATACATTACCACAGACAATAACAGGATTTCAATGATTCATTTTCTTTAATTGTTTCACAGAGGTGTATTGTATCTTTATCAACATGCCGTACAATGTTTTAAAGGAATTTCAAATAGAATATTGCTGCCAAATATTATGCAAATTAATACTTCAAAGGGATACATGAACATGAGAACATAACAACACAAATTTAATGTTTTTTTTTATTGTTTGAACACTACCTGATTCAACGATATCCTGACATCTGGTTTTACCTATATTACGGAAGAGAAATTTTGTCAACTAACAAATGCTTCAGGATATATAACATGATTTCAAAAATTTTGTATAATGATGCAACATATATTTGGGATCGGCTTTTTATTCCGAAAGGTTTGTAAAGAATATTTTTTTCAGTTTTTGAATTTAACACCGATGTCCATATTGTATGATACTTCTAACTATTTACATACTCTTGATAAACTGACATTGTTAAGATTTAGTTTTGATTTTGTTATATAGTAATTATTTCATTTTAAACATAGGTTAGTTAAAATTGGGACATTTCAATGTAGTTGAAAATTCAGAATGGAACAAGTAATTAATGTATTTGATTTAATTATCAATTATCTTTAACCTTGTATGTATCAGTGAGTGTTTTTATTGAACGTTGAAGCTATTATGGAAATCAAGCCCAGAGATAAAAGTACCAGGTATCGACAATACTTATTATCTCATCACATCAGTCTTAGCAGTCATCTCTTGAATAACAATTGAGTGTGTAATTGTGAAAAAAAAACATGATACTCTTACATTCAGATCGACATGCGGTAGCTTGCATAAATTAAAAAAAAAATGCACATGAACACTGACCTGTTGAAAGCTCTCCTTATCCTCTATGCAGGGAGCGAGCTTAAGCAGCATAGCCACGTAGTCAAAGTAGAGAAAAGCATGTGTGATGGGAGAGGCCAACAACTTAGGCAAGAAATACTTAGCAGCCAGTCTGAAGCCGTGACCTGCTGTGTCCAAACGCTCGGACAGCTAAAAAATATAAGAGTTAAGTATTACGCAGTTATTCCTATTTATAAAAAATATAACATATTAAAAACTTTTTAAAAGACCATCAACTTCCATGGTATCTGTATTTTATTTAGTATATAGTCAACACTGTCGGCTTCGGTTGCTGAGTTCACGGGTTCAAATCCCAACAAACATATTCAGAGATAACCTCTATAAGCAATGTTCCCGCTAAGGTGTGCGCGCGTACAATTTTCAAAATGTGCCCGCACACATTTTTCCATCCCCGCACAAGGCCGCACACAGAAATATTGTAAAAATAAGTTTGTATCACCAAATTTTTATATTTGCGCACATTTTTTATTTTGCTGAACTTACTGCTCACAGAAGTTGATGGTCCGCACACACAATAGAAAAATTAGAGGGAACGTTGTCTATAAGGAGTCCATAAATTCTATATCAAGAGCGCAGACATGGTGAGTGACTTTGCATTGCTCATGCTCAGCGGGATAAGTCCACTAATTTACAATCAGTCTTTTGACAAGAGTAAAAACAATAAGGAACTATTTTCTGCAAACTTTTTTATGGATACCAAAAAGAAATACATAAGTTCCTCGTGCCAATCTGTGATTCAGTAAAAAAAAATACTATCAAGTAAGCAGTCGTATCCATTACCTCTGGATCATCAACAATGGATTGGAGGGCTTCCCTGGACTCCTGTGTGGTGACTATTTGAGCGTATTTAACGTACACGTCAAATTCAACTGCCTCTGCCAATTCTAAAACACAATGAAAAAAAAATTACAAGACAAAACACGAAGTGAACATTGTAGTGCAGTATAATAAAATTTTTAATTTAAAACAATCTAGCATTCGAATGTAGTCAACCAAAATACACTTGAGACGTCTTAAAAATGAGTCAGCTTCATTCAACCTTTAGAGGAGCGAATAGATTTACACTGATCTTACTTCACTTTCCTGATATATCTTAACAGCTTAACGACCGCACGTTTTTTTTATATAGAACTAGCTGGCCCGACGAACTTCGTACCGCCTCAGAATTAATAAATGTTGTGTTAATTTATTGCATGAATTAAATTCAGTTTGAATGAATACTCAAAATGAATTAAGTTCAATAAATGTGCAAAATTCAAAATGAAAAGTATTTTAATTACATTGAAATGATGTAATTCACGTGGCACAGTCGATAGATTTAAAGGAATGCATTAGATCAACGATTTGATTTTGAATTGTGAAGTTTAAATGATCCACATCTTTTTTCTTATCCGCAAGAATTGCTCGTTCACTCAACCAATTGTGATTTTTGTGATTAGATGTTTGGGAACATTTTGTTGATAAAGCCGTCCTTCGTTGAGACGAAATTGCGAAAATTCGGCGGAATCGAAATCAATCCGTTCGAATCTTCAACAGGGACACGGCCGTTACCGACGATAGTCAACAATTGCTTGGAGAAATCTTCGGCAGATGGATCGTTTAGAAATGCAACTCGCATGTTTGTCGTTAGCTGAAGTTTCTTTACATAACGCCACAGAGTCGATGATTTGAGGCAAGCGTTTATTTCATCGGCAGCGGTAGATCTTTGAATGACTGGTATTGTTTGTCGGAAATCGCCAGATAGTAGAATCATTGCGCCTCCAAAACATCTTGAGTCATTGCACTGATCTTTCATAGTTCGGTTGAGTGCTTCCAATGCGCATTTGTGCGCCATTGTCCATTCATCCCAGGTGATGATTTTATTTGCTTCCAAAAATTTGGCCATTGCTGAGTGTTTCACAATCTTGCATGTCGGTTTTCCAGTGGTTTGAAGGTTTAACGGCAATTTCAACGCTGAATAAGCCGTTCGGTATCCTTCTATCTACGTTGCCGCTATTTCAGAAGAAGAAACTGCTACAGCAGTTTTATATCTCGCACGAACAGTGGCCATAATCAATGACATGAGGAATGTCTTCCCAGCTCCACCGGGCGCATCGAGGAAAAATAAGCCACCATTTCCATCATCAATCAACACTGGTACATTCGTTCAAACTGATTGCTTCAATGCATTTCGATCATATTTACTTACGTTCACGTTCCGATTCTCGATTGAAAGCGTCGTTCATTCCACGATCTGGCGTTGGCATTCCTAACTTGACTAACAAACTGCCGCATATAAGGCAACACATGTCTTCGATCAAAAACAAAGCCTGGTTATGTATCTCTTCATTCATCTCGAGATCGGGATTCCCTGAACTGACATGAATTCGATCTAAAATGTATTCGGACATGTCATTCTTGTACTTGTTCCACAGTTCACGGGGATTCGATGGGAAGCATGTGAAAATAATGATAGAAAATAATGTGCGTATCTGACTTGGAGATTCAGAAACTATTTCTTCAGCGATTGTCGTGTCCTAATGATCCAGGTATAGTTTTCAAGCAAATTGAAGTACTGACATTCAGCACGAAATGTTGAGCACACTACGCCATTGACAGTTTAAAGTGATTTAAATGATGCCGGCCCACGAACATTCACCAGCAACAACTGCAAGTAGAAGCATTCGTCATTCTTCAGATTGACTGTGATAATGCGACCAAGAGCATCAGTAAAACGCACATCCGGATGATCAGAAACCGTATTGCCTTGCTTTTGACGTTGAATTTTTTTCGATGAAGCGTTCCAAGTGTAATAACGTGCCACCTCAGCAGGGCTGTCGACTCCACAGTGTGGAGTTGTGTAAAATAAGATGACTCCGACTCCAGATTAAAAATAATTAACGACTCCGACTCTGAAGAAATTTTGCAGCAATTTCATTTTAACATATATATATGTAATACCATCAGATCATTTTAAGTCAGCGAAGCATGCAATATCAACACTTTGGACTATTTTGTTTGAATACTCATAATTAAATATATTTTTCAAAAAAAATCGAGCCGCTCATTTTTTACGACTCCGACTCCGGCCTAAATAACGCAACACCTCGACTCCGACTCTACAGCCCTACACCTCAGAATAGAGCAACTTTCGTGGAAACGGCAAGCTTCGTTTTTACCAATCAATCGAATACATACAGCATCGAGTATCCCCAATGATGCGATGCTTAACAATGTAGTTTATCATCAATCAGCGACCGGATTTTTTGTTTGAATACACGTGTGGTTATGTCGTGCCGATTACTTGATGTTTGTCCGGGGAGCAGCAATTGAACAATTTCTATCCATTTCGGATTGCACGTAAAGGTGATTTATAGATCTTGACGATTGTAATGAAGAACATATGTCATTGCATCTTGCGTATATGCATGCATATGACGCGAGTTGAAAATGAACGTCGCCGGTAGAATAGCCAATCAACCAACATTAGCTGCGTCTTATTCGCGCCACATTATTAACCATTCTAAATACACTGTTCCCGCTATTAGACATGCATCTCGTGTTTGACCATAATTGGATAAATAGATTTTCACACCAGAATGAATTATCGGAATTAAAACTTTATAAAAATCGATGAAAACTCAAAATCGCTCCTACATAGCAAGCAGTCAACTGTCAAAGTTGCAGTCAACGCCATCTCGTGGATATAATTGAAACAGCATACAACGTCGTGTGTCCGCGTTCCATTGGAAGAAGTTCAAATTTCAAAACAAAATGTATGGAGACATTAATTTTCTTTGTAATTTCTTTTTCATGATATTTTTCCGATGTTTTAATGCTTATTCTGCTATTCTAGGCGCATACGAATTTAATAAATCAAAGATCATTGAAATCCATGCAGCAATTCTCGAGATATACGTGGTGTAAATAACCCCACTTTGTTTTATATATATAGATTTCACCTGGCGGCCTGGCAATTTTGCAAAAAATTCTCAAAAATTGTAATTTTACTAAATTCACTATAATTTGTAAACCAATTTAATTTTCTTAGCTTCCAGATACTTCGCCGATACGCATATATGAGTCCGCCGGCCAGCAACCTTTGTTTTTCAGACTCAAATACGCGTCCGCGGTCGTTAAGCTGTTAACATGACAATTGTGTGACTTTTTCCTAATGATTATATGTATTTTTTTGATATCTATACATCAAATTATGGGGCTGGTGGAGCCGAGCTCCAATTTCCCTTTCATCTGGTGTATTTTGATGTTGCTTTTCCCGCGTAGCGTACTGGATTTACCTGGGCGTAGGCGGGTGCGTGGTCTTTGGTTTTTGTTTTGTTTTTGTGGTGGTATTAGTTCTCATTCGTAGGCATTACATGTGACACTATTGGTTGATTCAGTAACCTCGAGCTACAATTAATTGGGGTTATGCTTATCTGATCAGTTAATATATATTTTTTTTGATGTTTTTTTTTTTTTTATATAATTATTATTTTAATCTTTTTCCCTCTTTTTTTTTGTTATTTATCCTCGAGAGGAGGTCAAACCTACAGTGTCTGCGGCAGTCGTTCAGGTTTTGGAGATCGGGGTTTTAGCAGATGTTGATAACCAAACATGTGAATGTGGGGGATCGGGGGGGGCTAAGGAGGTTTCAGTAGGAGGACTCTCTGCGGTCGCGCTATGTTTGTGTGAGGGTAATCAATGTAGTCGTTAAGTAAATTTTTGATAGATTGGTTAGGATGATCCGCCATGTCACTATAGAACTTCTTCGACAGTTTTATGACGTGATCAAGAATCGGGTCTAGGTTCATGTCTTTGTGTAACGTGGAACTTCGCACGAACCAGGGTGCTCCCGTGACCATGCGAAGTGCTTTGTTTTGTATTGTCTGTAGTGTCCGTATACGATTCATGCCCGCGTGTGCCCATACTTGGCACGCGTAGGTCATGATCGGTCTTGTAATCGCGGTGTACAATAGTAATTTGCTTTTTACGGCAAGTTTACTCTTGTGGCCAATCATCGGATAGAGTCGACCAGTGATTTGCGACACCTGGCGTTTTTTCTCAGCAATATGTTTGCAGAAGGTTAATCGTGAGTCTAGCGTGAGCCCAAGGTATTTAACCGTGTGGGCCCACGGAATGTGGGTGTTATGCATCCGGATGCCTTTAATGTCCTTATTGTGTCTGTTAGGTCTACGACTGAAAGTTATCGCAGTGCTTTTCTCCGGGTGGATTTGGATCCTCCAGTCGGAGCACCAGGTGGATATGTCCGTGCTTGCTTTTTGTACAAGCGCGGTGGCTCTGTTCCTGTTTAGCGATCTGGCTAGGATGGCTGTGTCGTCGGCATATTGTGCAATGATTGTTTCGTTGCTTCCGGGTATGTAGTCTGGTAACGGAATATCGTGAGTGTAAAGGTTGTACAATAAGGGCGATAAGGCGGATCCCTGTGGTACACCTGCTGTTGGCGTGTGCGTCGTCGATTTTACGCCATTGAATTCATACTTGAAGCATATATAAGCTCGCAGACAGACACTCCTATGATGAGTCAAAAGTACGTCCATACTACATTACAGAAAAATGGCACTGACGTACATGTACAACCATACTTCTCCAAAGGTTAAATAGATTTCCATTTCAACATTTTTTTTAATTTTTAGTCTTGGAAATACCTGACCTAAATATTCTCTTACGAATTAACACATTGTCAGCTTAGCTGCACGGTTATTTTAATAATCTATTGCTGCACTGCTCGAGTACAACGAACAATGGGTGAATTGATCGTAGGTCATTCATGACATAATATTTCATGGGTGCCCCCCAAGCCCCACCAACTCTCTTATTCAATAAAATTAAGAAACAGTGCCCTTTTTTCATAAACATACCACTGGGAGTGTGTTTAGATGTACAACTTGTTATAATTAGGTATAATTCATGATGGATAATTTATTTTAATATATTAATTTAAAGACACTTAAAATCCAGAATTCTAGTATCACACTATCAACACTTGGGCATGCAAACACAAGAATCTTCATGAGCCGCTTAAAGTGTTTAATTTACGATAGTGTTCACAGGCTTCACAGAGAAAAAAAATATGTAGCTTCACCTTCAAAACAGATCCCAATGTGAGGCATCTGCGTTTCTGAAGCACTTTCGACGGTGTCCTCCAAAGATCCAAGAAGTGTGACAGTCAACTCATAAATTTCAACAATATTGCCAAATATCAACTCCACATCCTAGAAATAAAAAGCACAAATTAGTATAATAAACCTCGAAACAGTAAACAAAGGTTTCAAGCTAACTCTTTTAAAAACACGAGCACGATTGAATTGAATTCAAACAGCTAATAGTATACAACTTAAACCTCGGATGAACTTCTGGGGAATGTGGACATATTCTATGACTGAGGATATAGGTGTAAATCAATTGCTATTTCAGTCACTATCAAAAATAAATTGTGAAAGCTTGGACTAGGTAAAAATTTGATCAGGATATATTTAATATTACATCAGTAACAAAGCAAACTTTTTCAAATTTTGGAGGAATTCTAAAACTCTATTTTCGAATAACTGAATTATATTTAACATTTTTTTTTTTTCATGTTGGCTCCCAATCTGGAGCATATGGCCTCCTAATGGAGGTATCTCAACAGAAGTTGTCTATGAGAACTGTTTATTACTCAGTCGGTCTACCTCTCATTTTTTTTCAGAGAGTAGGGAAAGGAAGATAAGGCTAAGACAGGACTAGTGGTTAACTAATCGCTCTCGCTACGCCCAGTTATTGAAAGATCGGAAAGGTAGAAGGGAATTTTTAGACATCACAAACACCCATGCCTTCAAACAGAAAAATGCTATTCGTACTGGGACTCAAACACGTGAGATCTGGCACAAAAACCAACAACACAAACCGCTGCGCCCAGCAATTTAACATTTAAGAATATATAATCATCACGGTGATTTCATATGTTGGTGAATAACGAAATTGACGTAACTACACATCGAGATTCCTGGAAATCAATCTTTTGGCTGGAGTTATTTGATAGGTGCATTATGTTTGGCAGAAGTAGCAATATATTGTATGGGTAATTATTGTCCCTGCATATTATTGACCGTACTTAATCTTTTGTCAGATTCCCAATCATTATTTTGATATTTTAATTAAGATGGAGATAGATCGATTGTTTGACTCATGTTCAGTTATACCTTGGAATCTTTGGGCACTATCTTCTCAATTTCCTCTTTGAACACCCTGATGATCATATGCAAGTCCCGCAGATACTGCTTCTCGTCACTCATGAGGTCTCTAACCAACTCTTCGTAGGTCAGTGAGGCCCGAGGCGTTCGCGAGGGTTCCAACGGTCGTGCCAGCGCCGCTTCTTCTTCTGCCTTTTCTCGCCGGAGAACTTGTTCATGGTAGAACATCTCCATGAGTGCCTGGATAATGAATAGAATTATTATTATTTACTCATAAAATCCTTATAATATAAACTAAGTACCATTAAATATTTGGAAGGACTTACTTAAATCATCTCTTCTTCCTGGACAAATGATTTATTTTTTATCATGGCTAATATCAGCTTAATACATAAGCTCAAATATAGTATTTAAAGTCAACCAAAATTGCATGAGAAATCCATTAAGTGAGATAGTTATAGTTAATATATCCTTGAGATTCAAGCCCAGTCCGCAATAATTTTAGTTTACACCTAACAGTAAGTATATCACTTACAAATAATATAATTACAATAAACTTTAAAAACAAATCATAGCAACTACCAATCTTGCCAGTATTCAAGATATATTAAGTTTAAATCAAATTTTATTTTTAAATTATTTTACTACAGTTGTACACTCCAATAATATGTCCATAACTGCAAACCTAATAAAAGAGAATAACCAAACTCTGTACAAAGCGATGACAAAGATCATGATGAAAATTTGGTCACCAAAAATGTAACTTCTTTCGCGGTCCATACGGCAGTAACTGTGAAAGAATTTACAAACACTCACTATAAGGTATCGGGGACATTGGTACACTCACCTTATGCTGTGATTATCCGATATGATACATGTGAAAGTAGCGAGAGAGCGTGTAAACAAAAGTGAGACATTGATAGAGTAGAAATAGCCTTATAATCTAGTCAGTATTTGTATTATACATCATTGTATATGTACAAAGCTACAAACAAAGCAAAAAGTGGAAGCAATTAATCAGAAACAGTCATTTTGAATGATTGAAAATTATCGAAGTCTTATATTTTGTATTGAAGACGTTTGAACGGATATCTTGACTCACTCGATACTATTAACTATCAATCTACAGTAGAATGATATCCTAATGCCAGGTATTTATATGAGCCTAATTAACAAATGTGGTTCACCACGGGAGGAAGATTTTCAAAGTGATTGAACTTCATTCGGATTAAAGAAAAAGTAGGTTTGGTTGACAAAGCCTCAACCTGAACGGAGTACCCGAGACTCAGCGACTTGCAATCAAGTGTGCCGATGTTCCTAGGTTAATAAATGGCGGAGTTCTCCATCTGTATAGATCATGGGTGGCCAAACTTTTGACCTTTGCAAGCGACCTTATATTGAAATTAGCGATAGTGGTCTAATAATACTGTATCTGTTAAGTGGTCATAAGAAGAACAGTAATTTAAAGCCTGGTATATTGTGTATGAAAGGGAAAAAATGGATAGATAATAAAAGACACGATCAAGTCTTGCGGGCTTCAAAACTTCAAACGGGCGACTATGAATGGCTACAAGGTCGACGTCTTGGCCACCGCTGGTATAGATCTATAAGCTATCCGTACAGGTTTATATCTCGAAAAACAGCAATATATCATTACACGCTAATTAAAACTCGTGGGTAAGACAGACTGCCGTTTCTGTAAGGATATTCAAAATGAATACTTCTGATCTAATGCTGCAAAGTAAGAACTGATTTGAATTCAAAGCAAGACAGTAAAAATATCTAAAGCTATTAATCTTGTTTGAACTTTATGAGCATTTTCAAAACATATTGAAGCTTATTTAGTTGTTGAGTAGTGTATATATAGGCATTGAATTATTTAATAACATTTGCTTCTTTAGTATATAGTGCCGAGCTAGCAGAAAATTTATGCATTACTGTAGTAAATGGACACCTTGGTTTGAAAAAATCAATTGCATGTGATTTAATGCTTGATGACAATGCGTAAAAAAAATTAAGTACCAATATGTCAAACCAAAATATTTGAGATATAGGAAATTAAAAACATTTTTTTATTTATCAAGTAACCGACAATTGCCAGCCGATTGACTTGCTGTTCCACATGGAAAAAAATCCTGAAGGAAAAATTAAAATCAAAAAGAATTTTTGGTCATTATAACATGATCTAGGAATTTATTCTAACTTTTTTACAGTATCCCATCTCCAGGCAGTAAGTTTCAACAGAAAGCAATTATGGTCATATTTTTTTTCAAAGATAATTGTTTATACGTTGATAAATGAAAAATTGACATACTAATTTCCGCTATGTTCACTGCTATTATATAGTCGATCTGTCAAACATCATTAATGTAGATATAATGTATTTTTTAACCCCTTCAAAGCGATTAAATTGTTATTTCTACAGATTTTGTTTACATGCCCATCATGGCGAAAGGACTAAGTATCCCGAAACTCTTTTCAGCTTTTTATGTGATTGATTCACTGCCAACATGGTTTTCATAAGATTACAAGAATTCAAAGAGACATTGTTTAGTTTATTATTCAAGAAACACTCATTTCACCTTATCGGCATTCATGGACGTCTTTATATCCTGGCTGGAGATGGCGAGCAAAGCACCATTGTTTGAGATTTTCTTCACATAATTGCCGGCAAGTTTCAAGATGTCGGCAGCTATATATTCTACAATCGCCACGATAAAGGACGTCACCAGGGTGTCGATCTTGTAAGCAAACACCTCCTGTAATCATTATAAATTTTGTAAAATAATCTCATACAAGAAATATTTTGTGGAGGAGAAATAATAAGAATACTATTTCTTCAAATTCAGAAAAAAAGTTTACTGCATATAGTCTTAGCACTATTATTGATTTCGTGGTATATTTTTTAATGTCATTACAAAGGCAAAAAAAAAATATAATTGGTCATATTCGTAATTCATGTTTTATTATCGTAGTTTGAAAAAAGCCAGAATGAAGAAATCAAAATGATCTTTGCACACCTTTTGCAGCATCTGATGAATCTTGTCGAGGGGCAGCACAGGTTTCTTCTTCTTGGTCTTGTCGGTGGACTCTCGGGCATCGTTGAGTGCCCACCGATCGATAGGGTTGGGAAACGTCTTTCCAACTCTTTCCTCTACGTCCTGCAACAAGAAAAGAAAAAATCGTATGACAAAAAAATATTTGTTACCTTCAAGCTGTCTAGGACCATTTTCAGCCCCATTTAATATAACTTGAGCTAACATCTCTCTTCTATCCATATTACCAAATAAGCATTCAATAAATTTCTAATAACAAAGCGATGCCATGATTGAAAAAGTATGAACTCGGAAGAACACCATTGCAATAAGGTAATATCAAAGTATTTTAATTCTACAAGAATAATAATAAAAAAAAAAAACTATCATCAGGAAACTTCACCATCAGGCGTGCAATTAAAGTGAATAAATACTTGAATGGATTATACAAATTCGTTGATTGTCGGAAAATAAATAACAATATTTAGAACGCGAAAGAATATAATGATTACATCTTTACCTGGATAGTGTGAGGACATGGCTTGGCACACAGTTTCCCCATTAGCGTGAGAATGAGATCCTCGACATACATGAGTGCCTCCTCTGCAGCCTTCAATGATGGGTGCACCTGTTCTAACACCTGCAACACAAGAGATACCGATGAACTCGTTTAATAACAAATAATAAAACGACTAATTAATTTTAATGTGTCAATAATTACGTAAATTTTATATTATTTTGTCGACAAGTGCACAACAATATAATACAACAAGCGAGTCTGACTTGCAGACTTTAAAAGAAAAGCCAATTACATACAGAAGGTAACGTTGAGGAAAGATGAGCGAAAGAACAGGCTCCTATTACTTGAATGGACCAAGTAAAAAATATGATTTGGAGGATACGACTTTTGCAGGAATGTGGCAAGTACTTGTTACTTTCCAAACAATATCACGAAAAAAAATCATCATACTTGTTCCAATTGCACCACAAAGACACTGAATCGAACATCTGGAGATAAATTGTTTTACGATAACTGACAATTAGTCAGTTTCTTTTAATTTTTGCTAAATGATGGAGCTCAAAAGTAAGCTGCACCCTGTCTTGGAAATTCGTTCTATTCAGTTCACTGATTGCCATAAATGCATGTGACTACAATCGACTGACTTATATTTCTTTTCTATCCCTATTTTTCTATCCTTACCCGTTCGAAAAAAAGCTGTTGAATGACTGAATAACAATTAATTGTTTAACCACTTGAATACCAAGCGAACACAGAAGTCCGGAACATATGCACGCGAACACGGATGTCCAAGACATTTGAAAATATCATATACTTTGTATTCTAATAGAATATAAGCAATATGTTGATGAATATGTGTAGTGCTATCTATATTGAGTCAATATATATCTATATGGGTTTTTAAAATATCGAATTCGAGTGTATATTAGGCAAAATTATTTTTCTCAAAAACACGCAGTATCTCTGGGACATATTAATGATTAATTTGCGCGGTATTCAAACGATTAAACAACTTCTGTTGACATGCTCCAATAGGAGTCCACATGATTCACATTGCTAGCAGAAATTGTTGTAATAATAATTATTACTTCAGAATCGCATATATTCCAAATGGCATCATAAATTTTGAACACGAAAATTAAATGAATAAAAAACCATAGCCTGACATTCCAATTTTTCGCGTAGATGAACAAAGGAAACATTTTAAAAACTATGTTTCTTTAAAATATTTGGAAACATGCTGATTTTTCCATTGCATTAGTAGTTTTTCTTTACATAACTTATTATTTTTCTATTATTAAATTTGCTTCTCGATCCTCAAATCTGGTGTCTGAAATTAAATATTTCTCCGATTAAATTTAGAATGTCGCTGACATGATATTTGACTTTTTTTATTTTTAAGAATAAAGTAACAATAACTGAAACATAGAATTTTCCAACAATTATTCTCTGACCTTATTAAATAAAGTGGAAATAAAGTACAAAGGAATATTGTGTTTTAATTAATATAATGCCTTTCCACCAAGTGTTGACAGTGAACACCCTAAAAGTGATTATTCTCTCACATTTAATAATTAAAATACAGAATTAATGTTTTCTTGGAATTTCAGCGTCTTAATTTTTTTTTAAGTAACAAAATGCATTTGGTTGGAACATTTAATCACGTCTATAGTATATGTGGGATAATAACTAATTGTATAACACCTTGAAACAACATGTTACAGTCAATGGCGTATATTTAGGATGTGCTAGGTGTGCGCCGCACACTCTAGAACTCTATAACATGAAGTTATATGTTTAAACTATATTTTTAGACGATAGCATATTATCATATAAGTAATACACACAGCTACTAGAATAACAGCCAAACGTCCCATACAGCTGCATACGTAAGACAAACCATCACAGGCATGGCGTGGATGTTTTTGTTCACAGTTTTAACGTTTAAAGGCTTCCTTTTAAGTTACATTGCGCACATGTACTCGATCTTAAATTCATCGAGCTTACTTTTAGAACTTGCGTGTTTACGCTTTTTATTACATTATTCCTTATTTACAGGACACTTCTTATTTTTATTTTGTGTACCTAATAATAGTTAATTGAATTAGATATTTATTATCAATATTTATATTTTTCATTCTAAATTTTATTTTACCTTATAATGACAAAGTGTTATAGTTGAAAAAATATTTTGAATACTTCATTTTCGAACAGATGAAATGAAATTGATTATAATTATAATGCGTAAAAACGTCCACCCCATTGTAAGCTTGATTTCAATGTAAAAAAATAAAATATTAGGCTAATACAGAAGAGCACATTTAACGACAATACAATTGACAAATCCATATCTCAAAAGCAAAAAATCCAAATTTATATTAAATTGATATTTAAAAAATCATATATTTTTAAAAATGTTGGTATCAGTACGCCTTACGTCAACACCTACGGTACGTCACTGGTTATAGTATGAAAAAAGCAATATTGACACTCCAGTGTATCTAATTTCAAAAATAAAGTACCTGGATACCATCAGATGTGAAAATTGTAAAATATTTATAATTGATAAAATCATATTATAAAACAATATGAATGAATGAAAATTGTCAATCTTGCATTCAATTGGAGAAGTATTTCATTTAAGAAATGCCAGTAAAAAAAATATTGCATAGTCAAATGAAGAATCAAAAGCAAAATAGCTCTAAAAGGTTATAACTTTCGAATATAAGAAAAATAAACTGTCAAAAACTGTTGACAGGTGAATTCATGCGGTAGTATGATTAACTTGAATATGTAAAAAAAATAACAATTCCATTTCTTGTCTGAAGTATTTTGGCTTTCAATGCACACGAAAAATTCTTGCAGATAACTATAATGCAATAGAAATATTTATTTATAAAACGATTTCAACATTCCGTACGGTAGTGATGAAATTTTTACCTCGCAATGGTCAGATTTTTTTACACAATTCACTATTATTTTTTGTTGAAATGCTTATCTATGAAAACGTAAAATAAGCTTTGATAATTGAATTACGCCACTTGAAGTGTGAACAATATAACAATCATGTGCAACATGTATTTGAATTAAGAACTACAACACTAAATTCATGAAAAAAATAGTGCACTGGCATACCTTCCCCAAAGAAGTGGCAAACGTCCCTTTCCATTTTTGGTAATTGTCGGTTTTCAGAAAATCGTAATCTCTTAGCTCAGTCCTGTTCGGGAACATTTTATCCTAACGACACAGCCGGCATTTGATCATTTAACCATCACAATGTAAAAAACAAAATGTCTCGGGAAGAATAATTAGTAATACGTCCATGTTTTTGTTTTCGTTGAAGGCTGTCACCGCAGCGGGCGTCTCTTCGGCGATCTCAAAGCCCATAGCCCGCTTCTTCGCGATTCATCTAGAACGAAATTGCCGATCAAAATTCACGGGGGCCATTATGTTATCCACGAAACGCGAATTCGATGACAAGTGTATATTATTTATTAAATATCGTTCACAATCGAATTCAGACATCAGAGGAACGGTACGCTGCCGCCATCTTTATTATTAAAATTAGTGATGTGCGTATCACGGTGAAAGCAATACAATTTTGTATCGTTACTTTTGTTCAAGTTTTTGTACTATACAACGCTGATCAAAATACCATTAACTCGACAATAAAATCAAGACTGATTTCGTTAATTTCATTTTTTCACTGAAAAATTAAATCTGTGTATCAACTAATGCTAATACAGACTGCTTGCTATATCGAACATGTTAAATTGTAAAGAATCATTGTCTTACTAATATTTATAGTACGAAAACACTTTACATTCAAGCCACAAAACCAAAAACCTTATGTTCTTTTGCTTCACTTACTTTACACTACACTGCGCGTTTTAAGATTGTGATAGAGAATTTTAATTATTTTTTATTTTGAAATTAACGGAACCTTGGTTTTCGAAAATCTGTTAAAGTATGTTTCACTTATTTACACATTTCATTAAAAAATAAATCATTTTTAAACATGATAAAAATATCAATTCAATATATATAAAATATTATACCAATTCATGTAAAATATAATGTTACGCTTTTTTTATCCTTCTAAGTCATTGAAATAAAAATTGATGTGTGTTATTTCTTTGTGAAAAATGTGATCTATATTTTAGGATGCACTTGAGACAACAAAGAATAATATTATGATATGTTGAAGATGTTAAGTATTTGACAATAGAAATATGAATGATGCTTACATACATAAAATAAAATTAAGAGAATATTTTATGTTGCAAAAACTTGTAAATTTGTGTTATTTTTTTTATTTTTTTTACCATGTTTGCTCTCAATATGGAAAATATGGACTCCTAATGGAGTTTATCTCAACAGAAATGTTTCTACGAGAACTGCTTGTTACTCAGTTGCTCAACCTCTCTTTTTCCAAAGAGAGTAGGAATAGAAGGAAAGGGCTAAGACAGGACTAGTGGTTAGCTAATCGCTCTCGATACGCCTTGTTCATAGGATAGGATGGGTGGGAGAGAGGAATTCAAGACATCACATAAATCTATGCCTTTGAACAGAAATTCATAAAATCGATTTAAAAATCAATTTGTAAAACTGCCCGTACTGGGATTCAAACCCGTGCTTTCCGCAGCGGTAGCCAACGATTTTGACCACTCGACCATTACTTTAGTAATATTTTAACTAATATAAGATACAGCCACACATCGTTGGTATACTGACATGGAAGGTGTTATTCGAAAAACTTTGTATCGAGATGATAATCGTCATTTTCGATAGTCATGAAATCTTAAAATTTCTATGAATGCACTTTACTATTATTTATTGATCTAAAAACTTCATAAAATTCTATAATGATTCACAAATACAATTCACATGCTAATTGTTTTTCAGTCATTTAAAGTTTTTTGTTGCCGAAAATAGCTATAATCAGAATCGACTTTATACATTTTATGTTTAAATTATACAAACATACGCATTGGTGAAAAAATCAATGCAAGTACATCAATATTCTTTGCAACAATGCCAGTCCGGACCGACACTACCCTTTGACAAGCGTAGATCAAAACATCGAGAGAGTCGACCATTTTGGGCACTTGGGGGTACACATCTCGAGAGATGGTTATTCGTGTAAAGAGCCCACGATCCTATAAGGGATAGCTGGAGAAACTTTTAACTCAATGAGCAAAGTTTCGAGCCATGGCACCTTACGAAATCTTAGAGTAACCGTATACTGTGCTTTGAAAACACACTGTACAACTTTAAAAATCATGTTTAATGAAAAGGCTGTATGTACATTATACATTTCACTATTGTAATAAATTGAACAATTAAATTTGCTAAAACGTAATAGCACCTGCTGTTGCTGTAACTCTAGAACGAATTGTGTTATTAAATGTTCAAAAATACGTTACTTACTATTTTTGCAGTACATTAACAAGATTGGATATTAGTTTTTTTTTAATATACAGATCGTGTTTGGTAAATAGAGATTCTTTCAGAGCATTAATACTTTTTGAATACCAATGTTCCATACATGATTTATGGAACAGTTCTGCTTTTGATACCAGACGACTCATATACATACATAATTATTTTAATAAAACTTTGGCTTGGAGTGAATATTACAAATAGGAGGTGCTATAAAATAAAAAATGTAAGAATAACGCAATGTTTGATGTAAAATACTTGAGATAATGCGTAGCGAAAAACAATTTTCGTTATTTTTTTAAAAGAATGATTTTAGTAAATTATTAATCAATTGAACACTTATAGTTCTGAAAAAATGGTAATAAATCTTTTAGTACACTTTCCCTATGTCATTGTGCCCACCACTAATCATCTTCTGTTTTCTGTCTCACGATTTTGACAGGCGCTCCCTCCTTCGAATTTTTGCGCATGCCCACACGAAGGCAAGCAATCAATATTTAATGCGGTGTGTCAACTTCGAATCCTTGAAACAATATAAAACTTATTTGATAAAAAAAATACTTCGACTTGATGTTAACATATAATATCAAGCTATTAGTTAAAATACAAACTACAGTTTCACCACAATTGTTAAAATGAAATAAAGTAAGGCTTTTACGTATATGATGAATATGTTACACCTCTGTAAATGTATAAATGGCACAATAAAAAAATCTTCACTGTAATATACCAAATAATTAATAAATCAGCGTGAAAATTTGATGTATTCGGACCAAAAAGGTTTTATTTTTTTACATATTATAAAAATTTCTTATGGCAATAGTTTATCCAATGACGTCATTGGAAAAACCGTTTACCGCGGCATTTGAAAAAAGTTGCATTCAATGGAAAATTTTATGAGACAGAACTATTGATTTAGAAGACAATTCACTGAAATATACTGTTACCCACCAAATGAAGATTTTGCAAGTGACCTGTTTGATATATTTAATTATTTAAGGAATTTAACGCTTTAATTGTGTTTAACGTCAATTTCAGGTGGAAATACATTTTAGATAATATTTACAAAAAAACTTGGGTGCATTTCCAATCTGATATTAATGCCACCTTATAAAACTAAGTAAAACAATATTATTGGATCAAATCAATATCCAACTGCATTTTATGTAAAATGTTTGTGTGTACATAGTAGGAAACATAAGACTCAGTTGTCTTTTGAATTTTTTCAAATAACAATCTGTCAGTTTTAGATATAAATACATATCTACAATTGATTACAAAAGTTGATGGCAAATATTATAACGTTTGTTAATAAGTGTAAGGCACGGAAATTTATCCGAATAGAATAAAACAAATAATTAAAAATGCCTATTACAAACAACTCAACGAATATTTTCAATTAAAAAATATATTTACACCATCTAACATTACAAAACCGATTTATTTTTTTGGTATGGATCCAAGAAATGTCAAAAGAGAAGGGAAGACAGCTACATAGACCTTGTTATTTTAGAGAACCATGTAAGATAAAATTTAAATATTTATTGAATGAATATAAATACCAAATAATGTGTTACAAAAGCAAAAATTAAACCTATATATTTTTTTCCTCTTTGCCACTTTTTAGTAAAGTTTGAAATTAAAAATAATATTGTAAAAATAAAAACACAGCTATTTTACGATTAACTGATTTTGTACCAATTAATTATCGACAAACTTAGCACAACTTAATGTTTGTTTTAATTGTTAATAATATAAAAGCTTTTTGCCAGTTTCGGTTCCCGGGACATTTGAATTAAACAACCTGAGATTCGATATTTTTTTAATAAAATTTATATTAAGTAGATTTTATTCATTAAATTCTAAATATATTTTGAAAATCTCTATACAGTTCGGATTACAATAAAAAAAGGTAAGAAATGTTCAAAATCATCGATTTATTAACATTAAATATGACCACTATATTTACGTGTGACAGGTGCAAGTTAGCAATAATAACTATAAAATTTCTAACCATATGTATTTTACAAATGATTTCATCGACAAAATCAAAGAAATCCTTCGAATGGTGTGTAATAAAAATCAATACAGTGTTGTTATCTTTTGCAATATTTAGGTTGAAAAAAATAAGTTAGCTCGAGTTTTGAGTCACCGACAGTGTTAATAATGTATAGAAATATTTTTTTCATAAAAATTTCTACCGTACTGCAGTCTCAGGACACGATAATTTCTCGGGACATGACGATTTTATGTGTCATATCCCGGGTCTTGAAAAAGGCCGAGAATTCAGTTTTGCTAATCCGAATGCTTAATTTGTTTCGATTAACCGGACGGATATAAAGATGCTATAATAATTAATGTATGTATGGGATTCTTGTTGTATTTTTTAAAAGTCGTACGCCATTCAGACAATGTGTATTGTTTGCTCGACAAAGATTCTGCTGTAGAAAAATCGATCATTAAACTCCATTTCGGCGAGTTGACGTGAAAACTGACACTAAACACGTAATCCGCACCTAACAGCGCAACGCTGGGTATCTTGTTTCCGGTTTGATTTGCCCAATCCTGCACTTAATCTTCCTTGATTGGCCTGTAACAAGTCCCTAGAGAAAGGTTCACCCCCTCATTGTTGACAATGTAAATTAAACTTTATAGAAATCAAACATATAAGATATAAAATAAGATAGATAACTAAAAAATGTCAAGCAGACTATTTTTATTTTCACCTCTTCTTTATTCTTTGGGGTCAGTGGCGGATTATCCTATAAGCAGATGAGGCGCGCGCTTGGAGCCTCCGAATTTTAGGGGCCTCAAAAATAGCTTATATTATATCATGTATATAATTTTTGTTCAGATTTTAATTATTTTACGTGGAATTTTCTGTCGGTTTTTTTTTCCGAAAAAGAGGGCCTCCAAATTGTATTTCGCCTGGGGCCACCCATGTGCCTAATCCGCCATTGTTTAGGGTAGTAGACTCAGTGGGGGATTAAGCACTTTGGAGGCCCCAGGCGCAAATAAAAGTTGGAGGCCTTGTTTTTCGAATAACATAAAAGTGCTGCAAAGCTCTTCGTATAATAATAAATAATATTGAAAATTAAAATCAAAATTTAAGGGTTTATATAATATATGCTATTTTTGAGGCCCCTGAGATTTGGAGACCCCAAGCGCGCGCCTCTTGCGCTTATGGGATAATCCGCCACTGAGTACACTGGTCCATAATAGAGTTTTGAACGAGGGAATCAATGCTTAGGGTGCGTGGTGGGAGTGATGTTGAAAATATCACAAACCTACATGCCTCCGAATTTACATGTTATTAATCAGTCAATACAGTATAAATAATAAGATAATGCTCAGTACTCAGTAGAAGGCTAAAATCTCCAATAGCAAAATGGAAAGAAGTGTCTCCTTTCGGTTACGGCGATTTATATAGTAATAAATATAATCATTTATGTGACTGTTGTCACTGGGAGAATCTCGCAGTGGCAAAACTAACATTAGCACGTTAGAAGTCTGAGGAAATATTTTTTCAAAACCAAATAAATTCAAAATATCTGCTATTTGTGAATCTCAGCGGTGTTTTTTTTATTATTCAGATTCAGTTATGTTGCTGATAACTAGTCAGCAGTGTCGTAACCAACGTCTCTAAGCTGCGTGCGTGCGCGGCCGCACAGTAGTTGGGAAGCCCCCGCGCACTCATTCCGGGTTGGCGCGCACTACACAACAGTTGTTCAATTAATATTTGATCGGTCCGCGCACCCTCCGCGCAGCCTTTGAAATTTCTGCGCAGCGAACCTCTTGCCTTAGAGGGAACATTGGTCGTAACTAGTAAGACTATCGACGCGTAGTGGAAAAGAGGAGCTCGAAGGTTTCAGATTGTATTTATTAAAAAAAACACTTTTTACGCTTAGAAGGAAGGTCAAAATCGTTAAATATCAACATAATCTCAACCATCAATGTGGACAGTGCATTATTTTACAGATTTCCCACTTTTCCACTCGTTTCGTTTTAGAAAAATTACGTTTTTATTTAACACACTGAACTCTTTTTGAAAGTAAAAATATATTATTTGTACATTTACAATAAACTATTTTTAATCATAGTTTGTAAATTAAGGTATCTAAATGTAAATTATGATTTTTATTGATTTAAAAAAAATATAGATTATTTTCAATGAATTATAATGAAAAAGGTGTAGATTTGAAAACCCGTAAATTTTACGTTGTTAAGTCTTTAATCTGCTTTGGACCAGTGGCGGATTATCGTAAAAACCAAATCTTAGGGACCTAAAAAATAGCTTAAATAATATAACCCATATACTTTTTGCTTAGATTTTTATATTTTACTTTACTAATTTTCTGTAACTTTTATGTTATCCGTAAAACAGAGCCTCCAAATTTTATTGCGCCTGGGGACTCTTATGTGCTTATGAATTACATGCAGGGGGGTTGGAGGGGGCTCGCACTAGCTCCTTGTAAATTTTTAATATGGCTGGCGAGCCCCTTGTTAATATAGGAGAAAACAATATACTAACTATTATCTAGGACAGCTTCAGTATACACAATAGTACATTTTTGGCCATTTACATTGATAAGTTTACGGTAAATTGGATGTTGTTACATATTATAAGTGTATTAAGTATGTATTAAGTATTTAAGTTATGCATATAATTCCATCGGAGTGATAAAAAAAACTCTCTGCTTCCCCAGAACATCGAAAATGTCTTTTATATAACGGAGCTCCACTAGGTTAACTATAACGTATTGGCAGTCCACCGCTGACAACATATATATGAGCAAGTTACGATGTACTAACTTTTAATATAATTATATATATTTGTTAACGTTTATAATACATAAAAAAGATACATTTAGATTTTGAATTGTAACAAGCAGAAATTATGCACCGTAATTCAGAACATTTAAAATCAAAATTGTTCATAAGGGTTGGCCAAACGTCATCAGTGCTAATAGGAAATGTAAACACTACCGACAGGTCGCGTGGCAGTCGACGAGAAACACGACCCTTACTCTTCCGACCGCTTCAAATGGGGTGGAAAATTATACCAGCTTTTGATAATATCATAATGAAATGTATTACATCGAATTACATTATTATATTGTTGATTATCACCGTTCTTAGGAATGATTTAATAGTACCAAATTAAAAAGTTAATATTTTATTTCTCAGTTCTCTATTCTTTTATTGAGGCAAACTTGTTTTAATGTTTTCATAAAATGTATTCTTCTTCGTAAATTATTCATAACTTGCGACTAGATATCAATTTTATCGGATGTAAAGTTTGTTGATATGCGTAAGTACCGATATTATAGTTTTGTCGATGGCTTAGTGCCGAAAGAGCCATATTTATATCGAATCGTATCGTTAAATTTTGTATGGGTGCTGTGCCCCGTTGCATGGAATCTATAAATAGTACAACCCCCATTTACACTTAAGTCGGGACAGTGTGATTCGGGGTAGTGTAATTGGGGGTGTGAAAATCATACTAAATAATGGATTTGGTTTTTTCCGCAAAAATGAAAAAACTAAGATTTCCCTTAGTTTTGCAAAAAAAAATAATATTTAGTTACCAAGTGATAAAATGCAAAGCGCGCCAAAATCCCACGCATAGACAGTCGCCCGGCTATACGTGTATAGCCTGGCACGTGTTGAATACGCAGACGCTAGCCAACATTTGACTGTATGCGCGTCACAGACGACCGTCTCGTAGTAACGACAATGGAGTACGACCGTGCAATTAGGGGATTTGTGGCGAATATTACAAGCCAGCGCGTAATTCGGGGTAGCGTAATTGGGGGTTTCACTGTACTGTGTTTTTCGGGGGTCTACTGAACATCCTTTGAAATTATTATAGTGGAATTCTAACTAGTAAACATCTATTCAATAAAAATTCTAGATTGTCTTCTTCTTCTTTGACCATATTCGCTCCCTATGTACAGCATATGGCCGCCACGCGGCACCTCCATGTTTCCCTGTCTCCCGCCAATTGCTTAGCTTCCTCCCATGACACGCTCCCTATGTACAGCATATGGCCGCCACGCGGCACCTCCATGTTTCCCTGTCTCCCGCCAATTGCTTAGCTTCCTCCCATGACATGCCAGCATCCCTCAGTTCCGTCGAGTACATCCTATGGATAGTGGATTGTGGTTTTAAGATTTTTTTCTTTACATTTAAAATAAATTTTAAATGTGCTTTGTAAAATAAAAATCAATGACGTTCTAATTTATCAAAATAAAAAGGTTTGTATGTCTAAAAAAATTTCATCCCTTTGGAGTGATTCCAAAATCGTGGTTGAGAGCTATTTCAATGCTAACTACAAGTTGTCATCAAATGCCAATCCTTACCTTCTCGGATAAAAGATTTTGAGCGATTAACTTACAATCAGTTATTTTTAAACATTAAATAACCTTCTGTTTTTTAGTTTTCATTATTAGTGTATATTTTCAGTGGCGGATTAAGCAAACGAGAAACTTCAGGCGCAATAAAATTTGGAGGCCCTGTTTTTCGGATAATATAAAAAAAAAACAAAAAATTCCATGTAAAATAATAAAATCTGGACAAAAAGCAAATGGGTTATAAGCTATCTTTGAGGCCCCAAGCGCGAGCCTCATTCGCTTATTGGGTAATCCACCACTGTATATTTTGAATATTGAAAATTAAAATTCGTTTTAAATTTGCATGGTTAAAATTATATCATTAATTTATTAATTTGATCGATATGTTTCACGTTTTCATAATATGTATTGGATGAATTTTTTCCTTTTATTATTTAAATTAGACCAACCGTGTGATTTAAATACGAAATATTGTTTCAAGCTTCTTCTAACTCACTTCATGTATAATTATTCAATACTTTGTAACGTTATAATCAGTGGTGTGGTGGTAAATAAATAGGTACCAGGTCGGTCATTGATTTCTTCCCTATTTTATTTTTTTATATCTGTCGGTAGTTAAAAAACCACAAGTTTTAACAATTAAATCAATACAAAAACGTGCAAAACACGTTTTCAAAAAGCTGTACTCACTATATGTACTTATGTAAATTAGGTTACAAGTCAAAAAGATGGCAGGGCGGCGCCTGACCTGGCCCCACTACACCTCTGGCTTATAATAAGCTATCGAAATCAAATTAGATCAGAGGCAGAAATATACAGACAAATGAATGTTACGCACTATTAGAAATTAAAAACATAAACTCATCGTCTTAACAAAAATAATGATACATTTAAGAAGAATGTTGCTCAAAGGAAGGATAAACTATATTTATATCTATATATTTAATAACGTATATTTAACTCAATACAGCAATTAATTCTGTCCCTTCTGAAAAATAAACCAGGGGCGGTCCTTGGTAAAGTAATAAAGTTATATGCCACCCGCCGTACAAAACGGTCTAATAAAGTTCAATTAAGCAGGTAATGGATAACAAGAGAGAACTTCTTTCATCAATGGTTATGAAATGAAAAGCGATTTGGCAACATGTCAGGGATAATTAAATCGTCTGAAAGACCCCTTTCGTAATAAATAAATTGATATTCCATCGGATATAATTTGCTTAGTGTTGAGTTAGTATTGTTAAATTTAGCTATATACTGGATATTGTGAGTATTTTGTTTATACAACATCCTCTTCCAATGTGAAGCATATGCAAAAATCGCATTTATGAACGGCTTGTATTCAAAACCTACTCAACTCCAAAAACCAAAATTGTTGGCAAATTGCAAAAAACTGCTGTGGGCTTTTTGGATTTGAGTAGGTTTTAAGACTAAACAGGTTTTTAAAAATGCGTTTTCTCTGTATTCAGAGAAGTTTTAAAATCGGAAATTTATTGATTGTATAGATATTGAAATATAGAACAAGTTGGCATCAAAAAAAAAAAAAAAACAAAATTGGTCTTTAGGTAGGTTTTGAAATTGAGGTCCTCATATATTTTTGTGGGAAATGTATGAATGTATGTATAGTTAATACTTTCCATGGATTCGGCGGTAACTTTGTGGAAGTTCATTTTAATATAAAATAAAAATAACTTTGATTATTCCACGTATTGTGTTACAAAATGTGACACGTGTTTCGCCTCTTTCAGAGGCATAAATGATTTTTGTTATAATATATCAGAATAGTAATATATTTTCTAGCGGTTTAACCCGTCCTAATTGATCCAACTCATTAGATAATCATTTCTTAATGTAAATGTCATTTGTATTACCATTATCGTTTGTTTGTTTTTCTATCACCCCCTCCCATTTTATTTTGATCTTTATTATAATATATCAGAATAGTAAAATTAAAATCATTTGTACTTAAGCAAACATTTGCGAAAGTAGTTGTCTGAGGATACCTCTGAAAGAGGCGAAACATGTGTCACATTTTGTAACACAATACGTGGAATAATCAAAGTTATTTGTATGTATAGTTGCTAATAAGGGAACAGATTGTTTGGCAATCGCGATATTTAACTTTTTTTTAAGTAGGAGGTTCTCAATAATTAAAAATCATTAGCGAAAAAATCAAATTTAGATAAGACAATCAAAACTATAAATCTTTTATTCAATACAAATCTTATACGTACTTTTTTTACAATTTTTTGACTATGTCCTCTCCCAGTGTGAAGCAAATAGACTCCTAATTTATCATCCCAATAGAGGTTGCTTTTCAAGAACTGACTGTATTTAGTCGCTCTAACTATACTTTAAGATCTTAAGAATAACGGTAATGGAATAAGACAAAACATTTTTTTGGCAAGTCAATTTTTTACGTTTTAGAGTTTTTTTGAGAGGATGTAATTTAGACATACATGTTTTGAAATACACAAAAACATAATTTGATAAATAAATATTAATTAATGAAAATTTGCATTCTGGGATTCGAAGCTATGGAGACCGCAACTGAAAAAGACCTGACCGAACCTAAAAAAGAAGTGACCACTAATTTCTTTTTTAGGGCGGGATAAGAATTTTTTCTATTTTAATTTGAGATTTTGGACTCGGATGTTTTTGATATCTCTGCTACTCAAATTTATCTCGAGCAACTATGATTTGACGAATGTGTCGCTTTGGCCGTTATCTGTAATGTCATTTTTTGTATTATCATGCATATGTAAAAAAAAATGACAACATACAATTATGGCAAATTATCAATGATTGAAAGATTGTCAATTCCGAAAAATAGGAAACACAGAAAACGTCCGAGGTTGGATGCCCTAGTATCAACATAAACTTCCTACTGTATCAAATTTTGTGTATACATATAATACGATATGTGATTGCCAACAAAAATTCTAGACTAATCTTATTAAGTGTTCACCCTTTTAACTTTGTATGGTATGGGCGTTCAAAGAAAATATTATCAGTACATTATTCGCCAAATTGCATTTGATGGGGTCCATTTTGAATTGCCACCATTTTATGAAACGTCTGTCGTTTCATTTGATCAAGCCCAACCGTCCTTTTCTATCATTCAATTTATTAACTTATTTATTGGACGCTTATGGAATTATAATTTTGTATCAGTGCTTTTCAAACTGTGATTGTAAGAAATATGGGTTTGGTCAATCGATAATCAAGACTATTTATACAGACGTTTGTTTTCGATGGAGTTTCATACATTCTTGTGAAAGATCATTTTTATTTAAAATTCAATTTGAAAAACTTTCTTACTCCACTTGTTGTATTACAAATTGTAACACGTATTTCGCCTCTTTAATTCGAATCTTCTTTCTACTGGACGCAGAGAGTGAAAAACGCAACTAGTGGAGTAACAAAGTTATCAAATTTAATTTTATATTAGTTGTGTGTTTGCTATTTTTTTATTTTTAATGTGATGATATTGCCGAAATTATTTAAACGAGTGCCATAAATTGACTAAAACAGGCTTGGTTAGATTTTCTATTGATATATGTATAATCGATATCATAAATTTTGCTACTGAATTGAATACATAAATTATTGAAACTATTTTATCAGCATCATTGTCGGTTATTTTCAATTTGTGTAATCAACGATATTTTATGAAGGCTATTTTTAATTGGCGTTCCAATACTGCAGTAAATTAATCTCATAGTTATCTTCGACGTAGTCTCATCCTTAAAACTTACATCGCTTTGACTAGTGCGTTGCTCACTGGTTTACCTAATTGGTTCGGACCTTCTGCCGCCTGTGTGGTCGAGTGGTCAACATTGTTGGTTTGAATCCCGGTACGGGCAGTCTTATAAATTGATTTTTCAATCGATTTATGAATTCTGTTCAAAGGCATGGATGTATGTGATGTCTTGAATTCCCCCCTCCCACCCATCCTATCCTATGAACGTGGCGTATCGAGAGCGATTAGCTAACCACTAGTCCTGTCCTTGCCCTTTCTTTCTATTCCTACTCTATTTGAAAAAAGAGAGGTTGAGCATCTGAGTAACAAGCAGTTTTCGTAGAAACATTTCTGTTGAGATAAACTCCATTAGGAATCCATATGCTCCATATTGGGAGCGGACATGGTAAAAAAAAAAAAAAAACGAATTGACTATGAAATCCATGTTTCCACCGACTCCACACTTTTTGGTATTATATTATGTATAGTGTGATCTTTAAGAAGTGAACACTTTTCAAGTAAATCATTTAGTACTATCACTACTATCTCACTATGTGAGGGTGTAATCAAAACGAAGCGATTGTTGTCAAAGCTGTGAAGGGTTCTTTCATTTGGCGCCCCCTCTGAATATCTGCTCACTTACCTTTCATTCATCAAAATGCTATTTCCTTTACACAGCGCCCCTTAACTGTTGGCTTTCGAAACCACAAAATTAATATAAACAAATGCATCGTCGTTATACTGGAATTTTATGCTTTATAACTATTACTTAATAATCTAACTACATGATTAAATTTGATAACGAATTATGAATTCGGTCGAAATATTATAAAACGTCAAGCAGGGGTGATCTGGAGGGGGATCGGAGGGACTCACGCGAGCCCCTTGATAAATTTTACTAAGATCGGCGAGCCCCTTGGTAATTGCAGTGAGAACAATATTCTCAGATAAAATTAGTATATAAATAAAGTTTCTAATTTATGTATTATCTACGACAGCTTCATTACATTACATTAGTACATTTTTGGCCATTTAAATTGATAAGTTTACAGTAAGTAGTATTTTGTTACATATTATTAGTGTATTAAGTATTGCAAATAATCGCATAGGAGTGATACAAAAATCACTCCTTTCCCAGAACATCGAGAATTGCTTAGAGATTAAGCGAGCCCCTTGTTAACATATTGGCAGCCCATCGCTGGCGTCATGTCATTTGTAGTTTTTGCCACGAAAACCTTCGAACAGAATTAGCTCGATTCACAATACTTCTTCAAATCACATAAAATGATATAAAATATGGCTTTACTTCTGCTTTTTTTAAAAAATAAAACGTGTTGAAATCAATCTGTCTGCATTCATAATTAAAAATACCGATTTTAACTTAACGCCTTTTGCCAGTATACTGATATGCTAAAAATTTCTACCGAAATAGTTAAATTTTCATTTACTGTAACATTTTTTTATCCATGTCCGCTCTCAATGTGGAGCATATAGCCTTCTAATGGAGGCAGGGGTAAGCTGGAAGGGGCTCGGGGGGCTCGCGCGAGCCCCTTGTTAAATTTCGGTACGGCCGGCGAGCCCCTTGTTAAGATAAGAAAATCATTAGTCTTAGATCAAATCAACATATAACTGCAATTTATGTGGATGGTTAAATTTTATTATGAAACAAGACTTAGTTACCCTTTAATTTTTTCATTCAGCATTATGGGCTTTCGTGCCAGGCCTTATGGGTTCGAGTCCCAGTACGAAGCAGCATCTTTTCGATCGATTTTCTGTTCGAAGGTATGGATGTTTGTGATATCTAAAAATTCCCCCCCCACCCCTACTCTTCCGATCCTTTGAAAAAAAACTTTGGTTGAGATACCTTCATTAGGAGGCCATATGATCGACATTGGGAGAGGACAGGGATAAATAAAAAAATGAATACGATTTACCGAGCCCCTAGTTAAGATATTGGCAGCCCACCGCTGAATGGAGGTATCTCAACAGATGTTTTTTCTTAACATAATATAGCATAGCACTGTGAAATAAAATGGCGACCTCAAAACAACAGAAAATTTTATTCTTAGCTTAAATCTATTTCAGAAGTGTACGGTTAATAGTCAAGTGATGAAAGTAAATTACTAGGCAAGCCTCAATTTTTGAGAAATACTACGACACAAGACAGATTCAACGCTCTTGCAATGTTGAGGTAAAGAAGCGGATATTTTCATCAATATCGAACTTTAACGTTCGTCTTATTGACGTGTTTTTGAAAGTCAAGAATTAAAAAAATGGATGTCTTTCATAAAAAGATAATTTATGCACTCTCTAATATTCTTGTGTGGAAACCATAGCCGACAAGACGGTCGAGTTTTATAATGCAGCCCAAGCTGACCTTATACAAATCTGCATGGGACTGGTCTTACAATCATGCAAAAGTGTACTAACAATTAAAATTAAGTTTTGTTAGTTAGATTAGAGTTTACTAACAAGTGGTAAACATTTTTTTGTTTATTTATTTATGAGTCATGTATGTTAAATTATTTTCTTATAATTAGTCCATGCCGTAGCACAAAATGTCCACAACATAATAATCTCTTTTGCACAGCGGTGGGCTTCCAATATCTTAACAAGGAGCTCGGTAAATGTTATTCATTTTTTTATCCATGTCCGCTCCCAATGTCGAGCATATGGCCTCATAATGAAGATATCTCAAAAAAAGTTATTTTTCTACAAGAACTGCTGTTTACTTAGTCGCTCAACCTCTCTTTTCCAAAGAGAGTAATAGGGATAGCATGATAAGGATAAGACAGGACTAGTGATTAACTAATAGTAGCGCCCAGTTGAATTGAAGGATCGGAAGAGTGGGAGGCAATCAAGACATCGCAAACACCCATGTCTTCGAACAGAAAATAAATAAATCGATCGAAAAAATGCTGTTTCGTACTGGAACTCGAATCCGTGAGGTCCCACACGGAAGCCTATAATGCTGAATGAAAAAATGATGGGACAACTAATTTTCAAATTTAACCATCTACAGAAATTGCAGTTATGTAATGATTTGATCTAAGACGAATAATTTTCTTATCTTATTAACAAGGGGCTCGCGCGAGCCCCCCCCCGAGCCCCCTCCAGCCCATCCCTGCTTTTTCACTTACAGGATAAGCGATGATAAAACCAGTTATAAATAATAAAATAAAATCTCGAATAAAATGTTCTTTATCCATGTTTGAGAATATACGCACACTTAAAGCGGCTCAGTTTAATTACAGGGTTTTCGTGAAATCTCTGTTCTAAATAAATTTCGTCCTCCCTTATGCTTTATTTAGTTTTGATAACACCCTGTGCAAATATGACAGTGGTATTCGATTGGTAGTACCAAAATCAATGATGGTCCAATTGTGTAAGTATTAAAATAATCTTACGCTAATCAATACTTCACTATTTCATGTTTGTGTTATATAAGTAGTTTGTGTTATTGATTGATGTCAATATGATATAGTCCGGTTGTGGGCTGCCAATACGGTAAGAAGGGGCTCTCTTAATCTTAAAGCTATGCGTGATGTTCTGGAGAAGGTGTGAACTTTTTTTTATCATCCATGTGCAATAATTATTAAAACTATCGAATGTTACAATATACACTTATATTTTGTAACAGTACGAAATATGTCGTTTTTTAATCAATATCAAATAGCTGAAAAATGTACGTCAGAAATACTAAATGTACATTACTACTTTTTATAACTTAAATATATTGTTTAATATATAGATTATATAACGCAAACGTCTGAGAATATTGTTTTATAAAATTTATCATGGGATCGCAGAGCTGAGCTATATTTAGCAAGGGGCTCGCGCGAGCCCCCTTCAGCCCACCCTTAACTACATCTGCTGGATGATACATGATGTATGGTTCACGTTAATATTTTCAATTTGCGTAAAAATGACGCCATAATTAAGCAAACAAAACTATTTGTATTTTCGCTTTTGTGCGTTTGAAACATTAATGCAAGCAAGGTAACACCTACATATTTGATTGAATGAAATGTTGAACTAATGAGTAACAATCAGTTGTTTTAGAAAAACTTGCTGAGAAAACTCCATTAGTAGTAAATATGCTTCTTAAAAATAGATTTCAGTTGACCTCTGTTTCTAAGCAATCAGAATTCAACTAACTACTAAGACCGGCGAGCCTCTTGTTAATTTAAGAGAAAACAATATTCTCAAATCAAATTAGAATATAACTGCAATTTCTGATTTACAAATTATCTACGACAGCTTCAGTACACACAGTAGTACATTTTTACCCATTTACATTGATTAGTTTACTGTAATTTGCATATCGTTACATTATATAAGTGTATTGAGTAACAATCGATTGCTTAGTTAAGTATTGCATATAATTACATAGTAGTGATAAAAAATTCACTCCTTCTCCAGAACACCGAGAATTGCTTTGAGATTAAGCGAGCCCATTGTTAACGTATTGGCAGCCTGCCGCACTCCACCTCTCGCATTGATTAACTATATATGTTATAAATATATAAAAAAGTTTTACGTAAAACACATGATTTGAAAATAATTTCATTTAATGATCTAAATTAATAATAAAACACTTAATTAAATTTCTTTGGAAATTAGAGTATTTAACGTTTACAGAAAGTTATTATTCCCTTTTTTAATTAGTCGAAAACTCCCTGCTTTTTATATGTCTGATAAAATAAATTTAAAAAAAACACCGTCTAAAGGCTGATTCAATAGACGACGGTGCCATTGTTGAATTAATATTAAAATCACCTGCAGTTTTCAAAATTGAAACTTTACTATGAAATCCTTGCTTTCACGTCCGGCCTACTGGTGAGTTAATATAGTTTTCTTCAGCAAAAGTAAGCTATGTTAAGATTTTTTTAAGTTGTAAAAACTTTATGTTTAAATAGATTCTGAGATTCTTGTTAAAAGAAGTTTTTCGTGAATGCAGTTACCAAATAAAAATTCTGAGTAACATTGGCTTATATACTGATATTGTTTTCAATGCTTTACAAATAATTTATTAATCGGGTATGCCCATGATTATTAGAATTCTTCAAGAATTTTCACCTTTTCTATCTTTGTATAGAAATATTTTAAAGAAAATGATGCAATTACAATATTATTTAACATATAAAATCAAATAATTCGGTATACCTATCTTTTACGTCACGATTTAAGATGGAATAATCTTCATGGTGGACATTTATACCAACACAAACTAAATTTACGCGTTCACTTTTAGCCTATATGTGCTGTTTTTGGCGGATTCGTGCATTGTGTATTTGTTCGCAAATAGGAGTATTTTTTATTGCGAAAAATTTGACCGAAGAACGCAAATTTTCTGCATTATTCAATAGTTTCAATCCCATATAAAAAATATTGATCAATTTCTAAACACTCAACTTAATAACAAACAAAAATAAGATCAAAATACGTATAATACTATCTAATACATACTATTAATCTATCAGGTGGCAGTTTCATTTATCAACATTCGCTCAATACGCTTTATGCACAGACAGTGTGTGTGTTTTGTAATGTTCATACGTTTAACGTCACAGACAGACAGACTGACAGACAGACACATACATAAAGACAATTTAAACATGTTGTAAAAAACGACGACACTTTCGTGGCAAGCCTTTCAAGAACAGTATCGCACTTTTTTTATTGACTTTACATTTTCACAAGAGTATGAAGTAAGTAAGTATGTTGTATTGTCGAAAATTATCACTCATGTCACACGTAAAACACTAGACACAATTTCCTTGTAAAGCAATTATTTTGTATTGCGCGGCCCAAAGCCTTTTATGTGGTGCTATTTTTTTTTATCATTGGGCTTAATAAGCCAAAATAAAAATATTACATACCATATTTGAATTGAACAAGCGTTTCTAGTGATTTTGGGTTGGATTGCAGAGTTTAAATATTATATTATATAAGCAGTGGTGTATTAACCTATAAGCGAATGAAACCCGCGCTTAGGGCCTCCGAATCTTAGGAGCTTCAAAAATGGTTTATATTACATAGCCCATATATTTTTTGTTCAGATTTTTATATATTTTACATGTTTTTTTTTTGATGTTCTTATATTATCAAAAAAACAGGGCCTCCAAATTTGATTGCGCCTGGGGGCTTCTCATGTACTTAATCTTCCACTGTATATAAGCCTTGATGGATGGTTATAAAGGATGTAGTAATTTCTTATTTCTCTCTTGTTCTGGGGATACAGGGTGTATGTGAGGTATAAGAACTTCATGGCCATCTATGACTTTGGAATCTTTGGATACAAAACCCTCAATGTAAAGATTTGAATCATTCAAATTATGTACACTCCCACAGATTTTGTCACTAACGACCCGGGTTTCGCCTTTCGGCATCTTCAGGCGTTCAAGCGCACGGATGAACTTGAACTGACGCTTAGTAAATGGATGTTTCGTGTTTATATATTAAATAAATGTATCACTGAGTCTAAAGCCATCGCTGGCGAAAAAGGGTAAGCTCATGGGAATTCCCAAAGATTTGAGTAGTGAGTGGTTTTTAGAATTATATTTATTTGTTTGTCGGCAAAGGTTTTATGATATTATTTATGATATTATTTATATAGGGTATAGAAGTGGAGACCCAGGAAGGTTTAATATCTCGTTCAAAATCGGAAGACTATGTAACTGTGCCCTATTAATTTCTAAAATTTCCTGGAAAAAGAGCTTATGACTGTCCGTATTTGGGTGTAACATTTTTATCCCCTGTTCCTGATTGAACACGTGTCCTTCCGAAATTAAGTGATTAGCAAAAGTAGACGTGTCCTTTTTCAGTCTAAAGGCTGCCATATGCTCTAATACCCTGATTTTTAAAGTCCTCTCTGTTTTGCCGATATAAAATTTATTACAACAAGAGCATTGTAATCTATAAATTCCAGATTTATTTAGGTAATGTATTTTATCTTTATTGTTAACTAATAATTTGCCTAAAGAGCTTTTACAGTAAAAGGCTGGTCTAACACTATCAGCTAGTTGTTTTTTAATTTTAAGACTAGTATTTCCTAAATAAATGATTCTACGCCAATACCTAGTATGATCTATGTCCTTTGACAATGTACCTTGAAATAACATTTTTTCTGCAAGTTTAGTTTGTTTTTTTGATAAAAGATTGTCTATAAGAGACATATCGTATCCATTGTTGATGGCGATTTGTTTGATGATTTTTAATTCGATATTAAAGTTCTTTTCATTCAAAGGAACACTCACAAGTCTATGAATTTCTGAATGAAAAGCGGCTAGTTTATAAGAAAATGGGTGCATTGAATCCTTATGTATCACGGTATCCGAAAACGTAGGCTTCCGAAATATTTTAAATTCGTGAGAACCGTTTTCAATATTAATATTTAGGTCAAGAAAGTTAATATTCTTCCGATATGTAGACGATATTATTTGCTTGTTTAATGGAACGGATAGACAAATAACTAACTTTCATAACTTTATAAATTCATTAGATAAAAATATTAAATTCACGTTAGAAGTCGGAGGCAAGAATATTAACTTTCTTGACCTAAATATTAATATTGAAAACGGTTCTCACGAATTTAAAATATTTCGGAAGCCTACGTTTTCGGATACCGTGATACATAAGGATTCAATGCACCCATTTTCTTATAAACTAGCCGCTTTTCATTCAGAAATTCATAGACTTGTGAGTGTTCCTTTGAATGAAAAGAACTTTAATATCGAATTAAAAATCATCAAACAAATCGCCATCAACAATGGATACGATATGTCTCTTATAGACAATCTTTTATCAAAAAAACAAACTAAACTTGCAGAAAAAATGTTATTTCAAGGTACATTGTCAAAGGACATAGATCATACTAGGTATTGGCGTAGAATCATTTATTTAGGAAATACTAGTCTTAAAATTAAAAAACAACTAGCTGATAGTGTTAGACCAGCCTTTTACTGTAAAAGCTCTTTAGGCAAATTATTAGTTAACAATAAAGATAAAATACATTACCTAAATAAATCTGGAATTTATAGATTACAATGCTCTTGTTGTAATAAATTTTATATCGGCAAAACAGAGAGGACTTTAAAAATCAGGGTATTAGAGCATATGGCAGCCTTTAGACTGAAAAAGGACACGTCTACTTTTGCTAATCACTTAATTTCGGAAGGACACGTGTTCAATCAGGAACAGGGGATAAAAATGTTACACCCAAATACGGACAGTCATAAGCTCTTTTTCCAGGAAATTTTAGAAATTAATAGGGCACAGTTACATAGTCTTCCGATTTTGAACGAGATATTAAACCTTCCTGGGTCTCCACTTCTATACCCTATATAAATAATATCATAAATAATATCATAAAACCTTTGCCGACAAACAAATAAATATAATTCTAAAAACCACTCACTACTCAAATCTTTGGGAATTCCCATGAGCTTACCCTTTTTCGCCAGCGATGGCTTTAGACTCAGTGATACATTTATTTAATATATAAACACGAAACATCCATTTACTAAGCGTCAGTTCAAGTTCATCCGTGCGCTTGAACGCCTGAAGATGCCGAAAGGCGAAACCCGGGTCGTTAGTGACAAAATCTGTGGGAGTGTACATAATTTGAATGATTCAAATTTAATATTGAAATTCCACCAAGCACCTTCAGTCGAAATCTTAAATTACTCAATGTAAAGATTGAAAAAAATACTTTTTTTTCGGGATCCGAACTCGTAACTACGCAACCATCGTACATTATATTTCTACACTATTTAATACATTTAGTCGAAAGAATAAAAAAGCATTTAATAATTTCTATGGAAATTTATTAATAATAAACTCACAGTACATTTTTATATAATAATTATGAAAACTTTTTAAATTGATTTCAGAAAAAAATACTTAAAACAAACAGAATTTAACAATAATAAATACAGATATCCACATTATATTTATGTAAATACGTTTTCAACTATATAATTTTAAATAAATTTGTCAAAATATTGACCGATCACAATACGGGAGGGGAAAACTAAATAATAAATAAAACCTCGAGACAAATACATATTTAAACTTGTAACCTTTTTTATTAGATGATTTTTTTAAAAACTATTATATGAACCGTTAAGAAATGAAGTGTGACAACTAGAAAAATGTTCAATCTTTTATATTTGACTTTTGAGTACAATCACGTTTTTATTTAGTGTTTTTGTGGCTTGCATATTTTTATTTTTGGAAGAAAACACTATTGCAGTCAGTGTGAACTAACCTTAATTTCGTTTTACGATACTTTAAGACATACATAGATGATATTATAACGCACCGATTTTAATCTTTTCTAAAATACTGCTTGGCTCACTTCACTTCTTAGGGGATCAATTATTTACAAATACAATACAAATTATGCGGATATGATAACAGTGCTGTTAATTAATTAATTTAAAACTATAAATATAGAATCAATAAAATGAATTTGGTAATATTGAAATACGAGATAGTGTTTCACTGCTTAGAATTTATTCTAAGCATTTTAATATCAGTACTGATTTATTTAAAAATAATAGAAAATTTTTAATATAAATTTATTCCCTGAATTGATTTCTAAATAAATTGTACATGCGCATACTAGTGAGTACTTTATTTTATTATATCAGATTTTGTACATGTTAAATAAATCTACTACAACATTGACTTAATCATATTTTTTCTAATTCGTTTACCTCAGATACATATTATAAATATATTTAATTATATCATACATTTAATAATCCTTAATACTTGTATATACATCTTTTCTAATTTTTGAAATACTATTTTCTTAATTCATTAGCTTTTCGGCCAGGCATCGAAAGTTTTTATTTTTCTTCAAATGTTACAATAATAAAATTTATCGCTTATTAAAATATACAAATGATTTTTTTTTTAAATGTTGTAAAATGCCGAAGTACGTTACATTATCAATTAGCTATAATTGACAAATATTTAAACAAGAAACTTTCAGAAATTACTATAACCGGTAGATAGAACTTAATTTCAATATTGGTTTCTCTTATATTACATCAAAATAACTGTAAATCTACAAAAACGATTTCAGCATTGGAGTAAAATTCACACATACAAAGATTATTCAAAAACTGCTTGTGAAAGAATGGAGTTTAAAAAATATGTTTTCCTTCGCCCCGTTATTTTCAAAATGCTATCAGTCAATTGGAACAATGTGTTCATAGGCTTTTGACCAACCATTATACTGCCATTTAAAATTAGTATTCTACTTAATATATACTACTGTCTACGCGGGTACTACGATGAGTCTACGCCAGGTACTCTACGCGACGTAGATGTATATTTTCGAAGTATCTAATATAATTCTGTTTTACACTTTTATTATTTCAAACATCTAAAAATAAATCACATAAAAATTTGAATTGAACATACTTCCGAATGAGTCCGAATTTCGTTTATATAAAAAAAATTTTGGACTTTCTTTTTATTAAAAAAAAACTGTAAATAACAGAATAAATATCATTTATTTAAATCATCGTGGAGAAATTTACAATGTAAGTGGAAATTTTTTATGTTAGTTTTATTTGAACAACTAGCTGGCCCGACGAACTTCGTACCGCCTCAGAATCAATAAATAATGTGTTAATTTATTGGATGAGTTAAATTCAGTTTGAATGAATACTCAAAATGAATTAAGTTCAATAAATGTGCAAAATTAAAAATGAAAAGTATTTTAATTACATTGAAATGATGTTATTCACGTGGCACAGTCGATAGATTTAAAGGAATGCAGTGGACCAACGATTTGATTTTGAATTGTGAAGTTGAAATGATCCACATCTTTGTTATTTGCTGCAAGAATTGCTCGTTCACTCAACCAATTATGATGTTTGTGATTAGCAATGATGAGACGAAATTTCAAAAATTCGGCAAAAACGAAATCAATCCTTTCGATTCGTCGACAGGAACACGGCCGTTACAGATAGTCAGCAAATGCTTGGAGAAATCTGCGGCAGATGGTCGTTTAGAAATGCGACTCGCATGTTTGTCGTTAGCTGAAGTTTCTTAACATAGCGCCACAGAGTCGATGTTTTAAGTCAAGCGTTTATTTCATCGGCAGCGGTCGATCTTGGAATAACTGGTAGTGTTTGGCGAAAATCGCCAGATAGTAGAATCATTGCGCCTCCAAAACATTTGAGTCATTGCGCTGATCTTTCATAGTTCGGTTGAGTGCTTCCAATGCGGAGGAAAAATAAGCCACCATTTCCCTCATCAATTGCCTTCATTAAAGTATCGTACACTTTCTGTTGGGGGTTCAACAGTGGTACATTCGTTCGAAGTGATTGGTTCAATGCATCTCGATCATATTCACGTTTACGTTCCGATTCTCGATTGAAAGCGTCGTTCATTCCTCGATCTGGCGACGCATCATGCAGCGCATGAGGTAACACATATCTTCGATCAAAAGCAACGCCTGGTTATGTATCTCCTCATTCACCTCGAGATCGGGATTCCCTGAACTGACGCAAATTCGGTGTAAAGTGTCTTCGGACATGTCATCCTTGTACTTTTTCCACAATTCACGTGGATTCGATGGGAAGCGTGTCAAAAAAATGATAGCAAATAATGTGCGTATCTGACTTGGAGACGCAGAAACAATTGCTTCAGCGATTGTCATGTCCCAATGAGTTTAGTTTTCAAGCAAATTGAGCTATTGACATGCGGCACGAAATGTTTGGAATACGACGCCATTGACAGTTCGAAATGATTCGAAATGTCGACCCGAAGAGAATTATTGTTTTTTTTTCAGATTTTTCATGTTCACAGAACTGAAAGACTCTTAGAAAACCATTCCGAGCACTCTTACTGATTGGTTTAGAAATACTTGGCATAGCTAATACCTCTTTATTTCACTGTATTTTAAATAATAAAATTACATCTTCACAATGTTGACAAACGACTACTTTTGTTTGACAGTAACTGTCAAACAAAGACTATTAAATTTAGGTAGGATAAATTTGTTCTCTATGCATGTCACCAACATTATGACAGGGATCTTTTCAAAATTATTCAAATAATACTTTTTTATAATTTTACGAAAGTTCATTCTAAATTTTCATATTTTTTATATTACCAAATGATATAAATTCTCATTATAACAAAGAACGCAACATTTTCTAAATCTTCAATATTATATTTATGAGATTATCTTTCATTAGAAAAAAAAATATTTTTTTTTTGTTTAATGTTCCACACATACCAACAGTTATACATTCAATCCTGTTTTTATGCGGTAGATGCGTTCCACGACATATCGCAACAAAAAAAATCGCATAAAAAAACTTGACTTCCATACAAAAATTGGGGTGCGTTACTTAAATTGTAAAATCCGCATAACTTTGAAACAGCGAGTTAAAATATACACTAAATCGCAAAGTATATGAAAATAAGGGGAAAACCACGGCGTTAAAGTATTAAAAAATAATCACTGTATGAAAATTCTATGTGTGTTTTAAAGCATGTGGTTCTAAATCACTCTTTTTCGGAAGAAATAGTATGCGCATCGATTTCATAAAACTATGGCTGTTTTCTAATAATGAAATTAGTGATCAGAGTTTGTTCAGATTTTCTTTTTCGATAATTAATTGGTTATGCAGTTTGTTACACCCATATATATATATTTTAAAGTTATCGTTGAAACTTGAATGCGCGATCAGAATTTGAATCATTTAGAAAGAAATGATCTTCTAATTTACTGAAAAGTTGGATACCTTCTTCAATTATTTTTGCAGTGAAGAAACTGGAATTTCTTTCAGTTTGTCATTGTTTTCTGGTTTTTTGTCAATAATTAAATTTAAATTATGAACATCTTCGTCACTTATAGCTTTATCTGTAAGTAATTCGTCGATATAATTTTCGCTAAAGGTATCAAACCTTTCTTCGCCAAGTTATATCGTAAAATATGGTACATCTAAAAAAATGCATTTCTAAAAAACCGCATTACTTCGAAATCGCATAAAAAAACCACATAAAAACAGGATTGACTGTATATGGGGATCAAAAATAAAATAATGATTTGATAGTATTCTATAACAATATAATATACATGAAAAGTATACTGATTTTTTTTACATACCTTCTGATTTTATGTACTTTCATTCGTCTTTTCACATTTCAGTATATATTTTAGCGACGGTGATGAACATGAGACATAAATTCCTAAAAGTTTTTTTTTTAAATGGATATTGAAGATTTAGTTTCGATTTAGTTTAAAGTTGGCATTCCTAACTTGATTAACAAAATGCCTCACATGAGGTAACACATGTCTTCGATCTAAATCAAAGCCTGGTTATTTATCTCTTCATTCACCTCGAGATCGGGATTCCTTGAACTGACACGAATTCGATGTAAAATGACTTCCGACATGTCATCCTTGAACTTGTTCCACAGCTCACATGGGTTAGATGTGAAGCATGTCAAAATAATGATAGAAAATAATATGCGTATCTGACATGGAGATTCAGAAACAATTTCTTCAGTGATTGGCATGTCCCAATAAGTATAATTTTCAAGCAAATTGAGCTCTTGACATGCAAGTAGAAACATTCGTCATTTTTCGGATGAACTGTGTAAATGCGACCAAGAGCATTCGGGTGATCAGAAACCGCATCGCTTTGCTTTTGACGTTAAAATTTCTTCGATATAGCGTTCCAATTGTAATAAAGTGTCATCTCAGAGCAAAGCAACGTTTGTGCAAAATATTGTTGTCAAAAATTTATCATACCTAATTATAAACATAACCTTATTTCAATATTATCCGATTTTCTTTCGTTTTCATTTCATATCATCGATTTCTTTTATTCTAATCCATATTCTAAATTTAAAATTATTTATAAGCCAATCGTATGCAAAAGAAGCAAAAACAAACAAATATAGAAAACAGTGCGATCTGGTGGATTTTTCTGAAACCAGCTTACGACATTTTAGCATTTGTTGCTGTTCGTCATTCAAAAATCTTATTCTGTATGAAGATATTAATTTTCTTTATAATTTCTTTTCCGTGATATTTTTACGATGTTTTAATGCTTATTCTGCTATTCTAGGTAAATAAGAATTTTATAAATCAAATATCATTGAAATCCTTGGAGTAATTCTCGAGATATACGTGGTGTAAATAACCCGACTTTGTTTTATATATATAGATGTTATTATAATAGTTCATTTGTTTTATATAAATTGTTCATTTTACTTACATAATATCAATGTCTGTATTTTTTTACTAAGCATTATAAGAATGAGCACTATGTTCACCGACTATATCAATATCACTGTCACTGTGGTTTGAAAGGTCGGAGCCGGGGTCGCTTTGAGGTCTGTATTGCATAAGCGAATACGCTTCACGGCTGAGATCAGGCCTCGGGACTTTTACACCGGCGGTTGAAGACATCTGCAAAAAAGCGTTATAAATTATTCAAAAAATCATAGACGATTTCTCAACAAAATATTTTTCTGAAATATAACAAATAATGATTTGAAAAATACCTTTGAAACGAAGTTTAAAAATAGGTTTATACGAAATGGTGTGAAATATTAAGTACCTGGGATCTTCCTGGAGAATTTGGAGATTCCGGTGCAAATCCAGCTGTAGAAACTTCTAAAATAGACAAGAATATGTTTAAAAACAGTTAAGAACTAAAATTTATTGCAACATTAATTATACATAAATGCACTAAATTATTATTAATTATTTTTTAGGTTGTAGATCAATTTAAATCATCAAAAAGTGTTAGGCCGTCATTTGTTATGTTAACCGACGAAGCTAGAAGCTTACCACCACCATTTTTAAAATACAGTAACGAAATTGAGCAATTGGGAAACCCCAGGCACAATACGATTCTAAGGCCCTGTTTTTCAGATAACAGGATTCCACATAAATATAAATTAAGCTTTTTCGAAACCCCTAAGGTTCGGAGGCTGAAAGCGCGCGCGTCGTACGTTTATGGGGTAATCCGTCGCTGGCGAAAACTTCTGTGACTTCCGCTCCAATTATAAATTGTACTGATTTAATTATTATGATTCTTCAATGATGTCGCCTGCTGTGGCCCAGTTGGTTAGAGCTTGCTCTACCGATCACTCAGGTCTGGGTTCGATTCCCGGTAAGATCACAGTGAATTTGAGAATTATTCAATTCAAAGTTGTGATCGAAGACTAGGTGTTTGTGATGTCAATTCACATTATTTCCTCTCCTCCTATCATTCTGATCCTTTAATAACTGGGTGTAGCAACAGCGATTATTTAACGACTAGTCCTGTTCTAGCCTTATCCTTCTTTCTCTACTACTCACTTTGAAAAAAAAGTGAGGTTGAGCGACTGAATAACAGTTATTGTAGAAAAAAACTTCTGTTGAGATATCTCCATTAAGAGGCCATATGTTCCACATTGGGAGCGGACATGGATAAAAAAATCTTCAATTTCAAATTGTTAGCCACCATCATTAATATTCTTTTCGCATTTCCATATATCGCAGTAATCAAAAAACAGGAATGTATTTTAAAAAAAAGTTCCGTGGTCATAAGGTGAACGACGTGCGGGCAGATATTTCAATGAATTAATGGAGTTCTGTTCAATAGATGCTTGTAAATTCTCAAACTCCTTACGACCACATACCCGATTGTAAAAATAGAGCGATTAGCTGATCAACTAGTCCTGTCCAAACTATATCCTTCTACCCCTAATGTCTTCGAATAAGAGTGGCTGAGAAATTTAGTTACGAGTCGTTCTTCTAGAAAAACACCTTTAAGATTGACTTCGTTAGGAACTATAAACGTTCTACATTAAAACAAAATATTTATAATGGGGATTCGTTGGACAATAAGTTATTCAAACAGTCAGAAACGCCGAAAGTTGTCCAAAAGCCAGTTGGTAGAGGACATGGCTTGAAAAATAAGACAATCAAAATGTAAAGGAAAATAAATTAAACAAATTAATAAGCGAATATGTGCTTTCAACTATTCAAGCCTAATCGATGCGTTGAGGATAACATAGAAAGAGTTAAAATAGTAGCAATGTTAACTTTCCAATTTTCCAATTTTCCAATATTCTACCTTTATCTATATTTAAATAGAAGTTTAGTAAAGTAAGGATACTGAGTTACCTTTATCAGGTATCCGCTGTGTTATTAGAGGACATTAAAAATGTGAATTTATCGAATTAAATACATTGAATGTTAATCTAATTATTACAGTTGATCAATTTATGATTTAAAAAAAAAATGCTTCAAAAAATAACATGGGAAAAATGATATCGTTGGAGGTTGAAATAATTTCAACGATAGACGTTTATAATCAATTAAATATAAATAAAAAAAAAGAGTCATTAAACACTTTTGACTAATGCGAAATAGCATAACTATTCAATTTTTGTCATTTTTTAATAAAATATAGTTGAAAAGTGCCGTCGCATCGATAGTATACGTACATTGTGTAGGGAAATATACATTTCACTTTTCAGGAATATTTGGCTTTGTCTAAATATCCATAAAATTTTGTTGAATAGTATGTACGACATAATTTAATAAACTTGGAATACATATCGCTACATCAATGCAACAGTAGGACAATCTGAAAATCTTTAATAAAAAAATTCGACGGAAGGTGCTTGGTGGAATTTGTTTTGAGATAGTGACCTAATAATCTAATATTTTCTAAATTAGACTACAATTGTTGTTATTTTCGTTGTATTAAATAAAATTATATCAAAAACAAATGTTGACTCTTCAATTTTTCGCACGCAGCGTCATGTAATAATATCACATTATTCAAGATGGCCTCGTACTCTGAAGAAAATCGGTTTTCCCGCCCCCACGTCTTTCCCGCAGTCTGATTGGTTGGCGGTTCTGTCCTCCCGCGCTCCTTGCCCTTGCAAGATTTTCCTCTAAGAAAGGGGAAAATTTCCCCTACCAATTCAACACAACTTAACTACATTCCCGAGACGTCTTGCAAGATATCACGAAACTTGCGGTGCAGTTAACTTCGTTTAGAATGTTGCTCTGCGGCAAGATGTCGTAAAGTTTGCTTTTACTTACACTCAAATAAGAGTTGCCAACTTTTAAATTACACAAAGGCACAACAGAAACCAATTTGTCTGCATAAAGACTTTTACATGATTCCATTTTACTAAAATTACATTAAATAAGAATAATGGAAAACCTTTAAGTCTTTGAGTTTCATTCAGTTTAGATACCTGTCTTTATTATACCTTTTAATAACCTAGCTATTTCCCTCTTTTTTTAAGTTGTTTCGACCCTTTAAGAACAATTTAATGGTTATATATAGAATGGAAAATTGTTGCAGTATAAAGGTATACACTATAAATCAAAATTCAAAAAGTTAAATGTTAAAATAAAGCAAAGTTAAATAATATAACGATGGAAGTGAAAAATGTAATAATGTTCATAAAATAAATCCCGAGAATTCACAATAGTGTATGCGTATAATATTTATTTGTACAAACATATTGAGGTTGTTTACAAACTATCCTGTTTTTTACGAACAATGTTTTAATACTGTCTTATTTGTTAAAGATTATTATTAATTATTAATTGTCTTTTCATTTCTTTAGCTTAAAACGGACAGTATAAGCTTCTGATTTTCGTTATTTTAGAAGTTTTCAGCATTACAGTACATATTTGCAAATTATATAATCATTTGTTGATTGAAAATAGTAACCAAGCAATTTCTTAATTCAATTTTAATTATTCCTTAACAGTTTCAGCCTAAAATTACTTTTGAGTGTATTTAAAACAATTATTTACAAAGTAATTCAAAAGAAATGCAACTTGCTTGTCGTTTTCCTGTACATATCACGTAATTGATTCAATTAGTCTAGAGGGAGTTGACTGGTAATTGTTTGAAGAAGACAAGATGTCCCCTCCTTCTCTTTACATGAAATTCTCCCTTAACTCGTGTAACTTAAGTTAAATAAAGCTAACTTGGGAATTGGGAACACGAAACAACCGTATGTAGGCTTTTTAGTGTGGAAGTTTATTAGTATTATGTTATATGAAAACCGAATATATGTTACATATTTCTGTCACGTAAACACTGGTTAAATTTTTGATATTATAGTTGTTTACTTTGTATTTTTTGATAAAAGCATTATATTATGTTATACGAATCTCATGAGCAATTATCTATGCCTCTATGAACTAGTATCTGTGCTCTACTAAAGAGTAACTGGTGCGGTACAACGTGTACAACAAAATATTTGTGGAGAATTTGTTATTGATTGTATGAACGACTTTCTCGTAGTGACAATTGACTGATGGTATTTTTTAGCTAGACTATTATGAAAGATTCTATAAAATATTTTTGGCCCTATCTGCGAAGATGAAATTTGAATATGATGGCACTCTCACGCTTATAGAGTAATCCGCCACTGTGTGTATGGCGTTCAAAACATAAAATTGCAATTTAAGGCAGCTATTGACATTAATTTAATTACAGCACGCTGTGTTTTGTTACGAAATAAAATCACATGTAGTAATTCCTTTTATATATACTGCTTAAGATTGAAAAAAATATTCACCTATTCCCCGAACATCACGATAGCTTTGAGATTAAGCGAGGAAACTTGTTAACGTATTTCCAGCTTATCGATGAATAGGTCATATATTATATCGCTTTGTTATTGTTTTTCAGAGATGCGTAAGATAATAATTGTACACTAAAAATTAATGTATCCAAAAGTGTTTTGTGAGTTGAGTCGTACAGATATTAACCATAGTAAGTTTAGTGTTTTATGAAAAATATTTTTCTTACCTTGTCTTGGTCTATCTTTATCCTGATGTTGTGCTTTTCTTAGTTGTTTCTTGTGCTTCATTCTTCTGTTCTGGAACCAGGTCTTAACTTGGGTTTCAGAAAGACTCAAGGCGCTTGCTAACTCGACTCGTTCTGGAGTTGAGAGGTAACGTTGAGATTCAAAACGTTTTTCCAGACCTATTAAACAGTAAACTATTATTAGATATGAGAGTTCTGAAAACAAACACGGCAGTCTTCATTTTAAATCGAAAATGAGTTATATAATATACTATAGTGTAGAGCTAGCAATTTCGCGCATAACAGTAAGTTATTATCTTAAGCAAATAAGGTTCTAGCATGTGCAGTTTTGAAGAATTAAAATTGTGTTTGTGACAAAGCGGTAGTTTACATAGTCCTGTATAGCAAATATTTAGCATAAATAGCATTATATTAAAATAGCAAGATAACACCGGGGAAAATATCTAACATTACTTTGTGCAAACGCTATTTACATAAAAAAAAAAAACGTTTTAATTGATTGGTCAACATTTTAGGATTATAAAAAAGCCATTTTTGTTTTCCGAGCCTGTATACTTTTTTATTATTATAAAACATGAAAAAGGTCATCGTAAAACTATTGTTTGAGAATAATTGTTAATTTTGACATAGTTTTTGGTTAAAGATAATTCGTATCGCATCTCCCGCATACTTCTTTCATGCCTGGAAATGAATCTTCATATGATGGTTAAGGCTTTGATACTGATATGTTTTTTTTCTAACCATGTTTGATCCTAATGTTTTACGACAACTGCTTGTTACTAAATCGCCCAAATTCTCTTTTTTTTAGAAAGATATAGAATAAAAGGACAGTAACTAGTGGTTAGCTATTATTGTTCTCGTTACAACAAGTTTTTAGGATCGGATACCGTAACTGAGACCAATGACATCGAACATTCGGCTATAGGCCCAGATGTTGACAAAAAAATTATCAAATACACATTGACAATTTACACGAGAAAAACAGGCGTGGAAACAAAAACTGTAAGTCTAAAAATCATGGAGGAAATTAAGATAAATGAAAGAAACATTATATAACATTTGACCGTAAAAATTCGAAACCGTGTAAAAATAAACCACTCAAAAAGAGGATTTGGTGTATTTGATTGTTAACCGCTGTACTAACCTGTTAGTTGTGGGTCTGAAAATACTGTTCTTGCTTTTCTTCTTCTACAGTGTTTTAAGGCTGATAAAGATAAATCTGATGGTCCAAACAAGGCGTGGTAAGGCAATCCTGAAACAAATGATTTCAATAATTCGTCCGTTTGCAGGCAATAAGTACTTTTACATATTATACATGGGTCCTCGAGAGATGAAGTTAGCCAACTAGTAAAAAACTTTTTGCTTGTCAAGTCTTTATTTGGTGTTATTGTGGATTGCATATTTTTATTTTACGGAGATAACACTATTGAAATGTGTATCCACTAAGATTAATTACCTTTCACAGTACTTTAAGACGTGTTAAATATTACAACCTATATATTTTTCTTTCTCTCTAAAAATACCTCTTGGCTCACTTCACCTCTAATGGGCCCATATGTGAGCGAAAAAAAAACAAAAAAATGTTAAATTTTTATCTCTACAGTACATTAAAAGATAATAAAACACTCTTTTGTACTTATTCCACAATAATTTATTATGTTCAGAATCGGTTTCGCTCATCATAAGCAATTCCAACTGATAAAAGAGTATGATATATTGATATAGAGCTGTGTATACAAAGCACAAAAGACTACTAATGGCTTTAATATAATGCCTTTCCGTCAAGTATTGACAGTAATCACCTTAAAAGTAATGGTGCATTATGACTTACTTTTCATCATCATGAGAATATAACCATTTTTTTGAACCGTTATTTTCGACATGAAATAGTTTTTAAAAAATGCTATGCGAAAATTAACATGGATACCTAATTTAATTTTTATTGATTGATGAACTTGCTGTTTAAAAAATATATATATAATCTTATCTGTTCGTATCTTAAGCCAATTTGTATTGAAATTTATTTATTATTCATATTGGTGTATTTCATACGTAAGATATACGTTTAATTAAATATATTTTCCAGTGGAGTGAAAATATTTTGCTTAAATTGTATGTAAAATAAAGTTAAAGAAAATGCCGTAAGTTCATTTATTTCTGGAATTTAAATTTGTAACGATAATATTTTTTTTTTTTAATATTTGGCATGCGACACGGAACGTATTTGGAAAACATTTGACAAGCATGCAAACGTAACATATTTAAGTTTGGGAGTATTATATTTAAGGTTGGTTATGGAATTAATTTTGAACGTATTTCTATTTACACGTTAGTTTCAATATAATCTCTAGGGTGTTTTTATTGCCCAAGTAACAAGAAAATTGAGCGTATACTATACTTTCCAATTTCATATTTTTATTAATTTGTTATATGTATTTTATATTAAATACATTGAAAATTAAATCTATTTATTTATCTAAATTTGGCATTCATATCATTGAGAGTTAATACCATTTAATTCCTTCATTGAAAACTTAAGGTTTCACTCAGCGGTGGGCTGCCAATACGTTAACAAGGGGCTCGCTTAATCACGATGCAATTCTCAGTGTTCTGAGGAAGGAGTGAATTTTCTAATCGCTCCTATGCAATTATATGTAATACTTAAATAAGCAATCGATTGTTATTTAATACACTTATAATATGTAGCAAAATGCAGTTTACCGTAAACTTATCAATGTAAATGGCCAAAAATGTAATACTGTGTATACTAAAGCTGTCCTAGATAAAATATTTGTCAGAAATTAAAGTTATGTACTCATTTGATCTGAGAATATTGTTTTCTCTTAAGTTAACAAGGGGCTCGCCGGCATTAGTAAAATTCAACAAGGGGTTCGCACGAGCCCCTCAGAGCCCCCTCCAGCCCACCTCTGGTTTCACTTGACTTGTGCAGTGGACAGAAAGATAAAATATTTTAAACTTAATAAATTTTAAAAATCTCACCTTGTGATAAAAAATACGGCGTCTCGACGCTTTTGTAAGGTCCCGGCGCCGTATTCAAATAGGCACCTAAAGCTCCCATTGCTACTTGAATATACCCTTCGTGAGCACCCATACCTGCTGGCCCCACAGACTGCCTAAAAGTTTGAGTCTCCGGGATTCCATAGCAGGTTTGATAACTACTTCTTTTTGGTGAAACAGCTCTATTAGTACTCCCCTCATAGAGGTGTTGAATATTATTTTCATGGCTTAAGACTACATCTGGTCTTCTGTCAAAGTGTTTGTTTCGGTTCCCTCTGAAGAGGATATCTTCTATTAGGAATGAAGTCTTGCATGCTGGCTGGCTATCTTGATCGTTCAATGGTCTGCTTGGATGTCTTGAAGGTTCTGTTTTCGAGTCAAATCCCTTGCGTAGTTCCATTCTTTTTAAAGTTATATTAAACGTAGATTCTTAGAAATTAATACAGTATGTCTTATGATATTTAGCTTATTTCAGTATCATAGCCACTTAAGTATTTAGAGTTTTTTTTAATATTTGAGTAACCAACATCATATGAAATAGTTGTTAATGATATGTTTCGAATATGTATTCTTAATAATGCATTAAAACATATGATATCATAAAAATCTTTATATAATAATTTATCCTTAATAATAAATATTCTATTTGCGGCTCTGATTTATTTCACAATAAAATTTTATTATGAAGTTCTGAGTAAATCAATTTACGCGTTCATAAACTGAACACCATTAATCTGCCATATGTTTTTGATTCATCTGTAAATGTTCTTTAACATAATTTTAAAAACCAGTTGACGTTCTATATATGTTATTAGGGTAAAACATAAATAACCCTTACACTTCGTAGCACGACAATATGTTAATTAATTAAAACACTACACACTGACAATTAAAACTACGGTTTGTAATTTTACTAGTGAATAATAGTTTTATTCCGATGGAAAATGAAATAAATTACAAGCCGTATATCATTTTTATTTATGAATTGTAGGTATTTGATTCCAATATATAAATTACTATTTGTTTTAAAATATATATTTTTTCAATGTTTATATTTGATTTTGAGTAAAACTTTGTTAGCTTGTTAGTGCTTCACTATAATTTACCCCTGACAAAACAAAACAAAATTTTATGCTTTGTTGAATTTTATTTGAAATTCAAAAACATATTATATTCTTTATTAATTTGTTTTCACTTTTCTTATTAAATCTCACAATTTATTTACACAATGAATAATTCGAGTAGATTATCAAGTTTTTTTGTTCTATAAATGTTAAATAGATCAGTCACATCATGATAATGTTATCACTTAATTTATATGTTTTTAATCTTCTTATCAGAAAGCTACATAAGATATATTTCGTGAATACAAAAATTCACCACGCAGAGAATTAGCAAGTAAAGTTAACTCAGCGACTTGCGAGTCGAAACTGACTTATCGGGGGTTGGTTTTAATAAACTGTAAGGGTTGCGCTCGTTTGGGAGAGGGCTGAGCTTATACCGTATCCCCTCCACTAAATAATCGACGTCTTCACACATCATTGTGGTCCTCCCTTACCTCAATGAAAGCCTAATATTATATGCTGATGATCTAATAACATACATATTATAAATGTATCAAATAGAAAAGGAACTATGTAAGCCTATAATTCGTTCTTACTGATTTTATTGTATGAGGAATATTTAACATTTAAATATGTTACTAATACTCTGGCCCTTCTATATAAATAGGTCAAATTTACTAATTTTGTTACCTTAGTAAAAACACAATATTCCTTTGTACTTCATTCCACTTTATTTAATATGTCAGGACCGGTTTCGCTCATTACGAGCATCGTCAACTTTGTTACTTTTAAATAGTATTTTCTGAAAAGCATTGACATAATAATTACATTTAAATATTGGTTTTATTTCTTACCAACTTCATCCACTCCAAAATAAGACATAACCTTACAGCAACGTGCTATAATATCTTCAGTTGACAATACTCGCAATGAGCGAAACCGGTCCTGACATATTAAATAAAGTGGAATAAAGTACAAAGGAATGTTGTGTTTTATTACTATAATATCTGCTAATGATATAATTGTATAGAAGAGCAAACAATAAATTAAATGATTTGAACGCCTAAGGCAGAGATTTAGGTAAAAAATATTATTTAACATATGCGCCAACTATCCAAAAAAAATGTAATTAGCAAATTTTCTTTAAATATATTGATGTTTTTTGTCAAATGACAATAAGTCATACCATTTCAGCGGCGTACCTACCTCGTAGCAAAGCTACGCAATGCATAAGGGCCCAGCGAAAGAAGGCCCAAATTTCTACATAATCAATGTAATAAATTGCGTTGGGGGGGGGGGGTTGACGTTTTCATGAGAGCCCCAAATGTTAAGCTACGCCACAGCATTATTTAATATCTTGGCAAGTATCAGAATAGTAGATCTTATCCTCTTGTCATAAAAACTTTGAAATGTGACACTTTTGAAGTATCGTGGAAGATACTTGGAAAATGACAAAAACTACACGTATAACACTTTGCCATCACAGTTCCGATATAGAGAATTCTAATGTCAACAGAAGCTGCTGCTACAATAACGGATTGTTATCAATTTGTTCAACTGCTATATTTCGGAGAGGTGAAGAATAGTAGGATGGGATCAGCACTCAGCGCCAAACTTCACCCAGAAATCAATGACATCATTTTTTCGGTTAATCTACTCACGTTACAAACTATTACTAATATTGGGTCGTACAGTTCATTTCTAGGTTCTTAAAATACGCATATTTTATTTATGTTTTTGGAGGCTTGAAAATGCTAAGCAACATCCGGGCTAGGTTAGGTTAGGTAAATGACAAAACCTATCTATGTTAAATCTAAAAAATGATGCTAAGCATATGGTCTTCTAGTGGAGGTATATCGACAGAAGTTTTTTTCTACGAAAACTGTTTATTACTTAGTTGCTCAACTCTTCTTTTTTAAAATAGGGTAAAAATAGAAGAATAAAACTAGGACATGACTAGCGGTTAACTAATCACTCTCGCCATGCCCGTTTTTTAGGATAGGATGTCTGAGAGGGTATTCAAGACATCACATACATTCATGCCTTTGGACAGAAATTCATAAATCAATTCATAAAAACTGTCCGTACTGAGACTCGAACTCGTGACCTCCGTAACCGTAGTCAACGACGTTAACCACTCGACCACGTAGCCGGCAAATGCACGTAGTCATTTAAGTCATGTAGACTTTTTTTTATGCAGTTTATAGAAAATGAAAGATGTGGCTAGGACAGAACTAGTGGTTGGCTAATTGCTCCCGCTTCGCCTTTTTAGGATCAGATTGGGTGAGAGGGTATTTTATACATCAAACTTGTTCAATCAAAAAATCAATTTATAAAACTGTCCATCCTGGGATTCAAGCTCGTGATCACGGCAACTTAAGTCAACGTCGTTGACCATTCGACCACGGGCATGACAACAAACAAAAAATACTTTCGACTGTGGATGCTTGATGGATTTTTTTTCATATTTGAGAAAACCACGAATACCGAAATTCTGGTCTCGGTAATACCTGCAATTCAATCAGCAGATGGATGGAACAAGATGACAACATTACGGACATACATGCTTTTGAAAAATACATTAAGGGATTTGAACTGAATCGCTTACCACTCAGCTATGCTCCCGGTTATATTGCTTAAGTAGATAAATACTAAGCAACTACCTGCGGAATAAATCCATTAGGCGAACCAGAGAAAAGAATATTCATTTTCTTTTAATTATACCCGATTTTCTAATGAAAAATTCTCTTCCTTTAACGAAATTAGCGTTGTGAAATATGAGAAATCGTCTTGGCCGAAAACAGATTATCGTAATTAAAAATTAATTCAAACTGCTTTATCCGAATCGCCCGTCGACTTTTCTCAAAAAAGAATTATTTAATTTTCCGCAAATCCGAATTCAAAATGGCTACGCGGCTCAGTACTGATTGGATAATTCCACAAAGGGTGGCTTCGTCCCTATTGGTCGGATCCGGATAGAAACGCCCCTTGCGAACTCGGTTAAGGGTGGATTAGCGCACCTGAAGAAATTAATTGTACAATTTCACAATCGTAAAAAGGACTGCTGTGAAAATGACGAGCGCTATCAATATCATAAATTTTAGCTGTTTACTGTCAATTATTCGTGGAAAGTAGAGGTCTGCACGGGCCAAAATTTTACAAAACTACCCGGTCCGAGCCCGAAAAACTCATGCCCGACCCGGCCCGGGCCCGAGTCTAATACCGCACTTGTTACCCGAACCCGACCCGAAACTCTTTATTTTAACCCACCGAGAAATTTTAAATCCTCGATTTGCTATACTTTTTCCCAGATAATCTACGGAAGTCCTTTTCTTTCAAGCTCACCGAGGAATTTGAAATTGCCAGGCCCGGGCCCGTGCAGACCTCTAGTGGAAAGGCATTATATTAAAAAGCTTATCGAAAATATCATCAACTGTTTGCGATAAGCGAAAAGCTAATCATAAAATAATTTATGTCTACAGAAATTGTTTTTTAATTCAAAATCATACGATCATTCTGCAAAATACCATCTTCTCTATTCTTCTTTAAATAACGTTTTATACTAGATAGTGGCGAAGCTAGAAATTTGGGGCCCTCGTGAAAACATCACGTAAGCCCAACCCCCACGCATTTTTTTTATATTGAGTATTTAATAATTTGGGCCCTCTTTTTCGCTGGGCCCATATACATTACTATGCTGTGAGGTGGGTACGCCGCTGATACTACGACAAGTTGTTGATAATTTGCTAATTTTTAAAATATTTTCTTTGCGCAAAAGGATTTTTATTTGCTTAAATATATTATACTTTAAAGAGATATAATAAATATCAGCTTATTTAATTTAAATATATGTAAATATTGAAGTTCAACTAAATTTATTATCTAATTCAATTGCGATTTTTAACACATAACACACGCACACTTTCTTTGTCTCAATCTCTCTTTCTTTCTTTCTGTCTATGTGTCGTTCGAATTAAGCGTATTGAACGAATACTGCCAGGTGGTACAGCCATCACAGGTAATAATTTATGGTATTATATGAATCTTTAATTCTGTAGTAATATTTGCATGTTATAATATATTCCATAACATTTTAATTAAATAAATTATTTTTTTAACAGATACAATGGTGCTAGTAAGATTATGAAGATAGTTCCTCGGCGCTATGTTTAGTTATTTTTATCCATGTCCGCTCCCAATGTAGAGCATATGGCCTCCTAATGGAGGTATATCAACAGAATTTTTTTCTGCGTGAACTGTTTGTTACTCAGTCGCTCAACCTGAAGTGAGTAGTAGGGAAAGAAAGATAAGGCTAGAATAGGACCAGGGTCGGCACCACCATACAGGCGAAATAGGCAATCGCCTAGGGCGCATATCATTAGGGGGCTCATAAATTAAGATATCAATTTTTTTTTAATCTTATAAAAAATAATAGTTTTTTTATTCTGCTTGTATCTTTTCGTTATAATTATGTATCGTATTCTATATACTTCGAAAAATAGAAGTTAAACGACTGAGTAACAAACAGTTTTCGTAAAACTTAAACTTGAGATACCTTCATATAATCCACATTATAAGCGAACATGCATGTAAAAAAAAATCCACAATTTGTTAAAAAGGGGGCACGCCAATAACCGTTGCCTAGGGTGCCAAATAACCTCGCGCCGGTACTGAACAGGACTAGTGGTTAACTTATCGCTATTGCTACACCCAGTTATTTAAGGATCAGAAGTATGGGAGGAGAGGAAATAATGTGAATTGACATCACAAACACCCAGTCTTCGATCACAAATTTGAGTTGAATAATTCTCAAATCCACTGTGATCTTACCGAGAATCGAACCCAAACTTGCGTGATCGGTAGAGCAAGCTCTAACCAACTGGGCCACAGCAGGCGACAAATTGGTTTATATATTGTCTTTAAAGTGGAAAATGTGGCAACATTCTGATCGTGAGTGAAACACGTAATAAATTTAGGCACCTATGTTTATAAAGCACGTTTGAGTCGAAAGCATTTCGTAAGGCAGAAGTAGTGTTTTTCCAAATCGCTTTATTGCTCGGTGTACTTCCGCCAGTGCCCCAGCAATCATGGGATGAAACGTATGTAATAGGGTAAAGCGAAGAGATTTTGCGGAGGAAACTGTGGGGCGGCTGGGGCAAATTGGGTATGGGAGACAAATTATTAATAGGGAGAGTGGGGTAAAACGAATTCCAACCGCTGTACCAGATAAGCTATACAGTTTTCGGAGAGGAACGTTGGTGGGATTGAGATACAAGTTTTGCCAGATAAAATAATATGGTGAAACATCGATAAGTCAAAAAACATTTTTATTACTGAAATACATATTTATATTCGCTATTTTTAATTGTATTATAAAAGCATTAATAAACTGAATTTTATATACATAACTTTTCTTAGTAATGATTATTTTAATAGGAATTTATTGATACCTGAAAAAACAACTTAATTCGTTGGATCCCGGAGCCGTGTTGTCGCGTGATAAGCTAGCCGAGCGTTGAGTCCCGGAACCATGTTTTCACGTGATAGGCTATGAATTAAAATAGAGCCATCACTGTGATATGAAACAACATATTGTATAGAAGACTCAGTATAATCATTATCACAGATACTCAAATTATTCTAAATCAGTCTTTTAATTATTACTTTTATTAAAAATAGTAACTGATTTTATCAACCAAAATAATATAAAATAATCATAACGCATTTGATGCGTCCATTTGTCCTTCTGAAGATTACATGATGGTGCAGTCACTAAGTTCATTTTCAATTTTAACTTTAAATATTCTGTAAAAAATAATGTCAAAAAGTATTTCTAAAAATATTTTGTTACTAATAGCAGCAAGAAAAAATAAATAAGCCCAATTGAACATACAAGGAGGGCGCCAAGCAAAAAATGGAGTAAGACTCGGTACATGTGCAAACATTGTAATATGGCATTCCATTGTAGAAAATTCTAGCAATAATACTAAACATAATTGAATATTAATAGTCTTTCAAACAATCACTAAAGGTTTCATTTGATTTGATCTTGTGGTTTCACAGTTATAGCCTTTTTAGTAAGTCATTAAGAAAAAATGCAATTCTTAATTAAAAAATAAGCCGGGCACACGAGATAATTTTACTTGATTTGCGCCGAGGCTGAAAGTTTCGATTGGATATTTTAGGTAAATCTAAATTTTATTACACATATATATATATTTATTAATTTGTACCACGTATGTAATAATATCTGATTGTTTTTTTAATACGGTTGATGTGTGAGGTTACCGAGCATTCTATAGATACAAGCAAGTTGTTACTTAAGAAAATAAACAATCCATGGCTGATAGCATAAAACCATCAATATTCTTTAACCGCGTCATAACTTTAATGAGACGCATTTTTTCAACACCATTTTCAGGCACCAATATTTAATACGAAAATTCTTGAACAAGTCATTTATTTTTCTATTAGATTTTTATTTTGTATATAATATGAGATATCGATTAGTTGTTAACACTCGTGTTGAGCGAAATCAGTTTTAATCATTCATTAAAATTGTTGAATTGATACAATAAAATATGTTTGATTACGATACAACATTTAGCAATAAAACCGAAAATGATTTTAAGACGTCGGTAACATATATTTTTAAAATTCATGTATGCCCCCAATATTGAGTATTGGTATCTCAACATAAGTTTTTCTACGAGAACTTCTTGTAATTCAGTTGCTTAACCCGTAACATGCCATCCTAAAAAATCACGTTCCCTGCCATGATGGCATCTCAGTTTCACTGTTTATTGACAGTATTTAAACCTAAGTTAGAAGCTAAAAAATAATTTTAAAAATGTATATATGCTAAAATACCTAAAATGATAAATACTTATTGACTATATTAAGATAAATATTGAATGATTTAATGGCTCAACTATTTACGATTGCATCATGGGTATGGAGGTGTTAACTTATCTTTTTATCTATGAACAGTGTAGGAATAAAAATAATAAGGTTAGGGTAAGACTAGTGGTTAACTAACCGCTCTCTCTAGCCCCGTTATTTTAGTAATGGGAAGATGAAATATTTAGACATCACAAGCACTCATGCCTTCGAACAGAAATCGATTAAAAAACTGCTGTTCTTACTTTGATTAAAACCTGTTAAAAAACCAACAAGTTTATCATTGCGCTACGGACCTGACAAAAAATCAATGTTTTTCAAATAATGTTTTCACAATAAAATGTTGTTAATTTCCAATGAACATTATTTCCAAAACATTCACTCCAAAGCACACTTAAAATCTGTCATAATGAAGTCATTCTCCTCTCACTGAATCCTTTATCCTTGTTCTGTAAATAACGTAACATTTTCGACAGTAGGTAGTTTTGTAATGTTCCACATTTTCCCCACAAAATGTTCTAAACTTTCTGCTTGAAATGCTACAATTTAATTACAGTTAATTATTCCAACTATGTACACGATATATTTAAATTTGTAATCCTGCTTACACTAAGAGAATTAATGTTTTATTTAATTTAATTTCTAAAATCCATATAAAAACATATTTTGTAAAAGTCCATGCTGTGGTTTTTTTTGCTGTTTTTGGTAGGTTTTCTTTAGATAATAAATTTATAAAACATTAAAAAATACTCTCCATTTTTATCTTCTTATTATTGTTTTTTTTAATATTGTTATTCTGAATTATTGTTTTATAATCTGTAATATAATATCACTTGATATAAGGGTCTCCAATCCCGGAATCTCATCCAATTTTGTGATCCCGAAATCCGGGGATTTCGGGATTGATGATAAGAATTTAAAAAATCTCGACAAGTTTTTGAAACTAGCTAAAAAAATATTTTGAAGTTTTGGTAAAACCGTAAATTCCTGAGTTCTATAAATCGGACAGTGAGCTAAAAAAAAAACACTTTTCAACTTATTTTTTGTTGGATAATTGGTTTTGCGGTTGAGTAACAAACAGTCCTCGTAGAAAAACTTGTGTTGAGATAGGAGGTATAGGATTAGGAAGCCATATGAGGAGCAAACATTCAAAAAGTGTTTTGTCACACAAATGCTGAACTTGGGAAATGATGAAAAACGTCTTGATACGTACCCAAGTTCTTAAAAAAATGTTATTAAAATTAAACTGTTTATGTAATGAATTTCAATCTACGTATTTTGTATAATCTAGAAATCTTGGATTAGCTAATTTTTTGGTTTGAAATTTGGACAAAACACTTTTTGCATGAAACTTGTGGACAAAACACTATTTGAATGAAAATTAAGAGTTTTTAGTTATATCGTTATTAATATTATTATATTTTATTAATATTATAGAGCACGGGTTCCCAACCTATGGGTCGCGACCTCCAAAGGGGTCGCCAACTTTTTTCGATTTTGGATTGACACAAAACTAAAATTACCTTTTTAGAACCTCGACTGAAGGTGCTTGATGGAAGTTTATCTTTAGATTAGAACTATTTTTATTATGTACGTTTCCATTATAATTTTGGCAGAACACAACCCGGGTTTCGCCTCTCGGCATCTTCTGGTGCTATCCAGTGCGCGAATGCACTCGAACTGACAGGTAGCGGAAGTTTTGTATTGTCTATATACATAATGAAAATAGTTCTAATCTAAAATTACCTTGTTAAAAAAATGCCCTTTTCAATTGCATCGGGGCCGCGGGTCACATGGCTTTTATAAAAAGGGGTCTCCACCCACAAAAGGTTGGGAATACAATTATATACATATTATCAATGCTTTTTTTTCCATATGATGCGGTGGAACGGCGTTCCGGCACCTTTTTTCTCGATATTTTTAATGTTTCCAATCAATTTTTATTTTCCTTTGAAAACTTTTTAATTTTTCTATCGAAAGACGTTTGAAAATATTTCTTTTAATCGTAATCTCCCAAAAAACGTAAAAATGGTAAACAAAGAATTATTATAACTCAGATAAGACCTAAAAGATCGATTTTCTCGAAGGTGTTGGTATTTGTGATATCTATACCTCTCACTCTACCAATCCTAAAATTAACAAGGTAAAGCGAGAGCGATTAGTTAACCATTAGTCCGGTTCTATCCCCATCTTTCTATCCGCACTCTTTTTAAAAGGGAAGGTTGAGCAACTGACTAACAAGCAGTTATCGTAAAAAAAATCTTGAGATACCTTTATTAGGAAACCATTTAGTCCAAATTGAGAACGGAGATGAATTATAAAAAAAAGCTTCACAAAAATTGAGTTCCGGCAGTTTTTTTTTAAGAAGAGCACTGCATATTGTTATATAGTTTAAAGTTCTGGCTCCATCATCACATAGGATATCTTCTTATATACTGTATTTTTGTACCACGCTACAAGTCCTCTATTTTCATGTTCCTGCCAATCGTCAAACATTATTTTTAGCAATTTACTGGCATATTTTTTTCTTTTTTGTGATATTAAATGAGATAATAGCAGCTTGTTTGGTTGGAATCATTACAAATGGGAATACAATATGCCTTTTTTTACTTAGCAACTGTATTTTTCTGCGTTATCGGAAATATAATGATCTTTTTTATTTCCTCTGAACAATACACATTTTTGCCGAGTAGTGTTATTTCTATTTTCATGATTTTCGTTTTACATCACTTAAGAATTAGAAGTCTATATATAATTTATTCAGGGACTTAGTATCCATTATTTCCCAATCTTCGCCCATCAAATCGACCTGGCCAATTTGCTTATAAACTTCTTGATATTCTTCCGGAATCAAAATGGGTTGTTTTTCACATCGCACTCTATCTGCTGAGCTAAAAACATGGACTGCTAGTAAATAGCTATGACAGTGTACAGGGGAAAACAGTTCGACTTTTTTATTATTGTTTCAGCCGTGAATATGAAATGCATTATTGTTTGGGCAATAATATCTTTTATATTTTGTGAAACACATCTATCACACAACAGTCGAAGATTGTTTTTCCTTGTACACTTTTTAAATGGTGTAGCAAGGATGATCCTTTTTTTGGCTTCCTTTCTCAGCTTTTTCTTCTGGCCAGTTATAGAGACACGGTTTTGTGGCATCAGGAACAACAATGCAGAAATTATAAAAAATGGGTTGTCATGGTCGTCTCTTTATAGGCACTGTTTGTATTGAGGAAGCAATGGTAGTATATTGTCTCAGTTTGACAGGCTGGGAATATATTATAATAAGGTGTAAAAACGTTGCATCCACTAAATGTAAAATATATTTTCTTTTTGGGTTCAGATCGTTTGCCGCACGGAAATTTTTCTTTTCTAGAGCCAATATTGGCTTGTCCAATTTACTCTTCACTATCTTCTTGCATCGTATATATTTTAATAATAAATTTGGTATTTAAAAAAACTCGTAGAAAGCACAACTTTCGTTAACAAATACAGTCAGTAAAGAAAGTATACTAGTTCCAATTTTCATGCAAAATGTGTTTTGTCCAAATCCAATATGACGGCTTCTACGCTGTGATTGGTTGAGAGGACAAAACATCTTTTGATTGAATTTGGGTGTTGGAGAAAACACGTTTTGCATGAACGTGTCAACTTAATGATTTATTTTTTATAGGAAAAAACTTTTTTTGAACGTTAATTTTAATTTCCATTCATAGATTTCATTATTGACTATCAGAACTGATATTAAACAGCATTTTTTTAAATTTGTGACAAAACACTTTTTGAATGTTTGCTCCTCATATGTTCTACATTGGGAACAGACACGGATACAAAATGTATATATTATATAATTTATATTGATCGAATGATGTTTTAATGATAAAATTATGCACCCTTTATGCTTTAACGTGCCATATTAAATCTTCTACTAAATTTTACTTTTTGAATAAGCTTATCCAAAATAATATACATTTAATAGTATCATATTAAAGTTAAGCTATAGTCTTACCTCGATTCCTAATAATTTGCTAAATTCTGCGTAAATCTTATTTCGTGTTTGAAGAATAAATCGTAGCAAGGAGCGTACGCTGAAATCAAATCTGAGGGGTTGATGCGTAGTTGGATTTGCGAGTAAATTGGGACATATTGAGATAGACCTGCCGCAGTGTATTTGCCAGTGCAGTAACGCATACAATCCAAGGGAATGCCATTGTACTCTAGTAATATGGAAAAAAAAACAGTTATTTACGAGACGGATGAGAAAAAAAGTCATGTTTAGTTTGGAGAAAAATATACCACTTTTTCATGATGCGAAAAAATCAATCTCGCTTTGTTCCTACGAAAAGTTGCTTAAAATTTGTTTTATTATATCGTCCGTCTGAGTTCAATCAAAATAAGAATGAAAATAATTACTATCCACGCGCATTTCAAATAAGGTTTAAAGCATGGGTGAGCTGGAGGGGGCTTGGAGGAGCTCGCACGAGCCCCTTGTTAATTTAAGTGGAAACAATATTCTCAGATCAAATTAGTATATAAATGCAATTTCTGACATATATGTTATCTTCGGCATCTTCAGCAGTGGCGGTTTAAGCACTTTGGAGGCTTCAGGCGCAATACATTTTGGAGGCCCAGTTTTTCGGATAACATAAGAATATCAGAAAATTACATGAAAAATAATAAACGAACTACATAAAATTGCTGCAAAACTCTTCGCGAACAATAGTGAATTTTGAAAACAGAAATTAAAATATATCAGTGATGCTATCTTTGAGGCCCCAAAGATTTGGAGGCCCCAAGCAAGCGCCTCTTGCGCTTATGGGGTATTCCGCTACTGAGCTTCAGTATGCACAGTAGTACATTTTTTAGCGATTTTAATAGATAAGTTTACAGTAAATTGCATATTGTTACATATTAAAAGTGAATTAAGTAACCATCGATTGCTTATTTAAGTATTGGATATAATTGAATAGAAGTTTTAAAAAAAACACTCCTTCCACCGGTGGGCTGCCAGTACGATAACACGAGGCTCACTAAAGCTCAGTTACCAGCCCACCGCTGGTAACTGAGCTGCTGGAGCAACTGAGTAACAAACAGTTATCGTAGAGACACTTCTGTTGAGATAAACTCCATTAGAAGTCCATATGCTCCACATTTGGAGCGGACATGGTAAAAAAAAAAAACATTTTCTTTCTTTATGAATCTCATTAATTTCTTGTTGACGCTACTGAACTAGAAGCTTGGCATTGTGAGGGTTGAATTATGACAGGTACTTTGCAACCCCTAAGCGCACGAACAGCTGGTTCAAGGGTTGGAGACATTGATTTGATAGCATAATAATATAGCGATAAGATATGTTTTTAGATCATTTCAGGGAGTTCTTAACATTTGATATTGTTTTGATGGTAGAGTTTTTTTTTTTGGAAAATAAATCTCTCTCTTTTTTATACATTTATAATTAAATATTTCGATCGCGGTACCGAAATATGTTGTTATTAAAACAAGGAGGTCAAATGTATATTTAATTAATTTCCACGCCATTGATTACATCCAAGTGAGCTCCCGATTTGGATAATATTGACTACTATAATGGAACTAATTTCAACAGGAACTCCTTGTTACTCAACCTTTCTTTTTTCGGGGAGAATTAAAAATACAAAAATAGGAGTAGCATAAAGCTACTTGAAAGTATATGGTTCCCTGTTTTAAGGATTGTGAATTAGTTTTAGAAATCATATCTTCGAATATAAATTTATAAATTGATTGAAAAACACATTTATGAGACTGCCCGTACTTGGATTCTAACACGTGAATATTACAACCAACGCCAAATAAATTAGCTACTCAATGCATAAATATCAGTGGCGGTTCGTGACCTAAAATCTTGGGTGGGCTAATGAAAAATTTAGCATTGTTATACTATCTACTTAATTGTGCATGTTTCCACTTCACCTTATACATTAATTTACAAGCAAAATGCAGGTAAGGGCTAAGCCCTCCGAGCCCAGTACGTAGAACCGCCACTGATAAATATACATTTAATCAATAATTAAAACAACGTTTTGAGTTCTAAAATAATTATCAACTATTGTTTATAACTATTTATTCATCATACTACCAGGGATGGGCTGGAGGGGGCTTGTCGCGCGAGCCCCTTGTTAAGATAAGAAAATCATTCGTCTTAGATCAAATCAGCACATAACTGCAATTTCTGTAGATGGCTACATTTGAAAATTAGTTCTCCCTTCACTTTTTCATTTAGCGTTGTGGGCTTCCGTGTCGGACCTCGCGGGCTCGAGTCCCAGTACGAAACAGCATTTTTCGATCGCTTTATTTATTTTCTGTTCGAAGGCATGGGTGTTTGTGTCTTAATATTGCCTCCCACTCTTCCGATCCTTCAATTCAACTTGGCGTTACTATTAATTAATCACTAGTCCTGTCTTATCCTTATCATTTTATTCCTACTACCCTTTTTGGAAAAGAGAGGTTGAGCGACTAAATAACAAGCAGTTCTCGTAGAAAAATATTTTTTGTTGAGATACCTTCATTAGGAGGCCATATGCTTGATATTGGGAGCGGACATGGATAAAAAAATGGATAACATTTACCGAGCCCTTGTTAACATATTGGCAGCCCACCGCTGCATACTACGGTCCGAACTATTATAATAGTGTTTTATAATGTGAATTCAAAATTAATCTCTAACAGTTTTATTAAAACATTTCATTTATATTATCAATTTACTTTCATTCTCAATTTCGTTTCGTTATTTTTTTTGCTATTGTTTTATGTATTAAATAATACAATTTATTAGAGTCAAATAAGACCATTTATTTTTTAAATATTTAACTATTTAAATCTGTAACAAATTCCCACGTTTTCTGTATAAAGAGTTAGCTGCTTGCTCGACTTGTCACGTTGTCCTCATTCAACGTCAATTCTTCGTGCCTAATCTTGCCCAGTACACTTGAAAGCTCCCTCAAATAAGGACTATAGTACGTTGTATGTTTTATGCTTAAACCTAATTGGACCATAAGTGGTAGTTTGTTTGGATAAATATTGCCACAGTGGCTATTTCGAAAGAAAGGCGAGATGGGCACTTTAATTACGACCAATTTTTGTATAAATGATAACAGTGGCGTTACTTAAATTTGATTCCGCGCCAAGTTAGCATAGTTTATCCTCGAACATTTTTATGTTTACTATATGCTTACAAACTGTTTAGTCGAGACGACAAATAACCGAGGTAAAAAAATCGTTGCAAATTAAGGACTTCAAATGGAGCTTCTCTCAGCAAAAAAGTGTTCTACGAGAATGAATTTAAAAATGATACTTTGTCTAGCTACACTATTTGTTTCTCGCTAAGGCCCAATTTTAGGATCAGACGGGTAGAAAGAATTAAGACATTACAAAATACATTCGAACTTGGTTATAACGAGGAAAATGAGACCAACTGACTTTTCTCGTTATAAGCATTACTTGTTATATCAGACAATAGATATTTTTAAATGCTTACAAACATATCAATCACATGAATTATCTGGAGCGGTTACATAACACAAAAAGACGCTGGTAGGTAAATACTGACTTTACAGAGCTTGGATTTTTTACATGCAATTTCAACCATATGCTACATATATGGATACTTTTTCAATTTTGTCGGCGAAAACACCAATAAGGCACATATACACGTAGTCCGATCCCGGCGGCATCGGTCTAGTTGACTGTTTGGGTAGATTTTATTGCTCAGGATCGAACAAGTTGTTTTTAAGCGATCGAATCATTAACAGCTTAAAGAAAATTGTTGACGATATTTTTGCTCGGTATGCCCGAGAAGCAGCTCGCTATAAAAGTGAATAAATGTATGGAGAAAACCACAAACTAAAATTACAACTAATGTTTCCTCATTACATCCAAGATCTCGCTATTTCCGAGTTCGACTGCACGTGCTTTTGAACACAAATCCTTAAAAATATCTACATGTAAAGAACACATTGATCCTGCCTTGAATATACGTCACAGAAGCTTGACGATTTGAATACGTGGAAACCAGGGGTGGGCTAGAGGGGGCTCGAAAGGGCTCGCACGAGCCCCTTGTTGATTTAAGAAAATATTCTCAGATCAAATTAGTATTATACATATATAACTGAAACTTCTGACTTGTATATTATCTAAGATAGCTTCGGTATACACAGTAGTACATTTTTAGCCATTTAGATTGATAAGTTTACGGTAAATTGCATGTTCTTACATATTATAAATGTATTAAGCAGTAGCGGCCGGTCAATGTGGCATTTGATCAATGCACCCCTTGTATATGCAGGGGCGGCTATATTTCATGAAATAATATTTTAAAAAAACACTTATACCATTCCCTCATTTTAAATTCAATAAAATAAAATATTTTTTAAAATTAAATAAATTATTTATTATAGACAATAAATACATGAAGAATTTAAAATGAGTGAATGGTAATAAATGTTGAATATTATTTCGTGAAATATAACCGCCCCTGCATATACAAGGGGTGCATTGTTGGAATGCCACATTGACCGGCCGCCACTGGTATTAAGTAACAATCGAATTATTTTTAAGTATTGCATATAATTGGATAGAAGTTGTACAAAAATTTACTCATTCCCCAGAACACCGAGAATTGCTTTGATATAAAGCGAGCTCCTTGTTAACGTATTTGCAGCCCACCGCTGGTGGAAACTGAGATGGAATGAGTTATGAAAATATACAGAATTCATTTAATTTTGCCTAAATCAATCAAGAGCTGATAACCATTGTCGTTAACACGTTGATGTCCATAAATCGTTGTTGGTAATAAAATCGATGTTGAAGGTTATATCGTTGACAAAATTTTCTATTGTGCTCTGCGATATTATGCGAAATATGTTAACGACTCGTCCTATTATGCTATCCTCAAGTTAGTCTTTTTAAGTTCAAACTATTAGGGGAGTTTTTACATTCCTCTGGGATCTAATGACATTAAGTTGTCGTTTGGCGACAAAATACAACGCGTATACTGCACGCAACATAAATATGTAGATAACTAACGAATCCAAAATAAATATTAACTTTCAGTCGCTTAGTTACAAAAACCGATGTTTATAATTACATAATGTAAAATCAAATTTTGCCGTATGAAACTGTCGAAAGTCCTCTTCGTAAAAATGTGTGACATTTTTTAAAAACATATTATTAGTTTTGCAAATAATAAAGATGGCAGTTCGAATAAAAAGGTCACGATCCGATAAAGGATAGCTGGAGCAACCTTCAACACTTCCCTTACGGTGCTAAAAAATACTTCCGATATGTTGCTGGCCCTTAAAGAACCAAGTGAAAAAACATATTTTAGTACTTACCACCCTTTGGTAGGCGGTAAAAACTTACTTACTATATTTAAAAAAACACGTTTTTTACTTGGTTCCTAAAGAGCCAGCAACGTATCGGAAGTATTTTTAGGACCGTAGCGGAAGTGTTTACTCATTGCGGAAAGTTTGGTACTTATGTTTTACTTGGTCAGAACTAAGTGCTTCGTGTGCAAGGCATGCATCTCGACAGTTTTGCTGAACGGTTGCGAGTCATGGCACCTAACGGAAGCAAAGAGTAACCGTATAATGTGCTTTAAAAAACCGGATGCCTGCGAAGAATTCTCGTAGTAAGGCAGTCTGACTTTGTCAGGAACACGGAGATAGAGAAGCGGACTAACTGATACATAGAAATATTAAAAATTGGTTCCCTTAATTTAAAAAAAAACATGTTATTTGAAAACAGAGCAACACTGTGTTAATAATAAAGACTCAATAAGTAAACTACAAAAAATATTATTCATAACATGTACATATATTATTCATAACAAATAAAATACTATTTATCGCTACTAGACTAGTCGCCGTTTTGATCGAGTGGTCAACGTTGTTGGCTTCGGCTATGGAGGGCCCGGGTTCAAATCCCGTTACGGACAGTTTTATAAATTGATTTTTCAATCGATTTATGAATTTCTGTTCAAAGGCATGGATGTATGTGATGTCTTGAATTCCCCCCTCTCACCCATCCTATCCTATGAACGTGGGCGTATCGAGAGCGATTAGCTTACGACTAGTCCTGTCCTAGCCCCATCCTTATATCCCTACTCTCTTTGGAAAAAGAGAGGTTGAGCAACTGAGTAACAAGCAGTTCTCGTAGAAACACTTCTGTTGAGATAAACTCCATTAGGAGTACATATGCACCACATTGGGAGCGAACATGGTTTAAAAATATATATTATATATATAGGACAAAATTGGACTGGACCGGCTCGGAAGGGCTCGAGCAAGCTCCTTGATACATTTTACTAAGGCAGGCGAGCCCTTTGATAATTTAAGAGAAAACAATGTTCTCAGATTAAATTGGTACATAACAGCAATAGCTGACAAATATATTATCTACGACAGCTTCAGTTTACATAGGTACATTTTTAGCCATTTACATTGATTATTTTACGGTAAATTGCATATTGTTACATATTATAGGTGTAAGTAACAATCAATTGCTTATTTAAGTATTGCATATAATTGTAAAGGAGTAATAAAACAAACGCAATCCTTCCCCAGAACACCGAGATTTACTTTGAGATTAACCGGGCCCTTTGTTAACGTATTGGCAGCCCACCGCTGTATATACCATCAGATCATTATTTTTTTTTTTTTTTTACCATGTCCGCTTCCAATGTGGAGCATATGGACTCCTAATGGAGTTTATCTCAACAGAAGTGTTTCTACGAGAACTGCTTGTTACTCAGTTGCTCAACCTCTATTTTTCCAAAGAGAGTAGGGATAGAAGGATAGAGCTAGGACAGGACTAGTGGTAAGCTAATCGCTCTCGATACGCCCCGTTCATAGGATAGGATGGGTGGGAGATGGGGAATTCAAGACATCACATACATCCATGCCTTCGAACAGAAATTCATAAATCGATTGAAAAATCAATTTATAAAACTGTCCGTACCGGGATTTGAACCCGTGCCCTCCGTAACCGAAGCCAACAACGCTGACCACTCGACCACACTTATAGTTACTAGAATATTTCTAGTAGATTTCACCGATCAATATGAATTATTTTTCTCCTGTTTTGCCGACTCTCGACACAAATAAAATATACGAAAAGATCTACAGAGTGTGTTTTGTAAAATATTTTCCAACGAAATCATTAGCTACGTAATGTCTCTATTAAATGTCATTTTTAATACCGTTCCCCTATTTGGAGGTCGGATTTCACGGAACATTAAATCGTTTATGATGACAAACAATAGATACGATACAATATACTAACTTGTTACTAATTTATTATTTATATCATGACAACCATGCGCCGTTTAAATGTACGTCAAAATGTATTTATTTAATTATACATTTAATATAATTTCCCGAACACATATCAATTTCTTAAGTGCTATGTTTTTAAAGTGTGCGTTTTTTCACGGGTAGCCTGTCAATACATTTACAAGGTGCTCGTTAAATCTCAGAGCTATTCGCGGTGTCCTAGGAAAAGGGTGGAGTTATTTTATCACTCTTAAGCAATTATAAGTTATACTTTAATGAGTAACCGATTGTTACTGAATACACTCACAGTCAGTGCCAGCGCGAGGCTATTTGGCGCCCTAGGCAACGGTTATTGGCGCGCCCTCTTTTTAACAATTTTTCGCATTTTTCAAATATCCTTGTCCGCTCCCAATGTGGAGCATAAGGCCTCCTAATGGAGGTATCTCAACAGAAGTTTTTCTATGTGCACTGTTACTCAGTCGCTCAGACTCTCTATTTCGAATCATATAGAAAAAGATATTATTATGAATTACAACAAAAAATACAAACATCAAAACAAAATAAAATTTACTATTATTTATTATTGTTAGAGTATATAAAAATAGTTTTAATACTCTACTTTTGCGCCCCCTAATGGTCTGCGCCCTAGGCGGTTGCCTATTTCGCCTGTATAGTGGCGCCGGCCCTGCTCACAGTTGGTAACGATATGCAACATACCGTATACTAACTAATCAATGTTAATAACTGAAAATGTACTACTGTGCATGTCGTAGATAATATATTTACGTTAGACCTATTTTCACATTCGCGCACTGGAATAGCACCGGAAGATGCCGAGAGGCGAACCCGGGTCGTGTTCGGCCAGAATTAAAGTTATAATGGAAGTGTACATTGTGAAAATAGTTCTAACGTAAACATAAATTTCCATCAAGCACTTTCAGTCGAAATTCTAGATAATATATTTGTCAGAAATTGCAGTTATGTACTGTAAATTTGATCTAAGAATGTTGTTTTCTCTTAATTGGTCAAATATTGATTGTATTTTCTAGCAAGAAGAAAGGGAAATAATTGAAAAAATCGAAGACTATTTCAAGTGATTTTTATTTCACTGTTTTTGAGTCGGAGTTAATTTAAAGTTCGGCGTCGGAGTCGTTTTTTTTTTAAACGACTCCAAAGCCCTACAATTAAACACTTACACTGTTGGTAATAACATTCAATGAATAGAATTTAAGAAAGCTTGCATAATATCTTTATAATTGTCTTGCTTAATTTTTTGATCCTTCAATTACGGATGAATGTTTCCTCTTTTTAAACGTCATTTCAAAAAATATGTCTCCACCTAAAAGAAGTGAAGAGGGAGAAAAAATACAAAAGTGCTTAGAGAGTGACGAGAGGGGCGCTTGTCACATCTCGAAATCATAAAGTGGAAAGGCATTGTTATATTTTGTGAACCTACAAGATGAAGTGTACTGTCTTTGTTTGAACTTTCAATTCAGGGCTGCCATAATTATTTTGCTTAGACTGAAGACCTAACAAAAATATAACCACTTCATACATGTCGGTATTAAATTTGTTTAATAGAACCATCTGGAGATGTGTAGATGAAATTAGTATGAGAATATAAATCCAACTGCCATTTGAACTACCAATAATACCGCGAAAGCAGTGACAGACTATGGATAAGCGAATGAAGCGCGCGCTTGTGTCCTCCGAATCATAGAGGCCTCAAAAATGGAGATTTTTTCAGATTCTTATTAACTATTATTATTGTACATGGAATTTAATGACGTTCTTATGTTATCCGAAAAACAGGGCCTCCCAAATTAATTGCGCCTATAGCGAAATAACTAAACATATTGTTTACTTATTACAATGGAGTTCTAATATGCAAATACCAATTCAATCTATTTTTTTATCAATAATATCTATATAATGTCGATTTCGCTTACCCTAAAATGCATGATATTTTTCGGATTGTTTTTTTTAATGTACTTATAGGATTTAATAATGAGAGCTGTGAAAAAATAATTGACTAGTTACCCTATTAATTAATTAACACAATCTGTTTACAGATTAATGTATATTGATACATGTTATCTGATAAATGTATATTGAAGGTTTGGTCATAGATCCATTTTCTATTATTAAATAAAATTGATTATAAACACTGAAAGATAAAATAAACATTTTAAATAGTGAAATTTAAAGAGAGATTTTAATTATGCATAACTCTTAAATGCATGGTGTTGCTTTTAATTAATTAAGCTACAATTTTTTTATTGGTTACAACTTATATTTATTATTCAAAGAAAAATACTGTGAGATTGGTAAGAAACCATTTGCTCTGTGGAGTCGGAGTAGGGTGTTTTTCCGGAGCCATAGTCAGAAAAATATTACGACTCAGAAATATATTTTTAAATTATTAGTCTATTCATCACATTGATGGGTAAAATAATAATTATGTCTTAGAATTATTCTAGTAACAAGAATGATCTGATTGTAAAAATGTATGTAAGTTTAACGTAAACGATTGAAAAAAATCAATTTTGAGTCGGAGTCGTTTTTTTACCCGACTCTACAGCCCTGGTTGAAATACGCCAATTATATTCACATACTTTAATATAATATTTAATAAGAAAGTGGGGCATCCTTGTTCTCATCTTTCACCTTGCTACTTAGAATAATCCTTTATAAAGATATAAGTGGACTGTGTCACTCCTCTCAAGGAAGTGCAACTGGAAATCAGTGGTCACAAACAGTGAGCTTTTTACTTATAATATAATGTCATCAAAACTTGAATTCCTTATAATTAAAAAATCTTGCGTTATATTGGATTTATAGATAACCAATAATTATGATCACCATAATATGTATTTTGGATTATTTTTAAGTTGCCTTGTTTTTTCTCAAATACAAACCAGCATATGCTAATTACCAGCCCCCATAGCACCGTGATCCCACTGACTAGAAAAAGGAATGACTGATTTTAATGAAAATATGTCCATCGCATATGGGCAAATAACCGACATTTCTTACAATTCCTTGTGATCGGGTAGTGTGTATCAGTCGTGGTTCGTGACCTTAAATTTTGAGTGGAGTAGAGAAAAGTTTAGCATTGTATACTGTTTACGAAATTGTGCATGTTTCCACTTCACAGTATACGTTAATCTACAAGCAAATAAACAAAAACATACTACGACACTACTGCAAAGCATAAATTATTATACAATAAAATCAAAGCTAATGTAAGTATGAAATAATAGAATAGTAAAAACTGGACCTCAAATTCGTCTCCTTCAAAGTGAACTACCGTGTTCTGTTTCATACAATACAACTCGTCTCGAAATACAACGAACTCTGACGTTTATTTTTTAACGAACAGAGGTTGGTACGAGTGATTTTGTATGTATGGGCTAGTTTGAATAAGCCCGTGTGACGTAATGACTGCAGGCTATATGCCAAGGCGCAGTCGTGTACGTTTAGATAACGTTTCCGTAAGGCCAATGTGAATAAAATTCATACTTTTCTAATCGTGCTTAATTGCGCCCCAGTGTAAACAAAGTACTTTACTAATTTCAAAGTAGCCTGAGCCTTTGTTATTATTATTAATACGTAGGTATCGCCAGACTGACGTCACGTTGCCTGTTCTGTATCAAGTATGTATAGGGTTATTGCTTTTTTTTTATGCCGGCTCGGCTTAAGATCATAATACAAAACACAATCGAGATTATTATTGTAGGTAGACATAGCATTGTCTTATATTGACAGAGGAAAATAAAAAAAAATATATTGTATAAATTTGGGAAAGGTTAGTTACGTTTAGAAATGTATTTATTTTGTTTAGTGGCCGAATTGCTGTTCATTTTTGTTCAACTACCTAAAGTTTTTTTTCTACACATTTTGGGTTTGTTTAAAATGAGAAAAATGAGAGGGTTCAGAAAAAAAGCATTAGAAAGTATGGAAAATTGGAATATGAAAAAACCTTTTTACAAATAAGTTTTGCGCGTTTTAAACACGTTTTAAAGCATACACGTATATGCGCCAGTGTGTAAAGCAGACCAATGTCTTAATTAGTGTATAGTGGACCCTCAAAAATAAAAGTGTTTGTCTTCAAATGTTCCCAAATGTCTTTTTCTGCCTGTATAATGTTTACATAGTGCCATAAATTACATGAACAAATTATGCCCTCATCGAAAGTCGATACTAATTGAAGAAAAAATTTCAAAATTATTAAATCTGTTGATTGCAGTGTAGAAAACAGGCTGGTTGGGGTCGGATCTGTTATTTGTGTTGCTTTATATTAAAATAAAAAAGGAAAAGACATGCTACTTAAAACTAATATGCACTCCATAGCTAAAAACCGAGACGCTATAATATTTGAAAGTTTTTTTCCAACCTTACTAGATTTGTAACCCGCTTTTGGCAGTGTTGAATTAAAACTGACGCAATCAAATTTGGAAAATGGAAGGGGTCAAAAAGCAAACAACACAGTATAACGTATCTCGTATTATATTTATTTATTCAAATATCACGTAAGTCCTCTACATTAAGTATATATATAAAAATGAATGAATATTTTTTTAAAGTATAATTAGGAATAGTATACCACAAAAAACAAAAGTATAAGAATTTGTTTCTATAAGTTGAAATATTCAGTTTTAACCGTCTCCTGAACACTTAGAGTAAACTGACTTACTCTATGTAAGAATTAGGCCGACGATATGCTATTTTGAGCCCCCTAAGATTGGACGCTCCAAGCGCACACCTCGTGTGCTTATGGAATAATCCGCCACTGCCTTTTGGTGCAAGCATGCTTATATTTTTTTACGTGGAGTAAAAAAATGTTTAAGACCTCTATTTTGATAAACCATGACAATATTTTTTGTATATATTATATATGTCGGAAGAAAGATGGCAGTAATATTTTTTTCTTTTCTGAGGTTATTTCCGCTTAGTGAAGTTTTCCACTTCCTTCAGAGATAGCGTAGTTCAAGACTCTCCGAAGTGGTGACGAGAAGTTTATTAATTTCAGTATTACTCATAAAATTTTAAAACTTCATTTCTTTTGGAAAACAAAAGTAATAATTTTTAAGAATATAAGAATGGTGGTTATGTCCAATAACCCAAAAATGTTAATGTCTATTAAGCTGTATCATAAATATAATATATCCTGGCTAGAAATACCAAATCAATTATCAGAAAATTAACAACGTTATTTCCAACTAAGTATCCAATTATTTTTGATTGAATGTAAAATATTCAATACAAACATTCTTTTTGACTAAAATAAAATAAATAAAAATCAATATTTATTTAAAAAATTTGCCGCCTGTGTGGTCGAGTGGTCAACGTCGTTGGCTACTAGGGTATCCAATCCCAGAGCCTTTTTCCAATCCCGGGAATTCGGGATTGATAAATTTTCTATCCTGGGATCCCTTTTTTTCCCGGGACACGAAGCCTCGTTTTTTTAGCTCACCGAGGAATTTGAAATCCTCGATTTGGTATACTTTTTCCCCGAATTCTCACGAAACCTCGTTTTTTTTTTTTTTAGCTCACCGAGGAATTTGAAATCCTCGATTTGGTATACTTTTCCCCGAATTCTCACGAAACCTCGTTTTTTTTTTTTAGCTCACCGGGGAAATTGGAATCGACAATTTGCCAATTTCGTCTCACTTTTCGAGATTTACTCAAAATTTCTCAATCCCGAAATCCCGGAATCACGACCATGTCAATCCCGGGATTTCGGGATCAGAAAATTGAACGGGATCCCAGGATTGGATGCCCTATTGGCTACCGCTACGGAGGTCACGGGTTCGAATCCCGGTACGGACAGTTTTATAAATTGATTTTTCTATCGATTTATGAGTATCTGTTCGAAGGCATGGATGTATGTGATGTCTTGAATTCCCCCCTCCCACCCATCCTATCCTATTAACGGCAATTAGGTTACCACTAGTCCTGTCCTAGCCCTATCCTTATTTTCACACTCTCTTTGGAAAAGAGAGGTTGAGCAACTGAGTAACAAGCAGTTCTCGTAGAAACACATCTGTTGAGATAAACTCCATTAGGAGTCCATATGCTTTACATCGAGAGCGGACATGGTTAAAAAATATATATATATAAAATATAAAATAATTAGTAACAGATTTGCTAACTTTTTTTTTCAACAGATTAATTTACAAATTGTAACACGGGTTTTTAATTGTATCAAAATCAAGGGATAATTTTTAATTAAAATTTAATTTTCACAAGATATATCGTTGACTTCATCAAAACATATTATACTATGTATGGTTGACAAGATTGGAATTGATAAAAAGACTAGGAGATTTATATTTGAATACGGCAAACAAAAAAGGCACTAAGGACCAAAAAAAAAAAAAGCGAACAGAAAATATTATGTTTTTTGTGTCACATAAAAAAATTCTGCATAGTCACTTTTTTATACTTAGTTGATTTTATGTTTCCTCTATTCATTTATGAGAAATACCTTATGCAAACAACCTGAAAATTTTGAAATGGCGGAAAAAACCGGGAATAAGCCCGGAAAATTGGGAAAAAACGCAAAATATTAGGAATAATTTGCGTAAATGATATTTGTCGCCATTTTATTCAACTGACTGGTGAGTTTTTCGTAGTGTAAAACAGATTTTTTTTCAAATATTTTGCTTTGGATTCAACTATACCTAGATAGATGTTACTAAATTTGTCAAACTCTTAGAGTAATAATGTGCTTTACTATATAACAACTCTTCATAACATTCGGCCCGCTAGCACACAGACGCGGAAACGGAACAAAAGCGGACCGTAAGGTTGTGCTTCGTACCGGTCCGCCTCCGTTCCGCTTTCGCACCAGTGTACTAACGGCGTCATACTCAGTGGCAGAATAAGCTTATGAAAGGCCCCAGGCGCGATAAAATTTGGAAACCCTTTTTTCGGATAACAAAAAAACGTTACAAAAATCTTGGACAAAAAAGATATGATCTATATAATATAAATTATCTTTGAGGCCTTTAAGATTTGAAGACCCTAAGCGCGTGCCTCATTCGCTTACAGGATAATCCACCACTGTGGATAAAATATTTAATGCATATCGCACATTTTAAATTTGTGTTACCAAATGCTAAAAGTTATATACAATTATCAGTAATATGTTAAATAATATTTTTCAATTCTTCCTAATTTTTCGAAGAAATTTATTCCTACACATTTTTTCCGGAATAAACCCGCAAAAAACCCTAAAATTTTCCCGCCTCGTGTCACTAGTGACACTGCGCTGTCAACGAATATTATTTTATAAGAAACATTTTAACAAGAAAGTTGATAAAATGTATCAGTAAAATGTATTGATTGAATAATTTTAGCTGCAAGTTGTAATTTAAATGTAAAAGTCATTTAATACAAAGTATAAAAAGCATTAAAAATTCTGCTTTGATGAAGACAACTCGCCGATTTTTGTTATTTATCATATTTATAATTATATAACCATTACTGCTTTTATTTTGTTATATCAATTACTGTTGATATGACTTTATTTTTGTAGATTAAACTTAAAGTAGCAAAAATTAATAGCCCGATGAATGTTATGGCAACCCAGTAAACTTCTCCCTCGCTATTTTGAAGTTTGAAGTAAACATACATTATGGTTATTTTGGTTTCTGTGAATCCTTTATCACTCGAATAAAGCTTTAAAATCGCTATAGAAAAGATTAATTTGTCAAACTTATTTATATATATGAAAAATTAAGATGCCGAAAATCAAATCATTAAAACGCAACGCCAATAGTTCTGATTTTTTATCACAGTGTAAAATTGAAACACCGATAGGCTGCATGACAGCCGTTGCCGATAACGAATTTGTTTACTTGCTTGAATTTGACGACGGAAAAAAAATACTGAAGAAAATAGAGAGTATCAAGAAAGATTTATCTTGTGGGATGTCTGTTGGAGAAACCAAAATACTAAGTTTATTGAAAAAAGAGCTACAAGAATATTTTGAAGGGACTTTGAAAGAATTTTCTACGCCTGTGAAATTCGTTGGAACTGATTTTCAGAAGGTAATTTGAAGGTCGCTGGTCTCTCATAATCATATTTATTAACTCTACATCTTAATTTACCTTTTCTTTCATCTCCATACAAATTGACCATAACTATTTCCATACAAATTAATTCATAAAGCTGTTACTTTCTCTCACATCTATGGTATGAATCGTTAGAGTATATTATGTGTTCCTTTTTTAAAATAAACATTCAAAGAGACTTGGGAAAAATGTCAAAACTTATATTTTGTTTGATTTTCACTTGTTTACCCCATTATTGTAAAGAAAATCCCATGATTCATTTAAATATTTCATTCAATACTATTTTTGTTGTGATTATTTGTTAAAACTAATGTTTTTTTTTTATATATCTGATGGTGAAAGATAGATAGCCTTCAAAAATCAAACTGGTGGACTATGCAGACATAGTAGCTATGATGGTGAAATGCACCATCATACCGAGAGCGGATAAATCCCATCTGATAAGCTTTCCATTGTAAACTATTCATTGTGTATCAAGTACACTCAAGTGTGCATCAATCGAGTCTTTTTTTTTTCTTTTAAACATGTTTTGTTTACATAATAGTTATGGAAATATTGCAAAGTGTCTACTGTAGTTTCATGTATTGTACTTACGCAACAGCTATATAAATAATATGTGTAATGTTTTTTTATAAATTTTAACTTCCAGGAAAGTTGGCAACAGTTATCGAAGTTGTCCTATGGAAATACTATGACTTATGTGGACCTAGCAAACCAACTAGGAAGAGATAGCAAACATGCCAGAGCCGTCGGGAGTACTGCCGGAGCAAACCCCCTGTTGATAATCGTACCGTGTCATCGTCTAGTGGCCTCAGGTAATCAAGGAGGGTACAGCAGTGGGGAAGATAGGAAATCTTGGCTATTGAAACATGAAGATAGTTTTAAGAATAGTAAATGAATGTATTGATGCATCGGGTATGTAAATATGATAATCCCTGATCGCAATGGAGTTGAAACACTTCTAACGATAAGATAAGGTATCAGTAAATTAGGATATCCTGGTATTCCAGGGAGTGATTTTAAAAATTACCTGTAATGAGAAAAAATTATCTAACAATCACTCAAATCAGATTGTAACCGTGTTTCACACTTCTCGATATGTTTTGTATTTTAAACACTTACTAAAACTAAAACTGGCTGGTGAATAGAATTGTTAATATTTACTATAAGTAGTTTTTTTTCATTACATTGTGTATGAATAATTCAATCCTTGTCCCTAAAGATATACATTTTAGAAAAATTTCGACATCTCATTACTTTGAAAATTTAGTTACACCCATATGTTACTGGCATTGCGATATTAAAAAAATTCTATTTATTTCAATCTTATTCATATTTATTATCACAATAAATTCCCTCTTATTCAGTCCGGCAACATAAGACTCTACATAATGGGCAATCCCAACTTTTTTGAACATATAGTGTCCAAGAGTGTAATAATGCATTCATACATCCAGCTGAATACCAAAAGCAATGGTTTGTTATACATAAAAACATTTATAACAACATTGTTCAATTGCTTTACAAATTGAAACAATTTTTGACATACATGTATTTATAAAGTGTGTGTGCCCTATTGCACAGAATGTAATTGTATCTTTACAGCTTTCAAATTAAACTGTTACATGTATCTGTTTTAATAGTTGAAATTAATGTTAATTTTACATAAATATTATTTTAATTTTATTCAATTAAAAAACATCCAAACAAAATAGATTTAATTAATTGTTATTATTTTAGTATCGATCGGATACAATTTTTCATTTTTTAATATGATTGTATCTATAAAAAATGTAAATATTGTTAAAAATGAATTATTCGCTAGCCCTGTCTACGAGTGTCTCTTTTAGTTTTGATCTGATTCATCATGTACAAATAAAAGTCTGCGTCACTTTCTTGTTTAATTTGTACTACATCTCTGCACATGTTGTTTTCGGTCTTACACTTAGGAGCGCCGTCTATCAAATGAAGTTCCAAACTAACACTGCAAGCCGGCAGATGGGATTCCTGGTTAATCACGAATCGTGAATTACTACTGACGTTTACGCACGATTCTACAGTATTCAGTTTGACACAAACCCCGTCGCCATTCATAGGAGCGTATAATTTCTTATCGGAGTTATAAGCGAAGCCTTCGCTGGCTTGTCTTCGAATTCTTATTCTTTCCTGACCTTCAGAAGCTCGATTTGTGTGTTCGACGTTATGATAGTAAGGCTCGATTTTAATTAAATCTTTATCATATACTCCGACTGCGTCGATCAAATTTTCTCTTTTGTCTCTTACAAAGGATGCGGCCTCTGGGTCATTCGCAAACCTTTTTTTAATTGCAGTACTTCTATAGTGAGTAACGTGGTGTCCGTTACCGCTCGTTAAATATCCATCGTTTTGGTCGGATCGTTTGCTTCTTTCCCCAGGCTGGCTGTTTTCTCTGGCGCATTTGTCTTTGGTGCAAACAGAATATCCAGTTGTTTTGTCGTAGGTTACCACTTCACCAAATTCGCAAGGACCTTGTTGATAGTACGCATAGCAGCCACTGTCGTTCTGAAAAATAAAGCTATATTAATTTTTATCGCACATTGATATAATTAATAAAATCATTAATACATTATTTAATACAATGAGTTATTAAGAAATCATGATACATGCCATAAACTTTTCAATTATGATTTACTAAAACCTTTGTGGCATTCCATTCCGAAAGGCACGAAGTGGGTACCAAAGGATGAGGACTTGTTGTAATATATGTTTTATTTATTCATATAGATAGGAAATAGAAGATTTTTTTTATTATTATAATTCTGCAATAAATGACAATGTTTTTGGAAGTAGTCATAATTTAAACACTGAATTCCATTTGGAATGGGTAAGAATTTTAGAATGATGATAGGAAAGCGCAGGTAGCCAGTCTACCTATGTTCAGCTTATAAATAACGTGATTTTGGGTGTGAATCAATCAAAAAACTAATGTACAAATTAAATTCAAACTATCGAGGAAGTGAGTACAATGGATACCCAAGACGATTGACCAGTCAGCTACGTGACCAAAAGCCTATAAAATAAGTATGTATGCATAGGTAAGCTGTAACAAATAATACCACAAAAACAAATCACATTATTCAAGTGAATGATATATTTGAAACTGAAAACAATGAAGCAAATATGTATCTATGGAATCATTCTTACTTAAAGGAACAATGTAGAATATTGCAAGCCTTTTGTTGAAAATCTTCCATGCATAACATACATTAACAAATTTTGTTTATTTCACTGATACAACACAACGATCATAAACATCAACAGTTCAAACATATATTTTCAAGGATATATCTACGACTGCAATTATTACAAACAGTTGTTGATACAATCTATTTGTGAAGTAACATTATTCTGATAAACGTATTTGGATAATATACTAAGTATTTTTTCGAAGAATTTCACTTTATTTTTCTCAACAAAATTATAGAAGAACAATGATTTAAAACCTTTAAGTTTACGCAAAGGATCAATATAATAAGCACTTATGACAGAAAAGCAGCAAGTTGTTATATTATTTCAGCTCAGAGTGGACTATGTTTCAAAATAAGCCTTTTCTCTGTGCTTATGAATTTTATGTTATGTTCAACAGAGTTGTAGTGTAGATATGAACAGTTGTGTTAAGGTAAATTCATTTTGAATAGTCAATGAATGAATTAACTAGTAAGTGTATAAACTCACTGACGAGAGCTAGTCAAAGTAGAAATCACATTAAAGTTTAGGTGAGGTTAGGTTAAATATATTCAATAGAAAAAGGGTGAGAATGACAAGACGTAAAATTTTTTGAGTCTTTGTGAAATGTTTGATGACTAAACAATGACAGTGTGATTGTGTGCAAACAGTGGAAAGTGGGTAGCAACGCTATGAGTGTTTATGAACAATTTAACTATGAATAGCTGTAAGCTCGTTGCCCTCAATGGGGGGGATTTTTGTTGCATTTTTAAATAGTCAGAAAATTTACTGGCTTAAAAAATAAATTGCAAACCTATTTATTGAATAAGCCAGAAAATCTAAGCGTAATTAATTCTCTAAATGGAATTTTTTAGGAATACACCCAATTCTCTTAAAGAACTAAAATACACCGGGACTGCAAAACAAAATATACAAATAGGGGGGTCGTGCTATCGATTCTCTCGCTTGTCAGAATATTTTTGGTTAGTACGAAAATAAATTAATAAATAAATGTCATGACTTCAAAAATTCACACATAGATGTCAGAGAAAAATGGATGAATGAATGGCGACAGTGGGGCAAGGGGGAGGGGACATCTTTCTTGACGTCATCGAAAAGGCGAAATCGCAGACCTACATTATACACTCACGCAACATTATCGACTATTAATATATAGATTGTGTAGTTTCACTATTTAGAGTCTTCATTTTTTATCTTGTGCATACTGGCTAGAGACAAAGTATTTCTACTTTTTGTGTCACGTAGATTCCATCCGCAACCCGCATGTGAGTCTCCATACCGCAGGCTTTCATAGAAAATTTTACTGTGACGCAGGGGTTGAGAGAACTGGATCAAAGCAAATGTTATTTGTGCGCATTGTGGATGCACGCACGAGGAAGGGCTCAAGAATTCAATATTCGGAAGAAGGCATGTGAAAACAGACATGGACACAGAATTTATTATGAACGAAGTCCATTTGCAACTTGCGTTATTTGGTAAGAAATACAATTTATACAAAAATAGAAGTCATTCGTCTGGCAGGGTGGGTGAAAATTTTTAGAGAACTGATGATGGATTATGATGAATTGGATGGGGAAAGGTTTTCTCAAAATGTAATGAAAATGCACTCATAATAAGCATGTTCCTTATGACAGGATTTACTTGTATGCTGCATTTCTTATGTTATATAAAAAAGTACGCAACGTCAACCATTATCCAACTGAATATCGAGTGTGAATTCCGCACTCCTGACAACACTCATGTGGGTTGCGGATGGAATTTGCATGACACAAAAAACCCACTATACCTTGATAAGATAATTTCTACTTTGACTAAGAGCATACTTTAACTATAACACATACATAATCTAAACGTGATTGATATTGTTTAAGATTATAAAATTGTCTCAGAAAAACAGAAAAGTTGATAAAAGCAAAAATGAATTGTACTGTTACTCCATTTAATAAAACATAAAAATCCAAATTATTGTAAAAAAAAAAGTTTAAATGGCCGATGATAAATATAGCGAAAGTAAACTTAACCTTAATAATAATTATAATATTTCATATACCTCAAAAACACCATATGTATTTTCACATTTGCAAATACCATCTCCAAACACATCCACAGTGACTATCATGCCATCGCTCTGGCACATTGTTTTGGCTAACGTTTTTTTGATACACCGACGCGATGCTGGCCACCATACCTGGAACAATAATAAAAAATAATTTAAGACTTGCAATCAAAATGACAATAATTCTGAACATAGTTTCGACATACATTTTAATTCTAAGCAGGCAGTTACTTTAAGGGAAATGATGATTTATTCCATGTGCGTGAGACATGTAAATAGCAGCCTCAGGCCAAATTTGGTGGAAAGGCATTATATTCAAAATTAAAACACTTTTTAAACCGATTCCACATTATTTATTATAGATCAGGACCATTTTCGCTCATTGCAAACAGTATCAACTGATGAAATGTAAAACAATACAGAGATATTAAAATTTGTTCAAAATTAGTTAAGACTTATAACAATCCTTGACAAACAATTGGTAATAATTCCAAACAATTCTATTATATATATAATTGTCTATAAACTTTACTGATAGTAAAATAATGATTATTCATAAAAAAAATAATGGTCCATCAAAAACCCTCCATATAATATTGATTTTGTTTTATGATTTACAAGTGATTTATTAAAATTTCCATAAAATTTCTTGAGCTGCCATAATAACTGGTCTTGAAATAATTACTCAAGCTGTGTTTTAATAAACATGTTGGAATACTTCAAAAGTGATTAAATCAAATAGTATAAACCTGCCAGACACAGTTTGCAATGGAAAAGTAAAGGTCTTATGATAATTGAAGAATAAAAAAGAATGCATTATTGAATTCTTTTATTATTCGGGTTCACCACATGCTTGTGACAAATGATAACTAAAAATTATAAGAAGACTGATAAATACTTCGGCAAGAGGAAAAAAAACACATATCTTTGCATGGAAAATTTCTTTAGAAACTTAATTCAGATTCACTAATGACATTAGTTTCTTTTTGATATAAGTATCAGAATATATCAAACATAAATGAAATTGACACACATATTAGTGTTAATAGGTACTTGATAAAATCCAACATGTTAGAATGTTTAAAATATCTCTGTTGATTATTGTATAACCTACTTAAGTAATTAATATTCCTCAAGAAATTATTTTTAATAATATTACAAATGTATATACTTATATGTATATTACAAATGTATATGATTTAAAATGCTACATCATGGCAGTTATTGAGATTTTTTTATGAAAATTATTATAATACATACTTCTTTTAAATAATCTACCATAACTTGTCAGATGTGGAATTTTTGGCCGACGCTAGTAAAACATTGCCGCATTATAAGGAATAGTTAAAGTATTTATACAGACACAGTGTAATTATTATATTAGTTATTTATGCAGTGAATATTTTTAGCTAGTATTAAAGAATAAAACACATTTTTGTTCTAATTACAATTTTTGTTTTTTATAAAGATTAATATCAGGTTTTTTTAAAAAGTGATCAGTTGATGTTGGTTTTTTTCTTCATATAATGCCTTTCCACCGAGAATTGACAGTGAAAACATTGAAAGTGATTTATAAGCAGATATTTAATAAGAATGTGCTAAATATAAATAAACTCCAAAAGAATACATACTATTATTTCTCAGTATTCACAAAATATAGTTTTGAATTCCTGTGTAATAACATTTATACTCACAATTTTAGGGTTATGCTACCACCTACCGATCATATATCGTCACAAAATTTGATAAGCCCCTGAATAAAACGATATATTTTTTTAAGACTGCCTACTTTACTAAACATTTTAATCATTGATGACCAATGAAGGAAATAGCAAGTAGAAAGTAAGCAATTTCACCTCTACTACTCTCCCCCCCCTTCTATGGTGTGACGTCATGTTAATGATCAACTGGAGTGATCATTAATTTAATTTAGAATTTTGACTGAAGGTGCTTGATGAAAATTTAATGTCAAATTTGAATTATTATTATTGTGTGCATTTGTGCACTAGATAAAACCAGAAGATGCCGAAATGCTTAACCCGGGTCGTTATTGACAAAATTTATGTACAGAATAAAAATAATTAAAATTTGATCATTTATTTATTTCCATTTCCTATATTTTCGATAAATACAGATTTTTATTATCAATATATAACTACATCAATATTTAAGCACCTATGTTAATATATTATTTATGTAATCATTTGGCCTGATAATATTAAAAAAGCTGAAATAACATAAAAGAAAGAGTGTCGTTGTTAGGGAGTGAACAAAATTGACATTTGCAATTTGTATGCTTACCTCGTCCATCGCTGTGCAGGGCTTAACTTTGCACGTAGGCCTAGGCGTAGTGTCCCTACTTTGCACGGGCCCTGTAGGCTTCTGCAGCACCAACCACTGATCTTTACCGCACGGTCCTTTACTCGAGAGCGATTGACATTCTCCTCTGAACAATACCTTTTGCATCGCAAAACATTGTCTTTCATCCGTACTAAATCGTTGCAAGACTGTGTCGCCGAAACTTGATTGTTTGGCAGCAGGCGTTTCTTCGTTGTCCGAAAAAGTTATGAAATCTTGCGCCGCACGCTTATTTCTAAACATGTCAAATTCTTCCCTCGAATCTTTTTTACTTTCATAGTTTTCATCTGTTACTTTTATTTCGTCTACTAAGCCGTTAAAATCTTTTTCATCTTCTTCTTCAGCGATGTCTCCAGTATTAAAAACCTTTGCACACGAATGTTTTTGCCAGAACCTAATCATACATCCGCAAGTTGATTGTTTTTCTTTGATAGCTTTTAAATCTTTGTAAACTTTGACGTTTTCATCGTAGTTGCACGATGCTTTATACCAATTGCAAAGAAAGCCGTAGCACTTTTCCAAGCCGTCTTTAATTTCCGTAAAATCGTTATTCGTCTTCATGATGTGATTGTAAAAATTGCACACGTATTTGGCATCGGGGGTCTGCAGTCCTTCATCGTCGATAGTTCCGCATTCATATTCGATCGATTTCAATTTACGTTTGTAATTGAATTCCGAGCTTATACTATTTGATTGTGTCTGAATTTTCGAGAATTTTCTTTCAGGACTATCGTATCCTGGTTCTGCCATCGAATTCCCTGTCTCGCCGGAAAAGGATGTGGGAGTTGCAGTAGACACCGCAATTAACATGGCAGCCGCCGACCACAAATATACATTAAAACTATGTTGCTTCATTTTTGATGTTAACATGGCCACTTAACTGAAACCACTAACTACTTCACTTGTATTATTTATTTATCACAGTTTTTTCGATGACGGAACGACTTCTTTTACTTCATTCATTCAATCATTTTTTGCTCGGACAATCTGCAAAACACACCAAAAATAAACAATATTTACAATATATTTTTAGAACAAGGTTATCACAATCAATCTTATAAAAATTATTTCTGATGCGTTCTTATTTTTTGGAAATGATGTATTTAATTAATTCCACGAATTTAATGACAATCTATTGTAATTATACAGTTAATGCATTACTTATATAATTGTTACACTGGTCATTTAGATTTTACCTATTATTATAAGCTGACTATGCTAGCATAAACTTTTATTAAAAAATCCAAGATAGTTTGTATTAAATTTATTTTACTTGAGCAATAATTCCTTTCCACAAAGAATTAACATTAAAAACCCTAAGTGATTAAATTTTATGATTTTAAAATTTTAATGTCATTCTGGTAAATAACGTAAACTTGTGTTTTTATTGTTCATAAATATCCATTTGGAATCGTTTGTAAACAGAAATTACTCCAAACTACATTTATAACTAAGAAAACATTATTTTTTACCATAGTTGAACACTGCACAACTCAAAAATGTAAATTTATGAATACTTCTTAATGGAATAAACTATTTTATAGTGAAGCAAAACTGAACTTGAAGTTAATGCACCATCCAGGATCAAAAATCTTACGCGAACAACGTTCTGGGGTCCAAACACAATGTCGATGTAATATAGTTTGTACCCGGTAACTTAATTATTTAACATCAAGGTTGCTTAATTGCATCATCGTCTGTCGCCATCATTTTGTTATACACTACTATATTTTGTACTATGTATGATGTAAATCAGTGATGAGCAACCTTATTTTACAACGTGCCACTTAATAATCCGACCGGGTCACACGACTCCAACCACCCAAAAATAAATGTGAAAAAGGAGTAGTTAGATATAAATTTATGAACCAATAAAAGTTTTTTCAAATACGAAATTTGTTATTTTACATTTTTTATATAAATCTATAAACAAATGCCTTTTTCTATACATGCTGAAAGTAAGTCGATTATTTATATTTTCAGTTCAACCCCTCCTACCACACTGCGCGTGCTTGTAACCTTGATAAATGAATCTTTCAAAGGCCATCAAGATACATCAAGGTAATATAAGATTAGTTTAATAATGTGTATTGAACCAAACTCAAAATACCTACCAACCTGAAGAAAATTAAGGTTTTTAAATAATCGTTTTGTTCTTATGAATTTAAGTGATAAGCTTGCGTGTCACGTTTAGGTAGCCTGTGGACCGCGTGTTGCTCATCGCTGATGTAAACAATTAATAATACGACATACTAACGTCAATAAGTTAAGTGGAGAATAGATAAATACGATTTGTAGTAACGTCTTACGAATAAGGTAAAAATAACAATCTTAACCAATGGAAATTATAAAACTTAATACTAATAATAGCTTAGCCGGCATAAAGTCAAACGATTCAATAAACTTAAATATGTTCTTCGTATAAAAAAAATGTAAAAAAATCGTTACCTGAAAACAACAGTGCGATAAATCAAACATACTAGTTTCTAGATAATTTATACAATTTTAAAGTTTGTTTCATACTTTTTAAATAGTTCAATGTAGTTTTAAATTTTTTCTTTTGCTGTTTATAATAGATGATAAATGATAATCATGTATTTATTTAATATCTTATTATTTGTAAGTACCTAGTTATCTTACTTATTTCATATATTTAAGCAGGGCTTTCTTTACCCTGTAACGCGGGGGAACGGCGTTCCGGCACCTTTTTTTCTCGAAGTTTTAATAAATGTTTAATTTTATTTTTTCTATTTTAAAATATGTATATTTTGTTTTATTTTCTATGCATTATATGAAAAGCCGTCATTAATTCTATCAAAATGATATTCGAATATATAATAAATAATATACCTTCTTAGAAAATGCTCGAAAAATGTGCGTTCCGGCACCCTTTTTTCAAAAAAAGGCACTGTATTTAAGAAATGCAATTGTAGGATTTTTTAAATGTTTCAGTGTTGCATTATGTAGGCGTAGCTTTCAGCAGTCGATTGGAATACTTTTTCATTTATTGTCACTGTTGCTTTTAGGTAAGGTTGTATTATACCAGCGCAAGTAAGTCGATGTACTCCAAAAATATCAATACTAACTACACAACTGTTTTTTTTCGAAAGATTTTTTAAGTATTTTATAAAAATAAATGTTTTTAATCTACTTGAAGAAGGTGCGCCAAGAAAATGTTTGGTAGGGCTATAATATCACTGTATTATAATTTTGTGAAATCGTTTTTGAAAATAATATATTGACCCTGAAAAAACATTCGATTATGGTAAAACACGAAATAAACAACTAATGTGAAATCACAACCTTTAACACTATTACATATATTAACTGTTGAGATAAAACCTTAATAAGACTCTGTCGGTAGGTAAAGGTTTATAATATTATGTAAAGAATATTTTTAAATCAAATATATTAAATCATCTTAAAATTCAGTATAACTACAACCCCTGGAATAAGATTCATATTATATTTACCACACAGCTTCTACAACTGCGATTTGACATTGGAAAAGGAATTGATGAGGTTGAATTGCAATTCATAATGTACGCGATAATGAAGGTAACGTGTTGCACTTCACATAAAAGCCAAAAGTGTCAAAATACGAGTCAATCAAAAATATGTACATATTAATAAAATATTGCAATTTCGTTCGAGTCTGATTTTATGATCGAACGAATCAAATTAAATATGATCGCATAAAAAATATGATGGGTTCGGTTCGCAATGGACAATGAATTTTTAAGTATTGGTTTACAAAAGATGTCTTTGCTGTGAAGTATTTATACATATTGTATTTATAATAATATAACAATCAAAAAGGCAATGCAATCTTTGTCTTTGTAAATTTAAAGCTAATTTTATAGAATTCGTTAGAGAATTGTTAACGTTTATTCGATACAACTATTTTATAAATATATATTTTTATTCTGAGAAAAACTTTTGAGGACCGCCAATTTTAAAAGGGCCGCATGCCACGTCCATTAGTGAAGTGGAAACTTTCACAATTTCGAAGATTGTTTACAATGCAAAACTTTTTTAGCTCATCCAAAATTTTATGTCACGAACCGCCACTGATTTATGGGCTGTTGAAAACTAGCCATATTCAGTGCAATTTACAGACAAATATTGATGTACATACCTAATACACAATAAACAGTTCTTTACTTATTCAAGTATAATAAAACTACAAATAAGATTACTATGTTGGATGTTGACTTTTAAGTTCTACATCATAACGTAGTTATGCCAGTAATTAATTCGATCCGTATCTTTCATTTCAAGACCATCACGGATGTTTGACTTCTTAAACATGGTGTAAAGAATATCAACGTATTCAATTAAAACCCAATCAACGTTCAATTCTTCGAGAGTGTTAATGAATCACAATGCCTCAAATAATTCGTTGATTTCTATAATAATAGTATAGCTACATTCATGGGTAGGCTTTCCAATCCCGGGATTTCGGGATTGACAATTTTTTAGCAAATCCTAAAAATTTATAGGATTTTGGATTTGGAATAGCTAAAAAAAACGAGTCACGGTGACATTTTGGACAAAACGGTAAATTCCTGGGTTTTTGAAATTGGAAATGAAATAATGAAAAATTCCAGCACCAAAACTTTTCTTAAATTATACACGATTTCATGTTGAGTGCCCAATCCCGGAATCCCGTGATTGAAAATCAGTCAATCCCGAAATCCCTGGATCACAAAAAGGCTCCGGGATTGGATATCATATTCATGGGTAATAATTATATAGATAGAGTATAGACATTCGGAATTTGGCTTTTGTATGCGTCTTCTCTCACTCTCCCAGTGTGGAGTGTACGGACTTCTAATGGAACTAATGTAACTGGTTGTTGTCAGTCAGTCGCTCAACCTGTTATTCCCGAAATGGCAAGGATAGAAGGATGATATTGCAAAGGACTTGAAGTTTTAATAGCCGCAACCTTTCTAAGCCCTTTTACAGAAAATACTTATCGGTATTCGGAGAGGCTTACAAACATTACATACATTGATAAAAAAAAAACAACGCATGCAAGTTTTCATTAGGAGTTTCAAGCCCTTGACCGCGAAATCGAATGAAAGATAGTCTTTAGTTATTTGCCACATGGTAACGTGATCAAAGTTTACATACACATAAAAGCCCCCCATTAAACCCTCAACTTAAAACATGCACCTATTTATTACAGTGTCTGTGATAATAATTACTGTAATATTTATGTTTATCATATAATATGAACTAGGTAAGTTGAATGCGAAATAATCATAGGAAACTAATACAAATGATGCACTATTTAAAAACACTCACTCGCAAACTGAAACCGATTATTTTATTCTCAAAAATCAGCCTAAACAAGTTTATGGCTAAAATTATTTATTCTACTTAATATACCTGTTTTCAAATCAACCGAGAAAGTTCAATTTCTTGTTCCTATTATTGAATTATTAAAAAAAACGTGGCTTAGTAACATAAGAATATATTATTATAATATGCTCGTTTTAATGTTGTTTACGTTTCGTGAAAGCACACTAAAAAAACTGACCGTTATCGACTATCGTTGATATTTTGCAGCGAGTCAAAGTCACACGTCCGCACAAAATGAAGAACACCAAACGACTGCTTCTCAGGCCCAGTACAGAAGTTCACCAATAATTAACTAACTAGACATCGCATCTTATGTAAAATATACGCAAATCAGTGGTCTTCAAAGTGCGTGATTTCAATAAATGGAATAAAAATAGTGTGATACGATACCCATTTACCGTGTAGTCGGTATACTGTCAGAAGTCGATTAGTCAACAAAACTTGTTATTAGATATCTCGTCATTTTCAACATTCAATAAATTTTAACATTTCTTTTTATACATTAAAAAACATTAAGTACTTGTTATTGTAACCACTTCATTAAATTCTGCAATTATTTACGAATTCGATCGAAATATTCAAAAGCGCTTAGTTATTTGTAAGTATTTTGTTAAGAATAAATTTGAATGTAATTGACTGAATGCATATTACTTCTTGAAATTACTTAAAAATACATATAATATTGCTAAACCTTGTTTTTTTTTCAAAAGATAAAGCATCTTGAAATTTAGCTTTCAGGATTCATAACTCAGAAAAGCCGATTATTTACTTAACGCCTTCTGCCGGTATACATATGATATAAAATAAAAATAGACAGCGATGTCGATCGGCGCAGGTGGAACTGGCTTTAATTCTCATCGGTTGTGTGTGTAGGGTTAGAATTCTTAATCAATTTGCTTATACGTTAATTTAAATCAATTATATAATTATACAGAAGATCATGTGTGTCTAGTTTTATTACCAATTGCCTTTTCGATGAAGAAAACAAATTGTGAAGTAAATAATTTATTTACAACATTTATGTATTTCTTCCATTTTAGTCTCTAGTAACACGTTTTTTTTGGGAAATTTATTCAGAAGTCCATGTGCTTCACATTGGAGGTTTATAAATTTTCACCATCAAAGCAATATAAACGTTAATTGAAAAATTACATAGTGACATCAAACTCCGTTTTGACCGGCATGTCACTTAATGACTTCTAAAAGCAAAACGTCGATATTAATTTAATATCGCCTCTATGCCCCTCCAAATGACGTCCCTGCCTGTACCGTCCCATGAATTACTTTAATCATTAATGGAAATTCCCTATTGTTGTCTTATATTAATCAATACTAAAGTTATATTTTGAAATTGGTTTTGTAACAGTAGATATTTATAAATTTTAATGACGATTACCTATACCTAGAATAGTAAATACATTTTAATTAACGGTAAGGGTGCACCATAAGCAATTCACCTAAATTCATCCTTCGTGACGTCTAGTAGGAAATCTATCAACTTTCATACAAAAGCTTTAACCTTTTGACGCGAACTAGCGCCAGAGAATTCTATAAATTTTGCGATCGTTGTCTATGAATTTTGTATACAAAAGGTATCTGTCAAACTGACGTTTAATCGGAGATACGTTTAATGTCGGTTTGGCAGATGAAAGTAACTTCGCTAGCTTAGACATGAATTAGCACATGAAAGTGCATTTGCATCGACATGAAATAAAATGCACACAAATGCATGGTAAATATTCCTTACAAGATGTGTGTTCACCGTCGTTGGCTTCGAATCCCAGTACAGACAGTCTTATAAATTGATTTATGAATTTCTGTTCGTAGGCATGGATGTGTGATGTCTTAAAATCCTCTCTCCCACCCATACTATCCTATGAACGAGGCGTATCGAAAGCGATTAGCTAACCACTAATCCTGTTCTAGCCCTATCTTTCTATTCCTACTCTCTTTGGAAAAAGAGAGGTTGAACAACTGAGTAACAAACAGTTCTTGTAGAAACACTTCAATTGAGATAAACTCCATTAGGAGTCCATATGCTCCACATTGGGAGCGGACATGCTAAAGAAAAATCACATGGGGAAAGAATGCTAGTCTTTTTCATTTTATTCTTCCAGACAAGTAGCAATTGGCACGGACAATAAAAATATTTTAACGAATTGCATTGCTTACTATCAATTTTATTTAGTAAGATACCTATTGTAAACTGATTTTTGTTTAGAGCAGAAAAGGAATTTGAGAACAATTTTAAGGTCATGGTTTTAATAACCTTGTATGTATCCTCTTAAATGTTTAAAAAATCTGCAATTGCTGAGCACACTTCATTTGGTCCTCTCCCTAATTCAGTTTCCTGTCAGTAATTTGGGTAGGTAAGGTAGGTAGGTAAAATAAAAACATCAGTGGGTGTAAAACAATGTTTATTTCCAAAAAATCCGGCAATTCGATCATGTTTATCTAGAAGAATTGCCAAAGAAACTAGAAAACACTAACTAAACAAAAATACTAAGAGTTCATTAAACAACTTAATAGTATCGAAAAGGTTTTAATGTATAAAGCAATTTTTATTAATCATAAAAGTAAACACCATTACAGGGCAAATTTTAAGTTTTGGGGGGCACTTTTTACCTTGCCAATCACTCATGATTGGCAAAGGCAGTTATTCAAAATGGATAACGGATGACAACACAGACATGTTGCTTGTAACAAAGTTTAAAAACCTTCAATAATAATCTGATAATAAGTGTTTAATTTCTACAAATATTACTTTATACCAAAGCTGTGGAGTCGTGTAAAAAAAAAGACGACTCCGACTACAGCTTAAAAATAATTAACGACTCTGACTGAGAGATTTTTTCAACAATTTCATTTTAACATATATATATATGTATACCATCAGATCATCTTTAGTCAGCCAAGCATTCAATGTCAACACTTTGGACTATTTTGTTTGAATACACACAATTTTTCACGACTTCGGCTCTGGCCAAAATACCGCGACTCCTACTCCACAGCCCTGCTTTATACGTAGTTGTTAGCTATTTCGACGTATGACTTAATCAGAAGTGTGTTTAAACTTACATACACTCAGCTATATATTATATCTACTGGCTAAGAAGTGATAAACAATATATTCTGTCAATCAACATCCTGATTTGTATTGCAAATTATAGTATTTGAGTTTATCCTTTATTATGAGTATGTTATTATTATATTAAATATATGAACGAATAAGAGCAAGATCTTTTATCCATGACCAGTTCCCCATGTGGACATATCAACAGAAGAAGATTGTTTTTTTAACTTCCTCTCGTAAAAAGAAACTTGAATTAACCTAATATTACTAACCGCATTTAAGTCAACAAAACTTTTAGTATGATTTAAACCTGACCATTCCTGTAAAATACGGGGCGATATAGATTCTTATGGGGATTCGTTGGGTATTATTACTATGTACTGGGACTCAAACCTATAAAAACCAATAGACTGGAGTGAACTAGAATGACGGACATATTGAATTATACTAAGAGACTTAGGTTACGACAGGCATATCAAAATATCTCGCCGGTTCACGAATTTTCATACCCCGTTGAATACGACTATCAGCAAGCTCCGGAAGAAATGCATATCTATAAAAAAATGACAAACGTGGTATGACTGTTAATTCAAAGTCCGGATCAGGATATAATCTAATAATTTCCAATCCACTGTCTGCATAAATGATCAGGTCACAAAAATCTTTTTTGGCAATATACAATTGGCCCTGTATTTGAAACCAATAATTGTGGGTTTTTTTGAGATGGAGCTTACAATCAACAATATTGACGCAGATATTATCTTCCAGAGCAGCATCATAAATTGTTTTTTTACCCATAGAGGGCAGACATTTCACCTCAATTAATCCATTATCTCCAACTAAACCATCTGGACTCGCAGCTAACGGTTGCAGTTTTATCACAGAATTGGCATTCAAAATGAAATTTTGATATTAATCCATCTTTTACTTCTCTTTGTAAAATTAGCTTACCACCTGTGCAAATTGACGGATGTCGCAATACTTCTTCCATCTGCTTCATAAAGTAGGCAATGTCGACTATGCGTTTACCAGAGGGTTTGTAGGAAGTTGCAATTTCATCACTTTGCTCAACATTTAATGGAGGAAGTTCTTCTGTCATAGTATCACCTAAAGAGTCAATGTCTAACACCTCCGGCTTCTTCGCCTTCGAATATGTCCTCAAAACATCACCACTACAGTGGAAATCTTCACAGTCTCCAATGGAAAGCTCTTCATACGGGATAATTTCGTTTTCCAAATCTAAGTCGTTCGGTAAAATGCCTGAACATTGAATTTCTTCATTTTCACGTTTCCGATCTCTCGCCATTGCAGCGGCTGCCCATAACTTCTTGATAAATTTAGAACGTTTATTCTTACGACAACGCTTCTTCGACAAAGATGAAGGAAGAGTATCTTTTATATCCATGTTTATTGACAGTGCTAAAATAACGTCGGAATGTCGGAAACGCGGTCTAAACGTGATGGGTGAAAGCTTAAATTATTAATAAATAAGTAGGTATGTTGTATTCTAAATGACACAGTACAAGTTATTATTGTGCATATAGTGAAAAATAAGCTAGAAAAAAGAAATTTTATATCTTATAAAATAGGTTATAACGTCAATATAAACAATGATCGCGTCTAAAGATGATGGCTGAAATCTTTAATTTATTATAAATATTATAAAGTGAGTATTAAGTATTCTAAATGATAGACACAGTAGCTATTATAGTGCATAAAATATAAAAATATGATAGAAAAAGAACATTTTATACCATAACAAACAAGCTGTCAAAAATAAAATAGTTTATAATGTCGATTCAATCAATGAAAGAGGGAATGAGTGGGCCAGGTAGTAAGGAATAGGTTTAGATATCGTAGTATGTGTGTATCTTGTGTACCTATACGAGCCTTACAACCACATACAAGTTATTCCTGCCGACGCAAACAAAAACTGCGGAATAATATACGTTCATCATTTCAAACTTATTTTGCCAAACAACCCAAGCTGCGACACCTACCTATTATGACACTTATTAAAATGATGAATTGTGCATTTATTTTCAGACTCTGAAGAAAATTAACGAAAGCTCATAAAATTATAAAATTTACACCAAAGATAAAAAAATGAATAATTTATAAAACTATATTCGTTTTTTTGTCTTTTGTGACTTAATTTGGTAAAAAACATCGTATAAAATAGTTTTGAAATAAACCGTTTTCAAATCCAAATAAAGTACTAATTACGTATTAAATCAAACGTTTATTGAATATCATATTCAAGATTAGTGCTTGAACTATCTTTAAGTTTTTAAATCAGTGATAAAAAACCAGCCGTTAACTTTTTTCTAGGTAAAAACGAAAGCCCTTTTGATTTTTTTTTTTTTAAATAATGAAGTTAATACTCAATTTAAAAATATAAAAATATTTTTCTAGCTACCCTTAAGTTTATTACTACGAATATAAATACTTTTTACAGTGTAATTTGGAAACAACTTTAGCGTGACCCTTACCCTTAAACATATTCATATCAGTGTCATTTTTTTCTTTGTCGTTTTCGTAAGATATAAATATAAGATATAAACAGTGGCGGTTCTAGGTACTGGGCTAGGTGGGCTAAGCCCGACCTGCATTTTTCACCCAAAACATTAGATGGCTGAATAAAAATCAACAGCAATTCGGCCGCTGAATAAAATAAATACATTTATTAGCGTAACTTACCTTTCCCAAATGAATATAATATCTTTGTTTTAATTTTCCTCTGTCAATATAAGACAATGTTACGTCTACCTACAATCATATTCTCGATTGTGTTTTGTATTACAATTTTAAAGTGAGCCGGCATAAAAAAAACAATAACCCTATAAATACTTCACAGGGAACAGGAACTGGAACACGTCACTGGCAACACCACTCAGGGGCTAGCGCCCATTAAGTCCGCAACCACAGACAATATCATGACATATTTCTTTACACTGGGGCGCAATCAAGCACGATTAGATTTTTTTTGTATTTGTATGTACGGAAACGTCATCAATCACAAAGGATAGTGTTTCAATCTGTCAAGTTTCTGTTGATCGTTGGGGGCTGATCTGATTCAGCCCATTACGCATACTTATGCATTGAAACACAATACCAATATCGTTGTATTGTATGAAAGTGACAGGTATTGACTTTCAGTGACAGCAAGTGACAGTTCTATACTGCTTTTAGTAGGTACTTGTTATTTCACTTTGAAAGAGACGAATTTAAGGATTCCGTGTTATTATTCTATTATTTCTTAGTTACATTAGCATTGATTTTATTATATAAAAATTTATGCATTGCAGTAGTATCGTAATATTTGTTAATTTGCTTGTAGATTAATGTATAAAGTGAAGTGGAAATATGCTTTTCTCTAGCCCACCCAAGATTTCAGGTCAGGAACCGCCACTGGATATAAATATAAGAAATAACTGAGATTTTATTTGATTCGAAAGTTACGGTTATAAAGAGAATCAACTTCTTTAATATTTTGTTCAGAATAATATTTTAAAGAACAAAGATACATAAATTCAGATTTTTTTTTAAAAAAAGCGCCATTGAATAAATTGCGACATTAAATAGTTGATATTTAATAAAGAATTATGAGGATAAGAGAGTCGAATTGAATTAGAAAGTATTAATCACTTTGATGATTAAGCTACGCAAATTTCTATATCAATTATTAAATAATAACAACCTCAATTGAATGATAACACCGAATGGTTGGCGATAAGGGTAATTACGAAATATGATTAAATTTATTGAAACTTACCAACTCCAAAGATATGTGAATTGTGGATTATAGCAAATAGATCAATGGTCATATGTCACAACACAATGTTTTGAATTGGCTATTTGTTGTACATATAATTATACTATGTGTGGTCATCGCTATTGCGTCACACACATGGGTGGAATATTGTTCTCCATATTGATAACATTATTGCAATACATATGTTAGGTAAGTTTTTTAGGAATTCCGATTTTCAATCGCAATTATTGAATCAATTGGTCCTGCAAGCACTCCCACAATTGAACAAAACAGCAGCCCAGCTTGACTGGTAAGAAAAGGAATAACATCATTACATATCTGTCTGCTTCGACTTGTAAATACAATATATACTAAATATTTTATTTATCACCGAACTGCAATGTCTTTTCAGTCTTGATAAACGTCACACAGTTCCAAAATATTGAAAAAATATGTTTGTTGCACGTGCGCTGGGTTGCTGATTACTATAATTCAACTGTGGAAAGGAAAAAGGACGTAACCCACACAAAGCACATTTTACAGGAGGCACAAAAAACATGTTTTAAAGATATTCGGCTACATGCAAATTATAAAATAAACACAACCTTGAAGTTCACGGAGACTTTTAAACTGGTGTTTAATCAACATAATCTAATATTAATTTAAGAAATTGTCTAGAAAAAACCTTTTTTTCAGTCTTTCTTCTTGGTTTCAATTTTCAACATCTTGTGCAATGAACCGACACTTAAAAAAAAAAAAAAACACTAAAAATAGTTGGAACTGGTGGACTTTTTTTTAAACCTTTGGAGTGCAAAGGGTTAACCCACTGCATAGCATAATTTATTATTAATATTTATCATTCTCACAGTTTAACATGTACTGACATTTGGACTTCTTTTATTTAATCAGCACACTACTTGATTTACACTCAAAACATCTCACATAAATCATTATTATTTTAAGTTTTGGTTAGAATCTTTGCTGCAATAAAGTATAATATTATTAAACTAAGTAAACTGTACTCGAGATTTATGAATCAATTGACAATTTTGCTAACTATATACAAAACATGTCATTATTTGTTATTTAAATTTGCTACTTGTTTACTTTTATTCTAGATGAGGACATTTTATTTCTACAATGGCTAAGTAATATTGATTTGGTTGAATAGTTTGTGAATAATGTTTTGATCAAGCACATTTTTTTTTAAATATTTATTTTGACTTATTATTAAGCGATTGATGAAGAAAATAGAAACATCATGTAACTGAATCGAATTCAAATACATATATGATTCATTACATAAATCTTCTAATGAGTACATTATTGCGACCGTCAGTAGCATGGTAGCTCAGTCAAGTTCAATGGCATATTACGTGAGCTTAAATTCAATACTGTTAATCGAATACCGTTATGAAAAATAATGAAATCACAGTAAAGCATCGATTATCCGGACTGATTGGGGATAAAGGTATTCCGGATAATCGAAAAAGTCATTATGGACTAGTACGTTCAGTATGAATATTTTTTTTATTGGGAATTAAATTATTGATATTTGAGTTCCATTCTTATTGGCTTTCGAAGCGCTTCAAACACACAGTAAAAAGGCGACAGTAAAAAGTTTCAGATTGTATATGAAAAATATCCCACCCCTAACAAATATTCTCTTTGTCTCTATGTGTATTTTGCAATTAATATTGAAGAATAAAATATGTCTAAAAAAATATTCACTAATGGCATGGGCAATGGCAACTTTATATTACCTACCGTCCACTTTTGTATATCTGTTGGTAATAATTTTTTCTAAACGCCCACCGGTTCCAAAATAATGGTGATTTATAAAGTATTTTTAAAACTGTGCGCACAAAACAATTTTTATTTTTTTACTGCGTTTAAAATTGCCTACTTTCTATTCGAAAATACAGCCACCCAAAAAGCACAGCCTGTGTCGGTCCGCTCCCCCTAGTTACGCAGATGGCTCAAAAAATATTTGTGTAATTGATAAAACTCGATAATTTATTTTAAAGAAAATTAGTAGCTAGGCAAATGGGATATTTTTTTATCATTTTATAATACCTCTTAATCGGAAGTAGTTTGTACATACATCAGAATTCATATTATAACACAATGTATTATTAAGTTAAGTAATATGTTTTGAGTTAATTTTAATGTATCCTCACTCACCTTGGCCGGTTAAATTCTTCAATTGTCTGCATTTATAGATAGATCAATAAGGAAAATATTGAATTTTATATATCTCGGATATTCAAATAAGAATAAATCCATTGACTGATAATGTAAATTTAAATAATGTTTTTTTTATTCATGATTTTGAGATACTCATTCAGTACAATAAATAAATATAAATATTATTCTTTACTTTTTGATTGTTATGTAAGCATATACATTAGTGATGGGCAAAATATGAAATCTTATATTTTTTGGTTTGTTGATTTGTAACAATTCTAATATTCCCATTGAAGTGAACGAGTGACTCTCATTCACTTTCAAGATTAGGTGATTTGTTTTCATTTGTGAACAAAGCCACCTCCAAATGATGACAATATTTTATTTGAAATATTTGTATTGCTTTTTAACGATGAATTTGTTTGATTTTTCCAATGAGACTCTTTCCTTCAGAAAATAATACATTGGGTCAGTAATTTTATGGTTATTATTGCAAAATAGGATCCGTCACTCATATTTTAAGTACAGTGGTAATATTTTATTTTAATAAATAAATGGAAGATTTTTTACCTTTTTTTATTGCCTTCCGAAATGTACAAAGGTTCTCAAGGCATTATGATTTCTAAACCATATTTGTATTGAATAAATAAAATCTTATTTGTACAAATTTTTTTAGAAAATATACAAATGTCCTAGGAACCGAGTCTGAAAAATGAGACATGACTATTTGCATTCAATCACCCATACTTACTATGTTGCTCTGATGATACTTCTAAAATCTCCACCTGGAAATGGAGTGCTAAGGATAAGACAAGATGAAGGAAAGCGGCAGAGGGGGAATATCCTAAAACTTGGGCTGTAGCACCACCAATTACGAAGAAGGGGATGAATAAACAATAAAATAAAACAAATTCAATAATTTTTGTATTCATCGCATTATATTATATTTTTTTAAAAGTCAATATGCAAAAAATAATATTACAATATCACGCAAAGTTAAACATTAGTATAATATTGATATCATGTAAATCAATTAGTGAATCATACATTTGATAGAGGATGGGCTACTTATAATACTCATATCTATCACAATAATTCTTTTTATTATTAGAAATAACATTACAAATTACGGTATTTATAATTATGTACATTACAAAATTTATACTTAAATTGTAAACATAAATGTCAAGATGCCTCCAAAATTATCTTTCGCAACAATTAATATTTCAACGCAGTTTCAATACAATTGAGATAATAAAGATAGAACCTTTCTGTTATTATTTTGAAAGAATATAATTAAAATTATGAAGTAGGCCGTGCGGAATATTCAATCTCAAGCATAGACAGGAAAGAATTGTATTGAGTTAGTTTTTTAATTTATATTTATGAAAGAAACCATCGAATATTAATTGTAAAACTTAACCAAAAATAAATCTTACAGGAAAGCATATAAAATTTTAAATATCATATATATATATATGTATATACAAACATTTAAATGATAAAAATATCTAAAATCTCAACAGTATTTATATTATATGTATCATCAAACAAAATATTAAAAATAATTAACCTGCATACTTGTCCAAATATGAATATAATATAAATAATGAATAATAAGATGGATGGATACTTTGTTAAAATATCAGGACTATTATACTCAATTGCTTTGCCGAAACATAATAAACTTGCTTGTTGGAAGATCTGGATGTTTTTTGATAGTTGGACATAGAATACTGAATTAAAACTTAGCCAAAACTTGTTTTTTACGCTGTTAAATGTAATGTACAGGAGGTCCTTGTCATCTGAGTCCCAACAATAATGAAGTTTAAAAAAAATGAATAATAACACAAGCAACAGTGCTGTTACCGATTTAAATTAAGTCACATAACCCAGTTATGTTTCCCTTAGCGCTTGCAAGCTCTCTACTCTGTTATTATGAGATGCGTGGAAGGTTGATTGTCACTATTTTTTTACAGCCACGTAAAACGTCCCTAATACAACCCAAGTATCATGTATTAAGTCATGATTATTTTGGTCCCCGTTTTAAATAGATTCGCTTAAGGAGGTATTTTAAAAACCAAGTATTCTCAGATAACAAAGGCTCCTTGTACTGTATATAAGTAATATTTTGACACAATGAATAAGATTTATTGTGCTTACAAATTGTTAAGATTGGTTTTATGAATATATCAGTAAACAAAACAAATTTTCATTGACCTCTAATCTAAATATTTCACATTTAAACAGGAAGACTCGTACAGAAAGCCTCTCAATAGCACTATATGGATTATGTGTTATTTGAAGCTCGGAAACAATGCAAAGTTTGGGATTATAATTTTATTCATTAAAAATAATAAATACATAAAAGAAAATCAAAATTGCATATCTTCACCGCAACAGAAAGAGTGAACTGCTTGTAATCTCCGGTTCAAAAATTAAGGTCAAGTTTGCCGTATTGATATTTGAGTCATTGATATTTCAGTGAACGTTTTGGAAATTACAGAGCACTTTGAACTGTATGTAAATATACAGAGCACCAAAATTACATGGAAAATATTGTAAAAATTGTAACTAAACTTCATTAATCCAAAAACCAATCTGGTAATTTCACGGAGCAGTAGTAAGCAAGTTAGCAGAGCACCAGTTAAGAGCCACTGCGCACTTGTTATTGAGGGGTTTGCACTGTATTTTATGTAGTAATTTAGTTCTAGCCCATTCGAGTTTCATGTAAAATTGACTACTTCGTAATAGCAACAATCTCACGACACCAATCGAATATTTAAGTCACAATTTTTGAACGGTTACAAACAAATATGGTAAAAATATAACACAACTTACCAGCTACCATTATTTATTCAAAATAAAACATTGACTTATAAGTCGTCTCGATATATGCATTATTTCGATTTAACATAATCTGGGTTTACGACTAGTGATAAATAATAAAAAAATGATTACAATATTAAAAATACTAAATACTTTTCTATAAATAATCAGTGTTTAGGAGCAATACATTTGCATCAATAATATCAATGCATGGATATATACTTTTTATGATAAACATTTTGGCAGTGTTAATGTTTGCTTCGGCGAATTTACAATAACAGAATCAATTTTTGGGGTAAGTGTTTCAACGATCAATAATATATTTTTTAAAAAAACCAAAGTTGGACGGGAATGCTGCATATTCCCAACTATAGGGCAAGATTTTTTCAAAAGTAATGGATGAGAAAATTTGAATTTGCAGACATATAGTATTTGGCAGATTTCTTCATTATATATTTTCGACTTAGTAACAAAAACACAATATGATTTACAAAGAATACTGCGATTTTTATTCAACCATAAACAATAGTTAAATCAGTGTTTGTTTTTTTTTTGTTGTATTTAAGTGGCGATTTTATTATTATGTATTATGATGATATATACAATCATTTATCTCTGTCGATTCTCGCATAATGATCATATTCATTTCATTCTGTTAGTGTAAGAGTTCTTCCGCGTGTTGACCAATGTAAAGAAACTCATTGAAATTGGTTTTAACTTGCGATGAATAATTTAACTGTGATAAAGGGGACGATTGTCTTTATAAGGTTAACACTGGTTTAAACTGTACCAAACATTTGCGGATTTGTGTTTTGCATTGGAAGAGTAACATCAGATTCAAATAAGCTCAATAATTATCTATGTAAGTATGACTGTCGATATTTTCCGTTGCCAGCTTCCGAATTTCGATGAGGATTTTAATCACGTATCATGTGAAGATTTTATCTCACGCATTGATGCTGCCCTGTTTTCGTGTGAAGGTAACACTCAAGACTTCGTCTTCGTCTTGCAGAAGACGTGCTTTGGTGGGTTTGTTGCGGCCGAATAGTCTGAAAAACAATATATACAATATTATTTCATTTGGTGAATCAAGCACACTAATTAAATATTGTAGATTTCTTTTGACGTTTGCAGGATGATTGAAGAGTAAAAATTGGAACAGAATGGTTTGTAAGCATATTAGCCGGTAAACATTGCAGTGGTGTAAGTCACATTTTTGAAAGTTTGGATTAAGTCCAAAATTCATATCTATACAACAGTTGAAATAAGCTATAACGTCATAATACTACAACAGATAGCAGAAATTTAAATTATTTTTCAATTGAGATTTCAATTTTTGAAAAATCTGTAAAAAGATACAGCAGTCTTGTTCTACAGTGACAAATTTTCAGATTATGTTTAAAACTTAACACAGTGAATTTGACAATGAAATTTTTAATTCTTGAGTAGATCGTACATCTATTAAAGATCCCAACGAAGCTGGTATAACTCTACTGCAATAAGGCAAAAACAGTAAAGTATTTCCAAAAGAATTATATGATATAGCCGATATAAGCAAACATAAATACATCTTATAATTCCTATAGAACTTAACAATGTTAAAGTGATCATCCTACCGATTGAGCGGTGTGCTTCCTGAAGAAGCAGCCGATTCCTCAGTTCCCCGCCTCTGTACACTGACTGCATCTAATACTGCTGGACCTTCCGCATCTAATTGTGAAGCTGTAGGCTTTTTGAATCTATGAAACAATAGGAGGATTTTAATAATAAATAATAGAGTTAATCCCTGATGAATCCCAACAATCACGTCTTTACTTGGTGTTTCTGTGGATTGCATATTTGTATTTTAGGGAGAAAACATTATTGCAGTGTGTATTTACTATGCTTGCTTCACTTTTACAATATTTTAAGATTAGTAGAATATTTATAACGCATCTAACTCAGTTTTTCCTAAAATACCACTTGGCTCACTTCACTTCTGAGGGGCTCATATATTTGTACAATAAGTAAGCTATAATTATTCATAAGCAATGTCGGTCTTTGCATGCGGTGACCAAGAGTCTGAAGATACAAAAATCAAGAAACCAATATGAAAGATAAAAGTGAGAAAGTGTCAAATAACTCTTTCTTACGAGGTATGTATGCACTTACAATTTTAATAAAAGACTAGATCCTACGACGGAAACAGAGCTCATTGCCATGGCTGCTGACGCCATCCAGGGCTGGAATTAAATAAATATTCATGAATACAATATTTAAAAAAATATATCTGAATGACCTGATTGCGCTTATTTCAAAACAAGCGCAACTGAAACTACAAGTGAAAAATCGGAAAAGGATTTGATACAAAATGTAAGAAATTAAGTTCATTAATCACTGTTCGATACTTGAGTTGAACAGTTATTTGTATTTGAAAAATCTTTAAAAGTGGTTAATCTATGTTCATAATTTCATTATTATTTAAAACAAATTCACAATGGTCAACTTACCTCCAATATTAACCCGTAGCTTGCCAACGCTCCAGAGGCTAACGGTATTCCTAAGATATTGTACACGGAAGCGAACAGGAAATTTAACCGTACCCTGCGGACAGTAACCCTGGACAGTTCTATGCAGCCGATGACATCGAGCAAATCATTCTGGAAAAAAATAACAATACATTGATTTTCCAATTCGCTGATGTGACAAGACCTTATATTCGATAAATGATTTTGCATAATATTATAATATTCAATATGTGACAATTAAAATGTTAAAATACTCACCCTCATCAAAACTACATCGGCTGCTTCTACAGCGACATCTGTTCCGGAGGCAATGGCCATTCCAACATCGGCCTGTGCCAAAGCAGGGGAGTCGTTAACTCCATCGCCTATCTGAGGGTGAAAAAAGTAATAAATAGACAAAGGTTTTCATGTTTGCAAATCAATATCATTCAAAAGAAACAAGGTATACAAAATGTGGTAACTAAGTACAAATCAAAACAATCCATCCCACCTTCCAAGTTACGACACATAATAATACATTTTACATTGATAGTGAGTATATATTAAAAATAAATGTAAATATTTATAATATAACAAATGTTGCAAATATTTTAAAACAATCTGTTCGAGTCAATAGGGTCATTATTGTCGGTGATAATGTTCAACTGAGCGACACGTGTTTTATTTTACGAGAGGCATCTGCGATTTGCAAATGCTCATTACATTGCAACAAATCAAAACATACCTACTATAAAACAAGTGAGATAACATGTTCAATAGAAGTATTTAGCAAAGCAATTGATAAAAGCTAATTATTAACAATATTTACATAATAAATGTGGTTTTCTTACCATAGCGACTCTCTGTCCAGACTCTTGGAGTTTCTGTATCTTGGCCACCTTATGAGACGGTAGCACCTCTGCATAGACTTGAGTGATGCCAACCTAGAAATTGAAAAAGGCTTATTAGTATTTCATATGACAGATTAAGTAAAACAATATTATAATGTTATGATTAATGATTACCTGTGCAGCAATAGCAGCGGCAGTTCGTCTGTTATCACCAGTCAGTAAGACAACATTCATTCCTCGCTTCTTGAGAGCCCTCACGCATAAAGCGGCTTCCGGTTTTACTTGGTCAGCCACTGACACAGCACACCATATATAACCTACAAAGAAGAAATGTAGATTATGATACTTTCAATTACATTCACTACAAATACAAACATTTTTTAAGATGTCTGCGCCCGATGAAGACGAGCATAATATGGAAGATTGAAAAATCTCAAAGGCATTTGAATTGTGGGCACAGCAAACGAAGAGCATGACAATGTCCACTGGACTACAGGCTCGGCCGATACTTGACCGACTGGTTTTGATGCAATTAGTTTGGTTCATAAAAAGGAGGATTTCAAATTTCTCACCAACCATAGGCAGTTGTAAAATGGCCGACAAGTAAAAAATTTAGAAGGTAATTAATTTTCAAACGGGTAATAAACGAATAGACATCTTTCGACTTTCGATAGAAACGTCGGCCTCTGCGTTCTAGCGGTAAGAGACTTGCCCTAACAATCAGGTGGTTTTGGGTTTAAGTCTCGGCAAGGTCAAAATCAAATAAAGTTTTATTTAAGATTTATGAGATGTCAATTACAATTAAAAATATTTGACACATTGGCATTAGATGTAATATCATTCATTTATTATTGGTATACAAAATTGAAATATTGTGCATTTGCATCTAGTAATAAAGCATCAAAATTTTTAAATAACTCATAATAAGCCTAGTAATAAAAAGACTTACCATCTATGGCGCAGAGAATGGCGGTTCTTCCGTAGTCTTCTTCGGAAACCAAAGTCTGTTCAATATGCGGCGGAAGTACCAAGCCATGTCGGTGCATCCACTCTCTGTTACCCGCTATTAAAGTGTATTCTTTACTGGGCTGAAAATAATCGTACACCATTAGTTACGTTAAGGTTGATTTATCATAATTTAGTTTTCATTGCTTTGTTGCATCAAATATAATAAAGTTATTCTAGGAACTTAATATAGCCGTGTATGGGATGAATATATTGATAACTCAACATAACACATCGCACCCTTAGAACAACAACACCACAATCCCAAATTTCATGTTCTAAGTAAATTGCATCACGAGTTTTCAACTTTATAAATTTGTCTCAACATAAATTATAACTTATGCAAACCAAACCATCTGAATAGTGAATACATAATATTATTATTTTTTAATATAATGATAAGATTTGCAAAATAATTTGTTATTTTAAAGATATCTTAGCTGTGGTGCAAATATGCACTCAGTGATTATTGCCATAAAGCAAAAGGTGGCTTTGTTTCTTTGTTATTGTACCACGGTAACCATGTACTTTTTAAAAGCAACACAGCCGGCCATATAATAAAATATGGCCGTATCACATTATGTTTAAAGAACAAAAATAAAATATTTCTTGGTACTACACAGCATTGGTCACCCCTTGGGAAGAATTGAGAGGCAACCACCTCGGGCCTAGCACTTTTAGAGGTCTTGCGATCTTGGTTAAATTGTTTCTTAATTTTTCACAAGCGCTTTGCAGTAGTAACAAAACCATACTCTTAAATGCTTAATTAAAATCGACACATGATAAATTATTTATTTCTATTAAGACTCCTCATTTTCTTATGTAGGATTGACATTTTAAAATTGAATGCTAATCCCCATGCATATTTTCTGGAACCGCCAGTGGTACACAGCCATATTTCAATCACAATGATGTTCTTATAGATAAAAAGAAAAAAAACACTTTCACTAACAATTTCCATGTGAATATTTGAATAATTCTAGATTTTGTACAAAACAATGATGAATTATGTGTAACTCAACTTATCAATATATTCATTCCAGCCCATATATCACCAGTGTGTGTAGAGTTTTCTTCTATCTCAATTACACTCTACCTTGAATATGAAAAAGATAGATAAAAGAGTATAGGCCTGCATTCCATTATATCATGCTCTTCACTTTACATGTAGTTAAGTGAGAAACATAAAAATTGTCAATAAGTGTCCGATCAGTAAATCAGTTGTATTAATCAAGAGAGTGAAAAAATTGATCCATTTCTGCAACTTACATCTCCTAAGATTCCATAATCCTTAACGATTCGGTCTTCTTCGGCCGCATCCAAGATACTACTCAGCCGAGCTCGGTGCTTGCTTCCTTCATCTTCGCGTACTTCAATTTCTACATCTCCAAACATATGGACGGTACTCTTATTGGAACTGTCAACATGGGAAAATCATCTTTTAAAACTATATTGATGTTGAAATAATTCAAGAACTTTTGTGCGATACTGGCATGATAGAAGTTTGATATATAAGCATAAAATTGAACACACCTAATTTTATTGATGAGATTAAGCAATTCATTTGGTGGTTGGGAGTCTCGAATAGAAACTCGACAACTGAGTCCACAACCTGGTACCGAAGTGAACCCGGAACACTGCCCCGAAGAGCCTGGGCCGATTGCTTCCCGGCAAAACTTCACTATAGCTAAAACAAAAATATGAATATTGTAAACACAACACACATCTATAATGGATAGGTAAGGAAAAATAAGAAATTGAGGAGTTATAGTAGAAATAATCTAAGAAATCCGGTAATAATCTAAAAATTTACCGTTTCCCCAGCAGTGTGTTTCTGTTGCTGATGGGTGATAAACAAATATAATTTAGCAATTAAATCAACAATGTAAGAGGTCTATACCTAAAAATGCTAAATATTTGGGGAACGTCATGAAGAAGCGGGGATATTTAGAATAATTCAGTCATCCGCAGAAACCTTCAAAGAAATCATGGATGTCGGTTATAAAAATGTGATGATAATTTCATGTAGACGTGATTAGCATTGCGATCTGGTATTAGGATCAAATTAATCAAATACCTGAAGCAACAGGATGTTCCGAATTGGATTCAGCAGTAAGCAGCAGATCTAAAAGGGTGGCAATCTCTTTCACTTCCCGGAAGAAAACAAATTTTGCCACAGTCGGCTGGCCGTTCGTGATTGTCCCGGTCTTGTCCATCACGACTGTTTTTACCTAAAACAAAATTGAAAAACAGAATTGACAATGAGAAACTAAATTCAGTAATTTGAAAAATGTAAAAAGGCAAATGATGCCTAGTGAATAATTGGAGATGATATTTTGAGATATATTAGACACAAATGTTAAAAGATTAACTTTTATCTTGATAACATGTTACAACAAATAAAAAAGAACCTGAGAAAAAGAAGCATGTCCCTAAGAAGTACGTTATGAAAAGTTTTGTATTCTTTAATAACTAAGATGAAACATAATTATAATTTATGTAACCAATTAATTACCTTGTGTGCATTTTCTAGAGGCTCAGCACCTTTGATAAGGATGCCGCATCCAGCTCCGACTCCGGTGGCCACCATCACAGCGGTGGGAGTGGCTAAGCCCAGAGCGCAGGGACAAGCGATCGCCAGAACACTCAGGGCAAAGTGGAACGCGGTGGAAACAATTATTTCAGTATTGGTGCCATTGCCCATCCTCATGCCCTGTAAAAATTAAAAAACATTTCATTTATATTTATTATTTTAGAAAATTTACAGGCAAAGCAATATGTCTGTGGTATTTTCATTACTTTGTACCCAAACCTATCTTGAAAATGAGTTCTTATTTGTCATTATAATTTAAAAATTGACTCTACGAGAAGAAAGTTTTGAAACACTTACACTATGTGGAAGCCTAGTAATATCGATATATCCTGTGATAATCCAACTGATGAGAGTGATCAGCGACAGGACTATGACAAACGGTACAAAGTATCTGAAATTAAAAAAATAAAATGTTTATTAAAAAACACAGATTCTCAATTTGTCAATTCTGACAAAATCAATAATGAGTCAAATCATTACCACGGGAGTCTACCAAGTGAAAATATGATAACTTATAATAACTTATATACAAATAGAATTTGCTAGGTGCCATAAAGCCTGATGCACTTCTTAAAATTCAGTTTTCTAAAATTAAAATTATATCCAGTAGATACACTTTCAGTAAAGGCATGGAAACAACCTGGAATTGTAATTTTTATTAATTCATTCAATTAATTAACATTTGTGACAAACCCCCTACCTCTATATTCGTGTCTTAAAAATTTTGCTAAAAATGCACTTAGTCTGTACTACAATATTTTAAATGAGTCGTCTGGTATCAACTGTTCGATCTGCAAATTGGCTAACTCTGAGAAAAAAAATCAAGAAAAAAAACTTAATAAATTCAACAACCATGTTACATTTATACTTTTTGTGAATTGATTTAGCTGGCTTGTATAGTAATCAAATATTATATGTTAACTTGCAGATTGCGCCAAGGTTATTGACTCTGTGAAGCTTAAAGGGATAAGACATTTGGTAATTATAAGCTAAAACAATCAAACATTGTATGTCTTTTATACATTCCATATCAAGACTATAAATCTTGTCCGATTTTTCAACATTAATGGGCGGATACCTTCTGTATAAATATGCTTTATTAGGTTTCAATATGGGTGAATTTAGAAATAATTTCTTAAGGATAGAATCTGAATCAAGGAATAATGCCTTACCCGGCAATTTTATCAGCCAGCTGTTGGACGGGGGCTTTGCTGACTTGCGCTTCCTCAACCAGCCGACAGATCTGTGCCAGAGTGGCGCTCTCTCCCGTGTGAGTCGCCTTAACTAAAATGGCTCCGCTTTGATTTACACTGCCGCCTATCACCGCAGACCCTAGAATCATACAAATAGTACCATATTCTAAATTAATTTATGTCTAAGCAACTAACGCAATTAAATTTCTTGTCTATGTGATCTCTAAACCAGTCGTTGATGAACGTCAAAGATGAGAGAACTAACAATTACATATCAATGCCTCAAGAGGTTCAGTTATTTTTTAAGAAAAATATATTATAGGCAACATTTTTACTACAGTTATAAACTGTTAAGAATAAAAGAAAACTACTTAATATATCTTGATATTTACTTGTATATTGTGTCATGTATTTTTCAAACAAGTTACCTCAACAATCAACAACAATGGTTGAAAAAGAAGCGGTGCAATAAATCATGTTTTTACTGTATGTGTTTACCATATTTTTTAGGAACAGGCATCGACTCTCCAGTGATGAGCGATTCATCACACATTGACTCTCCCCATTCCACTCGTCCGTCAACAGGAACCTTAGCACCAGGAACCACCTGTTTCATGGAATAAAAAAAGTCATAAACAGACGTTAAATAATGCAAGTAAAATATATATTTAAAGTTTTGTAGTTATTTTTCTTAGTGTACAAAGTGCAAACGAACTTTCTTACAGTTCATACCCTGCCATATTTGTAATCAGCATTGACATGGTACAATCACAAAGAGGTTCAATAAGGTTCTAATTCGTGAATATTAGCAGGTGTACGGCAATTTTTGATGTCCATTTAAAACTGGTAATTCAAAGAATTTTAGAATATTTTGTAACAGCAACGAATCTTACATACCTTTATGACATCTCCTCTCTGCACCAAGTCAGCGGAAATTGTTTTTTCTCTGAGGACATTTCCATCGGGACCCAGATCAACAAGCACTGCTTCGGTTGCTTTCAAAGACAATAACTTCGACAGAGCTTCTGATGTTTTTCCCTGTTGAAGACACAACACATCACTTTTATACCACTATTCATTTATATATATATAAAGATGTTATGATATAAGAGAGGATTTTTCACAGATCACAAATTTACATAATATTGTTATTTAAATTAACTATTCACCTTGGCAACGTGTTCCAGCCACCTTCCCAAAGATATGAAAACCAGCAACATGGGCGGGGTATCGAAGAAAGTGTGCGGAGATGAATGGTGGCCAATTATCATTGCCGCCATCACCACACAAACTGAGTATGTATAACTGAAATATGGTAAAAATTATTATTGTAAACAAATAGACATATGATAGTGTTCAATTAAAAAACAAAAAGCTTCTAGTTGTACATGTTGACACAGCTTCGCCTGAAGTGCTGCTCCAAGCTCCTCTTGAGATGCCATTGGACATTGTAACATTTTGAAGAACTCACCTAATGGTAGTTGTCATGCAGATAAGTACATCCATATTCGTAGTGCCGTGTTTTAAAGCCTTATATGCCTGGACGTAAAAATGCCAACCGCCAACGATCTGAAAAAAAAAAAAAGAGTTATTTTTAAATTGCATTCAGGTTGTATTCTGAAAACGCAAACTATATAAACTTAATTTTTCAAATGTGGAACATATGCACTCCAAATGGAGCATTTCGATAGAAGTTAGTTTTATGAGAAAGGCTTGTTATTCAGTTGTTTATTCTCGCCTTTTCTTTCGATTTTTGTTTGATGGCATGGATGTTTGTGATAAATAACGGGGTGTAGTGAGAGCAATTTTCCAACCACTAGTCTTGTCCTAGCCCAATCCTTTCTATCCACTCTATTTAAAAAAAAGAGAGATTGAGCAACAAGCAGTTCTTGAAGAAAAAAACTTATTTCAAGATACCTACATTAGGAGACCATATGCTCCACATATGGAGCGGACATGGATTTAAAATGTCAATACCACTTCTCAAAAGATTTTAAAATTTCATCTGTTTATTGTATGGTATATGTGAAATTGTATTATTGTCTAGTTGGTTTTATGTGACGTTTGGTAATAAATGTCTAAATATTAAATAATTTATGTGTTTCCTAATCATAAATCTGAGTGATTAATGATTTGCAACTAAGTGCGTTGGTGTGTTCTTTATGCAATTGTTTATTATTTAAGTGTTTTATTTATTAAGGTACATTGGAAGGAAACATTTCGAAAAATAATGTCGCAAAAGCATTTTATTTGTGTGACGAATTCCCACCTGAATTAGGTCAAGAACTGCCAATCTAATCTAAAAATGATTCCCTATCGCCCACGATATTAATATTTGAGTTTTAAATGTATTAATGATAATGAAACATTCTTAAATTATGGACACTTTATTGTGGATGTGCACTTTATTTACCTGTACAGGGGTCGCGAGTAAAAACATGAGCAGATTCTCTAAATTAAGTCCCGGGAGGACACAGCAGTCTCCGTGGCCGTCAGGAGACGCAGATGCCACTCCCATGAAGTAAGTCATGGCCGCCATGCAGGGTGCGCCAAATATTAATGATACGAGGAATGCATTTCGCCATTTTCTAATTTCTTCCCTAGAAAAATGACAATAGCATCAAAATGCATATACGATACGCGGTTAAATATAGACCAGTTGATTTCCCGATATGGTTTTTGACTATTCAATAATTTATGTAATAGATAAATTGAATAAAAACAAAACCACAACTTCGTCATCAATCATTTAAGAAAATGTAAGAAGTAAAAATAATAAAAATAGTGTTTAAATGGAAGATGTATATGACAAGAGTGGTTGTCAAGTATTTTTCTATTTAAAAATATCACTGAGACCGCTTAATCGGTAACTCTAAAAAGCATCGGTCGCCAACTAATTGTTGTTAAAAAAAAAGTTAAATTTATTAGTTGATTACTTTTTCGAATCAAATCAAATGCAATAAAAAATAAGCACAACTTCAAATCGAATGTATTCTTGTATTCATTATGGCAGTGCTTCGCAACCGGTGTGCCGCGAGGCGATGCTGGGTGTGCCGCGGCGCTAATCTCTAATAACAACAAACTAATTTGTAAATAAATCTTAATAATCTGAAACTTTTCTTTTAATATAATCTCCATTGTACATGTGCTCTACATTGGTATCGGACATGGCAATAAAATAACCATATGATTCTTTTGTGGTATGTATCATATATAAACACAAACTAACATAATTTCTGTATATTATGTATATTTTTACTTGTGGTGTGCCGCGAAATTTTGAAGAACATGTTGGTGTGCCGTGGAAGATAAACGGTTGCGGAGCACTGCTTTATAGTAATAAAGTTACTTGAACGAAATCAGTTGACTATTGCTCTTATATATGGGAGATATAACAGAGTACAAGTCAGGCCCTGGGAGTAGTTATTGATCCAAGTGCATAGCATATGTCAACAGTGCTTGAAGGGTTAATAACTGGTTTAATTGCAATTATTATAATTAACTAACAAATTAGTTCACTTACTTATGTTCTAAGCAGTCTTTTGTGGATCTATCTCTTTGGTTAACCACTACAGTTTCAAATCCTAAAGATTCTACCGCCTCGCAAATGTCCCTCGGTCCAGTCAATTCTCCGTTATATTTGAATTTCCCTCTGAAATACATTAAAGATAAAAATAAGATATGAGCAAATATTGACAAGTAGAAGAATTATAAGTTACCATATTTTAAACAATCAGCCTTATTTTCTAATAGATGGTGTTTGGTATTTCCATTGAAATTTTCCAATCTAACACTCATCGCAGTCTAACATTTTTTAGTTTTGCAAAAATAAGCAAGAAGGTTATACTTAGCATAATAAATATTAATTCAGTTTAAACTATTTGTTGCAACAATTCCATTTTATCACAACATAATATATTTGTCTTGATCACTGCACACCAGTGATACTGTGTTGAATGAATATTGACAGGCGATACAGTCATCTGGTGTTTAATATTTAGTTTCATAAATTGGAGAAGAATAAATAAAAGTATGAAAACCGCTCTCTCGGTGTATTCTGTTAGTCAGGATTGGAAGAGTGGGAGGGAATTTTTAGACATCACAAACGTCCATGCCTTCAAACAGAAATCGATAAATCAATTGTAAAAATGCTCTTCGTACTGAAATTCAAGCCCGTGAGATCTGGCATGAAAGTCAAATAAATTGACCATGGTGCCATGGGCCAAAATAAATCTTTGTTGCATATAAATCGATTTATTATTTAATTTTGGCTACAAAATCAATTTTGTAAGTGACCAATTTCTACCAATAAGGTGGTTGAATAAATTCTTAAATAGGGCTATATGATGGTTAACATTTAGGGTGCAAAAGAAATGGTCAAATATATTACTTCTGAGTGGAGAGCGCTACAGCAGCAAAAAGGACCCCGTTGACTTTGAGGACCGTCTTCTCTATTTTATTGACGCAGGATGCGCAAGTCATGCCTTTGATCTGAAAATAAAAAAATAAATAAAAAAGATTACATCACTGTAACAAAAAAATATTCTCAAATATATGATAAAAGAAGAATAAATCTTACTGTCAGTACGAGAACTTGTTCTGCTGCTCCCGTATCCCTCAATACTTCCGACGGAAATCCCAGTTCGGTGATCGCCCTGGCCACATCCAAAGGACTCACCCTAACCGGCCAGTAGCGGACCTCTGCGCGGGCTGCTAGTAATGCAACTGCTACGGAATGCACCCCTGTGATATGAAATACAACATTATAATATACATATCGATCACCAGTTTCTATACGACACCGTTTTGTATCATCCTAAAATTCAACTAAAATACATATTTTACGGTTATCGCAATTTTAAGCGTAACAAAATTACAAATTGCGTAAAAAGTGAATGATTGATTGATGCATGGGAGTTTATAGAAAAAAATCTCAGACTCTTGTGTTAATGACAACACACAACATGTAGGCAATGAGTGAAAGCCGAAAAACGAGACTGTATAAGAAATCTAGATATTAAAAGTAAATGATCCTGATTTAGATCAACAAACTTGTTCAACTAAGAGAACTTAATTTTACACCAACCGTAATGCTTCAAAGTTAATGAAATACAAAATAATGCTGAAGTTCAGTTGTTTTTTTAAAACCAAAGATGATATGTGAACCCTACCTTTCATGTGAGAAGTAATTTTATAAAATAGAAACTAAACCAAATTTTCAGTAAACCGTTTGAGGAATAGAGGAAACTTACCATATACTTTAGTACAATGTTTTTCGATGGCTGCGACGCAAGAAGCACAAGTCATCCCTTTGACGTGTAATGCGCATGAAGCCAGGTCCCCTTCGTCTTCACCACTTCCACTCGCAGGTTTACTTTTTGGCACGGATCCATTTCTAGCAAGCTGTTTGGTGTCGCCCTTTTCTAAAGCTGATATCAATAAAAGGAGATAAATATTCAGACACATACTTGGTTTCCAGGAAAATTTGTTATCTTAGTAATAATATTGACATTGAATTAGACGAAAGTACTTTCACACATTGATTGATTTAGTATACAAAGAACCAGACAGTTGTTCAATGCATTCTAGTTGTACTGTTTTACGGTAACGATTAAAAGCAACTCAAAAAAAAAACTATATACAGTGGAACACATTTTTCTACTCTTTATCATCTTCTTTGGAACAGTCATCGAAGAGACAACCGACCTGATAGCGGTGTGTTCAGAGAGTGAATCAGCCATGGAAACATGCAAGCATCATAACAACAAGACAGTGCTTGCAGACTTGTTATTGTGTGAACAGAGAGAGTATGATGACAATTAATGTTCCACAAAAACAACCAATTTTGATAAACTTTGTATAGAGCCATACTATTTAGACCACTGATTCTCAACAAATGGTCCAGGTGTTGGTCTGCTAAAATTTCCTGTCAGATTTATTAATAAATAAAAAAATATATTCATACCGTTGTGTGGTGATTCATTTAATATATTAGTGTCGAATCCCATGTCATAAATCCACGAAGAGATTTCTTCAGGGCTTGTTTTGCCTTCTTGATATTGGACGGTAGCTTTCTTATCTGCTAAACTAACAGTAATGTTTATGATGCCTGATTTGCCGCTTACGGTTCCTGCAGGGAAAACAATGATATCAATATAGAAAGAAGTTGATGTCGTAATCTAGTCAAAATCTGGAGGAATCACTAAGTAATGAATGATGTCACTGTTTTAAGTAATCTGAATGAAGTCTTGTACACATGGGTGGAATATGTGGCAGAGCAAGGTAATTAATGCAAACTAATGATGAGGAAGCAAAGAAACCGATATATAGTGACGACATTTGTGCTGCAATAATAGATATGCAAAGGCAGATTTAGAAGTAGCAGTAAAGTGGTTAAATTGAAAAAATCAACATCCAACATTTACATTGGCCAGAATTTAAGCCCGGTACTTTGTAGTGTCTACAAGCAGAGCTTCGCCACGCTAGTAGCGACCGCAGGCTAATAAAAATGTAACATTTTTACAAACCTTCAATATTTTTGACACAAGAGTTGCAAGTCATTCCTTCCACATTGATAATGCAGTGTCCAAGTCTACTTATGCCACCTGAGTGTAGGCCATTCACAGAAGCAGTATCTACAGCAGCGTCGAACCCCATGTCTTCAATGGCTGAAGCCACTTCTTCGGCAGAGACAAGATCAGAGTTGTAGGAAACATATCCGGCATTTTCTGACAACTCCACCTAAGAATAAAAACATATATTCATCCATATAAATTTAAGCAAATAAAATTACGAATAAAAAAAATATTTCCATCAAGATTGGGTATTATTCTACCATTGTAATAAGAACTAACACATATTAAATGACCAAGTTAAGTAGAATACACTCCACGTGAATCAGACCCAGCACCACTTCTTTTTAACGTAGATATAATATACTAGATAAAGTTTTTCTAGAAAATCAGTGGCAGTTGACTATCAAAATTGAAAGAAGCCAGTGAACGAGAGCTTGGTGTTTGCAATTCCACTTCTCAATATTCTCAGCACAAAGCCACAAATGTAATTAAATTTTCCTTTTTAGGGCTATATCTCATCTCTACTGAATCAGTTGCCGATGAAAAAGAAAACCATATGACATTAATGTAAAAATGAACACAAACCCTTATGCTCTGCACGCCCGGCAAGTCTTTGATATTACTTTGGATTGAGTTGACACATGACATGCATGTCATGCCTCCAATCACAATTCGAGCGTTGTTCTGTAGCGTTTGCGCCGTCTTCGGGTCGCCATCTTGTGGCCTGAAACAAAAAGAAATGCATTTTTAATACCCCATTCAAAACTTATTTAAAAATATTTATATTGTTTCGACTTCCGCTAGACTTGAGGTGTCAAGGATCAAACACGGCTAAGTCATATTTTGGTAATGTACACTTTTTTATAAATTCCGGTAGGGAATTTAAATATGTACCAACAATTTATTATATGTTTCAGTATCAAAATCGTACTACAAGTGTATGAAAATCAACATAAATTAACGATAAATAGAATAAATAAATTTAAGATTTCGACTGAAGGTGCTTGGCGGAATTTCAATATTAAATTTGAATCATTCAAGTTTAGAATAAATAAACGTTAAATGTATAATAAGTCAACGCTAAGTGCCTGGGTTTTTCGAAGCTATTTAATTTGGAATACATTAAAATTTCTTTGATAAGTAGCCAAACAAAGTTTCAGCTCTCCTGAAAAATAAAGTTAAATTGATGCCTTAACTTGAGTGTTTGTTAATCACTCAATCATTCTTTTTCAGGGAGGGAAAGGATAAAAAAAATAGCTTATTGCCCTTGTCTATGCCTCATTTTTAATATCTGATTGGTGGGAGAAAATGTAAACATCATAGACATCCATGCCTTTGAACAAAAATCCATAAATCAATTTATAAAAATGTCTCAAATAGGATGAACACACAAGAACGCTCACATACGTTGGCAACAGGATCGAGTTATAGATCTGATTAGATTGCTATATAACAATTTAACATCAAAATTATAAAAGAATCCCGTGGAATGATGATAAAATTTTGATTAAACATAAGAGATTAAAAACTTATCTAAATAAGATCTTTTTTTATATTTAAATACATCGGTAAAAAATTGCAGCTTGTCAGGTACAGCTGTGCTAAATCTTAGCAGTAAATAGTTAAAACTAGTAATAAATTCACTAAGTCTACATACAAGAAATGTACTAAGGACTGGACAGAGTTGTGTAAATAATGATATAATATCCCTGCAATACAAAAAAATTTGATATTAATGTATACAGTTATTAAAAAAGAAAAAAATAACATACTCAATATTTGTAAGTCGTTCCCAATACATTTTCACTGCTTGAAATTCAATTACAAGCACGATTAATTTTAAGCAATTTGGTTTCAACTTGCACTTAACTTTTTGGATTGTTTTTCTAAAATTATGTTGCACATATTTTGTATGAATGTTTTTTGGGTATAAATGTCAGTTAACCTATGGAGATACTTCTGTGGTAATATACATACTACTTGATGATTCAATTATAGGAGTTTGCAAATCAAAAAAGACTTTAAATACAATAAGTAACCTTTAACAAGTGAAATGAAAAAATAAACATTTCATAGTGAAGATTGTGATCTCAGCAGTATTTTTTTGTGAAAATTTAATGAAAATCACATTTACTAATAAGAAATAAGAAAATATTTTTAAGAGAAATATATTAATTTCATCGTGTTATTAGTGAGGTCGACACATCAAAATCTGTAGCTTTATCATGATGAAGCATAAAGCACTCGTTAAATAAATTGATTTCATTGAAATATTTGCCGTACACTTCTGGTTGACTAAAATGTATGTAATTTATTTTATATACCTAGTAACATTTCAAAATGGCGTATCTTAAAAATATTATTACTTTTTCAATACAAAAATATAGCCATACAACACATTAAACATTTGTAAATGAAAGTGAAGTAAGTTAATCCATAAAATATTTATCGACCCCACCCATAAGCAAATTAATTCTATAATAATAAATCTTTTTTGAAGGTTGATTGTCTACTGGAAAATAATAGAAATCTAAGCAATATTGATTTATTTACTAAGAAGATTATTTATTATTTAAAAAAATAGGTTGAGATGAAAAAGACATTAAAAATGATGTTTAGAAATAAAACGATGATGTAAAATTATAAAGCATGAATCGTATTTCAACGCTTTTACGGAAACAAATAATTCAACCCAATTATTTACAACGATCTTCGATTGAAATTGTTTTTTTAAGCGATAAGTCACAGTACATTTATAATAAATAATTATGAATTCAAGCATTCGTCATAATTATGATTTTTATTTTGTACTTTATTATTAGTACTGGTAATAAATGACAATGCGATAAATAACTTATGTATATTACCACAAAATAACCTCAACGAGGATGACAAACACGATTATAATAATCTACAGTAATACAAACATGTTTTTGCAAGTAAAACATACACCACTAAACTATCAAACCAAACAATTCACGACACAAATCATTATAATTCCAATCGCACCACAGCACAAAAGTACGGAGTTGTGCACACGTCTTGGGAGTTATTGATAAATTTACTTTCATTTATTTAAATTAACGCTGCGAATGACAATTCAAGCGGCACAAATCAAAATTACGAAGCGAAATGCACAATCCAGATCAATCACCTATGTAACGAATTCACAACATACAGAAAAAATACTTGAAAAATTTGATGAAAACTTTGTACGATCCCAACTTTCGAAATTTGTTTAGTTCGATAGCAGCCTTCACCACTGAGAACTGTCAAACTCTGAGAGACTTTCCGAAAGCAAATAGACGAAAGAAGTGGATGGCGATCTGCGATTGGTTCGAATAATTGGCGCGGACCGTGTGCATTGGTGGCTGTGCACTCGTTCAGCATTGGTTCTGTGCGCACGATCTCATTTTCAAAAAAATGTTATGTTGGTAATGCAATTTTGTATTTCTTTATTGTTTACAAATTGATATCACGTACCAAATTTATGGTTCAGTATGAAGACAGAAGAGGCAAAAAATGATCACGTCATTGTGGTTTTGTACTGAAATGTATAATTAATTATTCAACGCTATTTAGTCGCAATACAGAGTTAGGCTTTATGCGAATCGAACTGGATTCTTATTGGTAGTACTATATCAGGTAAATTCGCCATATTATAGAATAGAAACAATTTTAGTTCGATTTTTACTAGCATGGCAAATATCACACAAGAGAATAATTTAGTGATAAACAAAAGGCATGCAATTATAAGGCAGACAACCAACTTCGATAATATGATCATTCTATATCTAGGTACATACAGTGGCGTAAGCAAGAGGGGTGCGGCAGAGGCACCGCCCAGGGCGGCACATTTTTGAAGGCGGCATTTTCAAAAATAAATACAATATTTTTAGAGAAATTATATTCATAAATCAAAAAATTAAGCCACCTGTAGTAAAAACTCCAAGTTCATATATAAAAATAGTAGAAATGATTTAAAAACAAAATTAGTGGAAATATTGGGGGCGGCAAATTCAAGGGTGGCAGGACATCACCCTACACCACTGGGTACATATAAAAATGCAAGTGCAAGAAATCGACTAATTTTACGAACATTCTTAGACTCGCCCCCGGACATAATTTATATTTAAGTAGTCAATATTATTCATATCCAATTGCATTATTCAATCTTGAATGATATCTTATACGCAACGAAATTTTAATTCGTTCAATAAATAAAATAGGTAAGTACCCACCTACCTATCTAAATTAATAAACATAGATCAACCTGAATTTGATCACTAGAAAATGTTATATTGTTTTCATTTATTCTATTGTATTGAGTGTGAACATTTAGAAAAAACAGCAAACGATTTACCTCATTATAAAGTGATGATAAAATAGAGTCAGTAATGTGATTACTCCAATTAATTGTAAACAATGGAAATTTAACAATGGCGATATAAATATTTTAAAATAAGAAAAAAAGACTTTTTTAGTAAAGATGAAAAGAATGTGTTTTTATTATCATGAAATAATTTCACAAAAAACCAAAGATTTTGATGCATTTGAGATGATGTTATTTTATTAGCTCTATTTTTATAATGGACAACCTAACTACGTCATATCAAATTAAAAAACACCTTAAAATATTGCAACAAAATAGTTTTAAAAAAAGGAAAAAAAACGCGTAAAATTAATTAGAATATAATAGATTTTACGACCCATCTTGTCTGAAGATAATGTATCTCAACGAAGTGAGAGAACTGTCAGTTTCCCTTTTTTTTAAAAATATTGTTTTAGATTACTCAAATACCAATCGTTACGTAATGAAAAAACGCTCAGCGATTACTTAATTTTTAAGTAGATCAAATATGGCCTAGCGATAGAAAAAAAATGAAAAATCACTTATAAAACTTTTGCTTGTAAAAATAATCGACGTAGGTTCCATTTTTTTTTGTAAAAAAGTGAAAGGAGCTAAAAGTGTTCCATTTTCCATAGCCGGTGCAGGCTGATCTAGATAGTTGTAAAAGGGACGTATATATTGCAAGACTTCAGGTGTGAAAGAGAAGAACTATTTGGTCAAGCATTATACAATACACATTGAAAGGTGTAGTCAACTTTTAAAACTAACACAAAAAATTAGTCACTAACGCATATGAGAATTATCACGCAACCTCAAATCGAAAGTACTAGTTGTACAGAATTTAGTTTGTGCCTCGACTACTAGAATTATTATCGATATAAAATTATATTGTATATAGTAAACACATATAATTGGTCACTTAAGATATAAGTCTTTCACAATTTTAACAAAATAATTATATTTTTAGAGAAACAGCAATAAAGTATATCAGTTAGAACTGACCTCAGTTTCGAAAGCGCTGTAAACTTTATTTTTATTGTTTCTTATTCTGTTATGCATAAAAAAGTACAATTAATCTCAATTTAACAATGGTCTTTAGTTATTACATGTACATACTTTAAAATACCATGTAAATTATAACTAATGAATTGAGATACTATTTTTCAAAGTACTAAACACTTTCTGGATTAAAAAAATAAAAAAAAATATGGAAATAAAGAAAAAATTGTAATAAATATATAGATTGAAATAAAAAGTGACGGTAAGCGACCACTGCTACCGTGTATTAACACGTAATTTATTTTTCAATAAAGTCCTTGCTAAATTTAACAAATTCTTGAGACATTTCCGCTATGAGTGATTATAATTAATATACATACAAAAATTGTTTAAATTTACGCACTGTAAGCAAAGACCTCGAAAACAAAATACGTTGTTTATCTAATTTATTAAGTTAAATTTTATTGTGCTACAAATGTTATAACATAGGTAGGTAGAATACGGTAGGTCAATTCGAAAAATACGTAGGTAGGTATGTTCGATTTTTAAACTGACAATATACCTAATATTATTTATTGTCTATTGTTCGACGATGAATCGTATGCTAACTTTTGCTGTCTTCGTAGAAGTGTCAAGAATTTTCAATAATGCCGTAAGGAATTTTCTCGGAAATAGGTCGAAATAAATATCTCACAGACGTGCAGAGATGGAAATTATTTCATACGCTTAGAACAGCTTAGGAATAGTGAGGTATCACAATTCACGACACCTAGTCAGTTTTGTACGGAACAGGTATTTATTTTTTTATGTTACAGCTACCAAATTTCAGGGTACAGATAATTAGTATATTTATTTTCATATTATTAACAGAATATTCATATTCCAGAGGTTTCCACAAAGTGAATCGCGTGATGTTTTAAATTACTCTTAATTAATTTGTCAATCTTCGTTGTTAAAGGGTAAATAGCAATGCAATGGCTTGTGAGATTTGTTGATATTTTTTTTGGCATTTCACCATCAAGCAAGAGGATGAGATGTAACTATTATATACTTAGACCACTAATGGACATTTAATTGACTGAATTGTAATCTTGGATAAAGACGAATCTTGAAAATAAATTGCACGAGGAAAATTCAAATAGAACTGAAGTAATGTGTTTCCCATTGTAGCACAAGCATTCTCAGTTTTTTCGTAAAAATCATTGTATATGGAAGTGCTTCACATTAGGAGCGGACATGACTTAAACATATGTACAATACCTTGGTTCGTTGTCAGAATTTCTCAGCAATTGATACTTGAATCCCTTGTTCATCTCTTTGCATTTGTTTAAACTTAACATTCACTACACAAGTAACTTAAATTAACACTTTAAATATATGTAAGTACACTATATTTATAAACATATCACAAATTAACTGCTGAATAGAAATTACCCAAATTATTATTCACTTTATAATATTACAGATATAATAACTTCGAAAATGTGTGGGTGTTTATATTTTACAAGTAAATTTATATGAATTTAATGACACTTGGAGGCGTCTTGAGCTTACACTCGATAAAATGTCACTGATAAAGATAATAATATACGCAATAATTGTAATTATAATGTCATCGATAATTAAAACATTTCCGATAGCGGAAACCTTTCATTTTGAGATAATTTGTATAACTGAAGATTATATAATATTCTCTACAGATAAGGACACCATGCTTCCCATCATGTCTAACTAACATGATCATTTATTTTTCCCCCAAACCGGGACACGTAAAAACATGATATTTTAGGCGCCTCACACTTTCATACAATACAAGTGACTAGATCAGGCATGGGCAACCTTTCCTAGGTCTGGGGCCAAATTATCATTCCGTCTCCGAGTCAAAGGCCGGACCAAATTATTAAACATAATAAAGTAATATTTAATTAAATAAAACACGTTGCTACTTCTTATATAGTTTTTTATTTATATAATGAACGACATAATATTAATAGTATATACTAATTACAAAATTAAGTGTGAAGATTGCCCTTGAACTTGAATTACGAGACTAGCAATATTGGCTCTCTGGAACTATTAATTTCTTTCTCTATTACTTTGCCGAGATGAATCAGGGCCGGACAAAATAGCTCGGCTGGCCGGTGGTTGCCGATATATGGACCAGATGGTAATGTTTTTTGCATGTAATATTAGGTTACTTAATAATATAAACTATTTTAGTGCGAGCGCATGCAAATTTTTGCTCAAAACATGTCAGAATTAATTTGAAAGCAATGTCATTTGAGCGAAAACTGGGGTCTTCTCGCACTGTATGGTAAGCATAGGCGACTTCTGTCGTAGCAACTTCAAGATTTTTTAAGTTGGTAAATCCGTATATGTACTTAAAAATATTAACCAGCGAAGAATTTGTAGCAGCAGCAACATCGGAATTAGTATGTTTTCTTGACTTTAAATGGTGATCAATGTCGTTGGCAACTTTATGTGATACTTATGTTAAATTTGATGCGACACTTTTCACATCTACCGATGGTGTACTACTTCTTTGAGACGTAAGTCTGATAGTTTTTCAATTGTTAGAAATATGTAGATTGCATTAGCCGTTTTCTACTTATAATAATCTACCAATGATATTGTGGGACAACAACAGCGATCTTGGGTTTAGATATATAATCAAAGAAATAAAGAGGTTCTGCTGAAACACTTGACAGCTCAAATCTAGTCTATGGCTCAAATTACAGGGTTGAGTATGTTCGAAAAAGTTCGGAGACAGCATCTAGCAGTGGATCGACAATTAATATCTAAATAGAGCAAGGGAGATAAAGAATATGCACGCAAATTCGTTTTTTTTCAGTCAAGGATATCAATTATTGTTAATTAAAACTCACACAGACAAAAATGCATATTTATATTAGATAACGCTGCGACTACAGACTGTGAAATATTTTTTTGTTAGTTATATAACTACGATTGTTAAAATATTTGCTTATAAATTTTGGTAATGCCAAATAAAGATGAGTCACTGTAAGGTATGTAAGTAAACATGATATGTCAGAAGCATTTCATTTTAATCAGTATCCGAACTGATAAATGACATGTGTTATTGAATAATACTTCGAATTTATAAGTAGTTTGATAAAATACCTACACAACGTAGTATAGATATATTGAACCAACCAAAATTAAACATGAAACATACACACTAGTGTTTTCGATAGGTGATTTTTTTAGTTTAAAATATACGAATTCGTCACAATCAATCCCGGTGTCAAAATGTTGCTGTCGAGACAAGGTAGCAAGATAGTCGTAGTTGCAGAAGTTTTTTTCGGTGTGTTACATTTATATTCACCAAACACGCTAAAAAAATCCTGATGCGCCTATGCGTAACGACTGCACTGAGTTATATATAATGATTTTTTTTTCTAATAACAGTAGGATCTGATAAAATATTCAAGCCGCGACACACTATCGTAATCGATGTGGTATTAAGATATTATGGATCTCGTTTTCGTAAAAAAGTAATATTTAGTGCAAATGTACTCAATTCATTTTATGTCGCGTCTGTTACGACGAGAGTGGCAGGTGCAAAGGATACAAGCTTGTTCCAAATTATTTTATTGATAAAAAAAAATCTCAACATTGCGATGCTCCGCAAAAACTTTTGAAATGGATAACTTTCGGGTAATATAAAAATGTGAATGAATATGATTGCCAAGGACTCAAGCAACCGACAGTTTTCGCACATGTACATTAAATATTCACATTCGCGGGTCCATTAGGTTCAGACAATTAAAAATGTGCCAATAGCTAATTTCATCCGAGAAGCGGGTCTTTGAACGATAGTTTTACATAAAAGTATTTCATTTTCAAATTTAAAAAGCCTACTGGAAAACATGGGAATCAAAAAAATATAGAGCGAAATCCAACAATTATTTTAAAAAGAGTAATAGCACGCCACATAATAATTAAAATGAGTTTACATTTTTTATACAATTTATTCCGCAAAGCATTGTTTAAATAACAAAACAATTTAGCCTCGATATGCTACAAAAGAACTTGCTACGGATATAAAACGATAATGATGTATGTGGGGTTTAGTTTTATTGTACCAAAAATACGCTTATTGATTGATTTTATTGTCTATAAATATAGACTTTTACGCAAGTATCATAATGCAACTATGTTTTAGTCAATAGTACAACTGGGGTTATCAAACATTGTTCACTGTATAATAACGGATAAAATTTTAGATTTTATCATTTGCATGAATGTTTGTAAAAAATATATTTATTTATTTGTCTCATCAACAGATGTCATTGTGACATAAACTTCAGCTTTTCCAATACCCGTGAGAAAAACCATCTACCAAATAAGGTATGTAGCGGTCGAAAAATTACAAATATAAAATAAGTAATTGATAATAAAATACATAATTAATTGACTAAAGATTGATCAACATTTTGAGGTGAATGAACCGATTATAAAAATATCTCCTTTCACTTATTTATGGTTAATTTCTTGATCAATTACACAAAGTTTTATTAAAAAGAATGAAATACTTTTGTGAATAAATATGGTTTTGATATCGGGAATTCCACTATACCCGACATATTCATGACTATGATTCATCATACGTATATGTCAGATTGTTGTACGTATTTTATTTTCTGAAATAAAACAAAAATTAAAAAAACAAACAATCTGTGGTTACGTACCTATTAAAAGTGACAGATTAAAGTTGAATTAGCGTCTATAATGTTTTCAAAATAAGAACAAACCTACTGCGGCGGGTACAGTGTTCATAAACGGAACTCAAATAAAAAAACACGTCGATTTTATTACAATATGGATAATGCTAGGAATAAATCACCAGTCGTTATAATTGTTCACTACCGGACTTAAGTTATGATATCATATACAAATTCAGACAATTAACTATTGGTATCCTAATTTGTCTGTTATGTAATATTATTGCCATGCTATCAGATCAGTCAACAATGTTAATTTTATGGTGAATAACGATTTAATACATTTTTTTTCTGTAAATCTCTTACAGTTCCTTATAAGAGATTTTACTCCGTATAACTGGAATACTATGAAAATGTAGGTGAGCGTTGAGAAATTATTTAGAGATTCCAATACCATAACGGTTTTTGACGGTTAAAACGAAATTTCCATTACAACAATTTATATCTAGTAACCTTTTTTTTTTACTTGTATATTTATATTGTGTATACAAAAGGCACACTGATTAATTTCAAGCATTTATCGAATCAACCTATAACTGAGTCAAGGCCGAAGACTATTTTTTTTATCTTTGATATAAATTGTGTGCCGTGGGATATGCAACACACATTATATATTTTGAATAAACTTAATAGGTCAGAATAAACGATATGGGGCACGGGGAATGATTTAATTGGTTTGGCAGTTCTGGCAAATATGTAATAAATAATTAGTATGATGTAATTACATAATTGTACAATTATGTCTGTTCCCTTTTCGAACTATGATTTATGTATACGCATCACGTTACTTTTTAAACTACCATAGTTCCATATTTGAACATGTCATTAGTTTAATTTTCTTGAAAATGAATACAGTACTTATTTACCATAAATTCAAAAAGGGATATGCAAAACCGTTACATGATTTAAGAATATTCTACAGCAATAAACTCAACGGAAGAAAAAGTTCTCTCATCCCCAAAGGAAAATGTTGTGCTAGAGAAATCATTAATTTGTAGCAAGATCAGTAAAGTAACTAAAGTAAATAATTATTATTTTGTTGTTTACACTCATGAAATATCTAAATTCATGTGCACAATTTACTCTGTAACCATAATTAATTATTTATTAGTATTGGTAACATGAAAACTGTTGTAATAAAATAAAGATTTTCCGTAGAAAGTATTTTGTTAAAGTGCCTTTGTGAAAGTTCTTCAAGTTTAATTTAAATTTATTTATTTTTGTTTTGGGTTAGTCATTAAGAACGTTACAATACTATAATATATCGACAACGGAAGACGCTATATAATAATGTATTTGAACATTTTCATATTATGTTAAGAAATAAAAGATTAGTAATAATAATATTCTACTGTCACTAATTTAAAACGTAACAAAAATTTAATAGCCATATTTATTTAATAAGGATGTATCGAATCGTTTTTTAAGCATTAATAAATTATCGGCATTTATTTGTCGCAGTAATAAAAAAACTTGTGTAATCACTCGTAAAATACTAGTTGTATGACTTTTCCTGAAATCTATAAACATAAGTAAAGTTTTTGCGACATTTTCTAAATATAAGCAAACCTGTTCAAGGTTTTTAACAAATAACAATATCTATCTTATAAATCATGGGCACCTAATTTTAATTCTACTGCACTATTCAATAATGAAAGTTCGACAGACACCGCAAGAATAAAATTTAAGTTTAAATCTAGAACAGTTCAATCAAATCCAAAAAGTATTTGCTATATTTGATATATATATGTACAATTAAATCATATTCGGCACATGAATTAATGATAAATAAAATACACATGGAGTTTGACACAAATCACATAATTACGAAACACTTAAGACGAACTTGTAAACAAGATAATGTGCCACTAAAACGCAGCATTTATTTTCACTTTTCAATTCGTTTCTACGGAACAGATTTGTTCGCCGCCATTATTATTACGTTTTGTTTTCACTGACATTCGAATTTCGAACGCGACAGAAGAAAGTTTGTATCGAAAGTGCAAGAGATTGTTATGGTAAGTACGAACAGGTCATAATGAACAATCTGAGACAACTGAACCAGACGAGCGCCGAACATGTACTGGAAAATCACTAACAGAGTATGTATAGGACTGCGTTGGATTAATTTTACTTTATTTGGTGAGTATCTTTTCTTGATTGGTTCGGAGTATTGAAACGGATTTATAGTACGTTCAAAAGACGTGTGCGCTGCTCGAAACAAGTTTTTTGAAGTTCAGGCACGAGATTTTATTTGCGGTCGTTTATTTGTTTAGTAAAACACACGTGATTCAGCGATATATATCCATAGCACAATTTTTAATCATTAGGTATTTCGTGACAAAACTCTGCTCTTCGACATAACTCCGGTATAAAACAATACACGTTTGGCATAATATCAGTGGTCACCAATCTAACGCTACCGCGACTCGAGGATTAATGGCGGACGTTGGTGGTTTGTGTCCCTTGCTACAAATCTATTTACTCTCGTCATGGGTATGTCGAATAAATATACAAACATGCTATTTTGACATTATACATTTGTTTTAGCAAGTACATTATTTCACAAACCTTGCCATTTATAAAAACTTTTTCGCAGCTAAATTTGGTCTCTGTATTTTTCAACAGGGCTGGAGTCGAGTGTTTTTCCCGGAGTTGAAGTCGGAAAAATAATTATTGAAAAATTATATTGATTGGTGAAATATACTAGAATTATTCTTGTAACTAGAATGATCTGGTGGTATAGAGATTGTAAGTTAAGCGGAAAGGATTTAAAAAATAAATTCGAAGTCTCGAGTCGATTTTCGATTTAGAGTCAAAGTAGGAGTCTTATTTTTTTACCTGACTCCACAGCCCTGATTTAGAGGAATTGTATCTTTTACAAAAATAATACATATATATTGTATTAAAAAGTTGACGACATCTGATATAGATATATGCACATGAATTCTTTTCTGATTCCACTTTCTATAGCGTTAAGGCCAAGGGTATGCAGGGTATCTGAAATGTTAAATCTTTCAGCATAATTGGTCAGCTTATGAGGAACAGAATCACCAGTTTTGTGAACAGGTTCACGTTACAAAAACTCAAACCGACTGTGAACGCCACTGATGATACTTCTACTTCACCATATTTTCAGTATTTCGTGGTACATAGACGATGATCATCACTAACACGTTCTTCGAAATATGTAAGTTTCTTCACTTAAGTAAAAATTGAGATTAACATATCGTTCAAACGTTAACAATTCGGCAGGCCAAGCAAACCACTACAATCGAGCCTAACATCCACTTAAAGACCTTAAAGGACGTTTGAACGAAAATTATGTAAGGAGGATATTTGCGTTGCGTTGAAAAATGAATGATTTTAATATTATTTATTAATATAACAGATTGCGCAGGTATGACGTCCGACGGTGGTCATCGAAAAGAACTTAAGTCAGTCGGACTGGTTGACAGCAACTTGGTGGCTATGAGGATTCATTTAATTTTAAACAACACAGTTTCTTTTAATTGGATAGAATATTTATATAAATAAAACACAATTTGTTTGTACTTATTCTACAACTATATATAAAAAAAAAACAGAACCGAGATTGGTTATCACGAGCACTTGCAACCAATGTTAAAATAATTTAACTAGAAATACATTCTTATCTATTATCAGAAAAAGACATAAATCTAAATGGAGTACATATATGCTATATGAATTAGTTGTAAGCAACGACGTGAAAACTAAGAAAAAAAAATCATAAAATATGTCAAAAACTGTTTCATTTTGCTTATTTTCTTAATTTGTACATGATTTTATTTTATGTAAAACGGAAAAAATAATGAGTTCTGATATATGTTTTATTTAATACACTTAAAAATGTAAATGATAATATTTTTATTATGCAAATAAAAACAAAAAAAACAGTATTTTATATTTACAAAAAAATGACAAATTATGTCGCGCATTTGTTGAATTGGCCCGCGCAGCCTTCAAATTTTTCGCGCAGCTAACCTCTCGTCTTAGGGGGAACATTGCTTGCAACTGAGCAATATTATAAATCAATTATCTTTCCACCAAAAACTGATGGTTAAACAATTAAAAGTGACTGAAGAGAATAGTTCAAATATGCACCGATATTGAGACAAAAGGGAGTAGTAAGATTTTTTGAAAAATATGACAGAGAAGGAAGATCGAATGGCTAAAAAATATTCAAATGATTTCAGTCATTAATTTACCATTCCTAATATTAATTCACGACATAAGTTTGAAAGCAGCGAGGCGATAAGCACAGCCGAATCCAAATATTTATAAAAACTTATGTATGTATGATAAATGAAATTCGTATTAATTAAAAGTGGTCAAATTTTAAATGAATGAAAATGATACCACTGAAATAAAAAATAATTATTTCGCTGTCCCACTTTTAATTCACAATACAATCACGGACAATTAAACGTGTAGATATACAATACAAAGCTATTTATGAAAACGTGACAGATGTTCACAAACTGTGCTATGACTAATTATCTACTTACGCCAATTAACATAGTATAGCATAATATTATGAACGTCTGGTTCTCTTTTTTACAGTGTTTTAAAATAATATGATTCTATGGAAACTTATTTTTTCAACGAAACAATCAATTTTTGAATCTGCATCTTAATTCAAGGTGTAGATGTCTGTGATATTTGCATTCATCTGCAAACAAATCGTATCCAATTGTGAAAACGGGGTATATAAAAAAACAATCACATACATATTAGTCCGTTCTTAGTGCCAATTATTTTACAAACTCATTTCCAATGTATCTTTCCCAAAACCCTACTTTCTTTCACAACGAGAAGGAGAGTAAATGAGTAACAAGCAATTCTCGTAAAAAAATAAATTCATATTAGCTCTTTTCAGAGTCCATATGATACATTAAAATCAGATACCTAGATGAATTTAAAAATTGCGGATTTTAAATCCCAAAGCAAACACTGGCATCTGTGTTTGCGGTAAGATTACAGAAAAAATAAAATCACTGAATTGTAATGAAAAAATAACTTTTGTTTCACCAACTTTATGTACTGTTTAATACTGGTAAAAAGGTGCTAGATGTATATAAAAAATACAACGTTTTCAGTGTATATTCCATAAGTAAATAAATTGTCAATTTGGGGTCCAAATCTGTAGACAATTTCTATACATAACCGTGTACAATTACTTTTTTTCGTTGGTTAAAAATGAGCCCACTCTGAGCGATACCGGTTCTGATTCTACTTAAAAATGCTTCTCGAAATGATGTGTTATATGTAGAACACAATAATTAACAATGGAACCCTGATCTATCATCCTCGCATTGATCGATCATTGAAGACTTTCTCATATTCATCGGTTTTCCGTACGCGTCGTTTTTATGAGGGAGTCTTAAAAAACGATGAATCGGGGTTCAACTGATTATAATATATTTGAGTGTGTGTTTATTGCGCCGTCACATTTACGTGTCGAAAGTTGACTTTGAAAGCAAATTGTTTTCCCTTATCAAATTCATGGCATTTACTATTTACTCAGCCATTTTGTTTTATCTCTGATTGATAAAAAGATTATCGCGAAATGTTTAGTTAACCACTGGAAAAGCCTATTGACAACAGATAGGCATTTTAGAAAACAATGACAATATTGACAATCGTCGTCGTAGTGGAGATATTTCACATCAAACAATAATTAGTATAAACTATTCATAAAAAGAGCAATAATTATGCAAAAAGCGTTAAATCTATATGGATTGTAATAATATTTGAATGTACGATATTGATTCAGTTTGCCAGCCCTTGTACTTTTATCATTGGATATCATTGAATATGTTTCACAAGGAAGGAATGATTTAAGCCAACCCCAAGAACTTAAATTCTATAAATAAGTTGAATATCTGCATCAATCATTATGGACCTAAGTCATTAGCGTATCCAAGGGGGAGGCCATGAGGGCCATGCCCTCCCCCTTAGAAGAATTTATTTTCCAATTTATTAAAACTTTATTGTGAAATGGGCTCTTTAATTTCTTAGTTTATTACGTTTTATAGAATACATACTTAATTATGTATTGACTATTTTTATATCGATATATAATTTTTAAATCATCTATTTTTAATGTATTAGTTATGTATCATGTTTATTTTCAAATTGAATGGCCCGCCCCTGGGACAATTTCTGCATCCGCCACTGACCTAAATGTATATAAGAAAAGCCCATGTCGATATGCCATGTTTTCAACATAAGTGCTGTTATGATAACCAAATTCGTTTTTTAGCGGTTGGCCAGTAGCGTAGCTATACATTTAGGGACCTCACACAAACGTCACGCAAGCTCCCCTTGAAACCTAGGAATTTGTGGGAAACTTTTCGCTCGGTCCTGATGCATCGCATGACTCTGCTACGAGTTGGCTACGCCTAGAACTTGTCGGTTTTAAAAAACCGGTTTTGAAAACTCGGCTTTCAAGCTAAATTCACGACTTTAGAATGCCGGTTTTTTCAACATGGTTTCCCGGTTTCAAATATTAGAAATAATATTCAAAAGGTGCATCATTTGTATAACCCAGGGATTGACCAACTTTCATACGAGAAGAGCCAAGTTGTTATGGAAACTGGATAACAAATGTATCAAGGAGTCATAAATACACAATATATATATTTATTTTTAGTGTAAAAAAAACGTGATAAGTTCAAGGGTTGCCTACCCCTGGTATAACCCGTAGCCGTATCCCAATGTGACATGGGATGAGTAATGTCATCATAACAACGTAAACTATCTTAAATTCGCATTGTTGTTGGTCGTTGACATAGTAACCTAACATATAAATCACTTTTAATATGTTTTCGGTCAATTATTGCTGTTGAGATTATATTTATAAAATTATTTTTCTAAATATATAAATGTAACAATCAAATAACATACAAAAATCTTATATTTCGTGAGAATTTTTGCATCAAATAAACGTCTTTCTTGACTCAACAGTTATAGCGGAAAGTTATGTACGATTTCAATAAATTGTCATTCCATAAAAGCGGTTATTAAAAAATAATGTTTGACAGACCTACACACAGACGCGCTGTCATAAAATGGTTGCGTTTGCTTTAAAATCAAAAACGTATGTAAATAACGCGTGCAAGAATTCTCCTTTGTTTTACAAAACAAAACACTAACCAACGTGCATTAAAACAATACATATATCTTAACACGATTCGTATACAAACACTTTCTCTAGTTTTTAAAGCATACATTTTACTCAAACGTAAGTGAAAGCAGCTGTGTATAAAGCCAGTTATTATAGTTTAGACTTTATACCAAAGTTGAGAAACTGCAGCATTTTTTGTTATTAAATGAAACCTTTTGACATTTCACAAAACCTTAAAAATTTCAACGTCTTTTTGTAATTCTCGCACTATTTCTATCCAACATATCTAACCTATCGTAACCTAAGCTATAGAGGTATGCACGGGCCAAAATTTTACAAAATTACCCGGTCCGAGCCCGAAAAACTCACGCCCGACCCGACCCGGGCCCGAGTCTTGTTACCCGATCCCGAAACTCCTTATTTTAGCTTGCCGAGGAATTTGAAATCCTCGATTTGCTATACTTTTTCTCAGATTATCTCCGAAAGTCCTTTTTTTGTTTTTTTTAGCTCACCGAGGAATCTTAAATTCTCGATTTGCTATATTTTTTCCCAGATTATATCCAAAATTCCAAGGCCCGGCCCGGCCCGAGCTCGACTCTCAATTGCGCTTACCCGCCCGAGCCCGGCCCACGGGCCGGGTCGGGTAAAAGCCTCCGTGCCAGGCCCGGGCCCGCGCAGACCTCTACTAAGCTATAATGCAATTTCTACTATGTCGACCGATCGTTAGTGAGTTAATACACTTCGTTAGCTTCAACTGAAACTGCTAGTTAATGTATACAATGATAAGATAAATAAAAATAGGGTTTTAACGTGACTGCTGACTTAATGCATTCTTTCAGTATACCCTCGGTATAATACATTATTTTTTTATATAATTCCATCATAAATAGTCCGAAAAGGCGTCAAGAAAACCATGTATTTGGCAGTGTAATAAACCTATATCTTTTTACATCCGTTTTGAGATTAATTTGACCGATTTTGACAGTCGTGTGCAACCTTGACGCGGAATGGGACACCTGCACGCGCATGGGCGAATTTTATACACGGTTATTTTTTTAATGCACATACCTACTACATGGTGATATAATCATGCGTGCAGTAAAGACTAAATAAAGCCGCACAGGTGTTCAAAATTGGCACACAAATAATTGTTACTAAGGCGCTGGGTCTACATTTAACACCGTAGACCGCGTACAGTGTGCCGCCGTACGTTACCGACGAATGCTTACTATGAAAATGAACTAGTGCGGTCTCTTTATCACGCCTGGTGCGGCGCAGGATCGCTGCATGTAGCGACTAGAGATGTACCATTTTAACTTGACTGTGGCAGAACTCAGAACTAAAATTGTCGTCCTAGGACGTGTTGACTATGGCAACGTTAATGATGCGATGGTGGCGCCCTCGCGGGCAGTCAAGTTACGCTGGTACATCTTTAGATGTCAAACACCGCGTATCTAGATATTTTTGAGCATTGCAGCGTCCGGCCGTCGTGATGTCATGCCGAAAATGGACACATTTAACAACGAAAAGGATGAGTTATCAATTTAATTAAGTTAATCAGTAAATCATATATTTAGAATTATTTTCATTAACTTTTTCGCTGCCGTAAATAATTAATGGTAATTACCTAGCAGGCCGGCTATAATTTGCGACTATTAATTTAATTAGTTATTGACGAGATAACTAGTATTTGGCCCGTGGAGCACGAAAAAATTCACGAGATATCTCGTATGTGGCAACCATCTAGTTAAATACACTTCCACAAAAATCTTGGTCGAACACGACCCGGGTTTCGCCTCTCGGCATCTTACGGTACCACTCAGTGCGCGAATGCACGAATATCAGTTCGAGTGCATTCGCGCACTGAGTAGTACCGGAAGATGCCGCGAGGCGAAACCCGGGTCGTGTTCGACCAAGATTTTTGTGGAAGTGTACTTAATGAAAATAATTCTAAATTAACGTTAAAAATTTCCATCAAGCACCTTCAGTCGAAATTCTAAATTGAATCATATATTTATTCAATCTAGTCAGTCACAAGTCCTGATGCGTCACATCTAAGAATGAGCATAGAAACCATACTGCTTAGCGAAGGCAGCTGTAACTAGCGTCAGGTAATGCTGTAAAGCAGTGTTCTTCAACCTTTTAACATCCACGGACCTGCGTCAACCAGATATACATATTTACGTATGGTCAGTTCTCAATTCGTGGACCGTTAATAAACTCCTGCGGACCGGTGCCGGTTCGCGGACCACAGATTGAAGAACACTGCTGTATAGTGTATGCGACCGGCGTTAATTGTAGACCGAGGCCTGACACTAACCTTGCCAACACTCGGAAGCTTACGGTCAGATTTTTTCAAAAAAGCTTATAACGTTTTTCTGCAGTAAAGAAAAACACGGTATATCGATTTTCTTTTTGGGCCCATGGCGCAACGGTCGACATGATCTTCCGTGACGGATCTAACGGGTTCAAGTCCCTGTAGCAACAGCAATTTTTCAATCGATTTATCGATTTCTGTTCGAAGACATGGATGTTTGTGAATTGTGATATCTGTAAATTCTCTCCCATCTTTCTAATTATAAATTATTGGGGCGATACGAGAGTGACTTGTAAATCACTAGTTTTGTCCTAGCCCTATCGTTCTATCCAGTGGTGAAGTGGTAAATAAATAGGTACCAACCAGGCCGGTCATTGATTTCATGCCTATTTTTTTTGTTTTTTTTAAATGTTTGTAATTTTTTTTAAATTTTAACAATTAAATCAATAAAAAAAAACGATTTTGAATATATGTATGTACTTTAAAATTACGTTACAAGTCAAAAAAAGTGGCAGGGCGCCTACCTCATTTTCAGGTGCCAGGTCGCCGACCTGGCCCCACTACACCACTGCTTCTATCGTTACTACTCTTTTCGAAATTCGCCTGTTTCTCTCAATTATCAAAATGTCAGTTACTAACGAGTGGGCATCGAATATACAAGGTGTTAAGCGGGGGCAGCATGAGGGTTAAAGAGAGTATGTATACAACTTCGTTCCATAAAAATCGTTGAAATATAATTCATCCGTTTGTCGCCAGCGGCGCTTCGACATAAAAATGACAGATTTTGAATATCAGAGCAATACGGCACCTCCGCTAAAATAGAATACGTCTAGCGAAGTCAAGGGACAAACAGCTACGGAAAAATATGTTTTCAATTCACGTATATAAAGTACGTATTATATTTATAATATACCTACTATAAAAAAAATTTGAAAAATTAGTGTTTTGTAAAAAAAAACTACGCTGTAGGCCAGGGGTTACCAAACTTTTTGAGAAACGGGCCGGATTGATTTTTTTAACTTACAGGGCCGGACGACATATAAATTCGAATTGGAATCCAACCAGGATATTATTTTGTATGTGCTTACATATACAATAGCTGTTCTTCTGACGGTTTGCAAACCGTCAGAAGTACGCAGAAGAACAGAGCTAATGTAATTTATATTGGGATTTATAATGAAAACTATTTAAAAGTAGGCCTACTGTAAATCTAATTAAAAAGGAATAAAGTAATAATAAAGCCATTCTAGTTATTGAATCTATTTTTTTTGTATAATTTTACAATTTTACATGTTGTATGGATGTTTTTCATTCATTGAGTTAAATCTGAATTTGGCAGTAGCAATTGATGAACAGAAATAAATAATTGTTCACAAAATCACGATATTTTAGAGGGCCGGATGAAAATCATTGGCAGGCCGTAGTTTGGTGACTGCTGCTATAGGCCATAGGGGGACCGCTATCCAGGGGACTGCCGCATATATGTTATAGGAGGGTTTATGGTATATTGATTTCATTTTGATTGCATGATGTAAAAACATTGTGAAAAGTGTGTGACAGTTTGCTTTTTGATAAGAAAAAACAATTAAAAGTAATCAAATAACTAAACTACTTTGATAAGGTGACAGTCGAGAGTATTGTTTTTTTATCAGATAAGATAAAAACTGAACTTATATTTATGAAATCAATCGAGAAAGAGCAAATTTATAGTGTGCAATTTGCTAAAGATATATTGTTAGTTATTCTATGTATATCTGTTAAAGCTTGACCACTAACAAAAAAACGCTCACTAATCTCAGCCGAAATGGACAAGTACTTGTGTAAATGCCTACCAGATGGCCGTTTTATAAAAAGAAAATTAACATTAGCAAGCTTTACACTAAGGAGCAATCGTCCACGATTAAGCGACGGTGTTTCGTATGCACAGTAGGAATAAGGAACATACATCATCTATTCGTAGACGATTGCGCCCCAGTGTAAAGCTTACTATTCTCACACATTAATATACTTCATTGTGATAATCTTTCAATAAACAGTGGCGGGTGTATAGGGGTTTCAATGACGACGTTACCAAAACCGAGCACTGGGTTTTTAAATACTGAAATACCAGTTTTGAAAATAAGAATGTCTAAATGCAAATGTATGCAATTGATTTCAGATTTAAGTATTATTTTCCTGGAAGTCTATTAAAAAAAAGTCATATGTTTATACCATACACGCACTGTTTTTTAATGTCTTGCAATCAGTCACGCGTTGGACCTAGCAAAGGTTGCATCAATTTTAGAATTCGCGATCACAGATATATTAACTCCTAGCACTCGAACGTCGACATATAGTCGACATCACGATTCGGGTCTACCACTCGAACGTCGACGTATAGTCGACATAACTTCAACCTCGTTTACTGGCCACAAATTAAATTATACTTGTTTATTTTCGTGTTATTTATCATATAGATACTTTGATCTTTATACACTCATCCAATTTTATATTATTTTCATGCATTTAATGTCAAAATATGCAATTTCAAAACATCGGGATGAGTACATTCTCGGCGTGTTTATGTGCGCAAGTGCGAGTGAGATGGATCTTGTGCAAACCTTTAAATATGTTGGTTTTCGTCAGATATTGTGATTCTAACTACCCTTAATAGTCATATTTTTTTGCTCATTTTATCTATTTTTGTAAAGCTGTTTTTTATATGCTAATACATAAATTCAGACTTTGATATCGTTGTGTATTAGGGAAATCTGCTGTTTTTTTCAAAACAGTGTTGTAGTCTCAAAACATCCTACAATACAGTATGAATTACAATGACTGTCCTCGAAAAATTAACATACTTGTAAAGCAATTCTAGAATGTCTTATATCATAATCGTTTTTATTCTTTGCGGGTGCGATGAATTATTATACCTTTTTAATGCTAAAATCCGAGTTTGTGAACATATGCACATAGCGGATTTTGAAAGCGCAACGACTATATAGTCGTTCGATATTAAAATCCCTTTAGGGGAATGAAAGCGAATAAGTTTTATGAAAGATTCGTAGGAAGCCATTCCAGACTTTCGCAGATGAATACTTTCTCATGTGTTTAGTTCAAAGATTTTTTATTGCTTTATGATATATGATAAAAACGGTATTTTGTTTTTGACTAAAATGAATGATATGGCATTTTATCAAACATATGAAAATATACAGGAAATAAAAAATGAAAAAAAAGGATATACTGATATGTTCTATGTGACACATTCATATAGACACAGTTTTAAATTAACGTATGGTTATTATTTTGAATTAAAAAAAAAGTATAGTATGACTCGAATTCGTTCTACTCGGCAAGAGAACTCACCAAGGGATAGTTTGATATATTGCTTTTTCAATAGATTTATGAATATTTATCTAAAGACATATTTCTGTAATATATTGATAGTTTCATAGTACTGCAACTAGAAATTGGTAGTTTTGAGACATGACTAACAAAGTTTTGATGCATCTAAGCTGAGTTGTAAAAAAGAGATAATTATTATTTGCTTCATCTTTTTAGTGAGATTAATTATATTCAAATTCATTATTGAATTGAGTTGTGTTTTTATGAAACTGAGAAAAGATTGTTTATTTTTATGTCCATTATGCCAACAAAAGAAAGCTAGAATTTTTTTCTACTTGTACTTTTGTGGTGGTATAGAAGAGAGGTATTCGAATATAATGGGTAATATAACTCAAAACATATTTTTTTTGACTTACCATTCTATGGAACTAGGCCCTCAAATTATAAACACTTCCCATTTAATTTAGATAACAGTGGTATGAGCACGAGCCATAAGCCATCAACATTTCTCTTCTACGACACTTTGTTCATACATTCTCCAAAGGAGACTAGTAGCTATTGTAGCTCATATATTGTATGTTTTTTTGGTTTCGTGCTGCAGAGGTCAACGTTATTGGTTTTCGTGGCAGATCTCCAAGTACAAACACCATTTTTTAAAAATCGACTTCTGTTTGAAGGTATGGCTGTTTGTGATGTCTAAAAATTCAATCCTAACCTTCCAATCTTAAAATAACGCTATGGAGAGATTGTTTACATAATCACTTGTCCTGTCCTAGCCTAACCTTTTATGCTTACTCTCTTTGAAAAAAGAGAGGCTGAGCAACTGAGTAACGAGCAATTCTTGTATAAAAACTTCTGTTGAAATACCTCCACTATTGTATGGCAATTGCTTCTGAACATTACAAGGATGATATTTTTTTAAGCATATGAAGAGATTCAATTATTTTAATTTTTTCTATCAATCAGAACTTAAATAAATCAAACAGAATGTTATAGTTTTCTGAAAATTAAATTTATACCAAATGAAGAATAACAGGTATATCTGAAACACCTAATTTTTATTCAGTATCAGCTGATCAAATAAAATGTGAATTTTTTTTCTAAAGATAAGCCAATAATTGATATACTCCCATCTGTTAAAACATTTTTGAAACCAGGATATAAAAACTGTCCTTAAAAATATATTTGTTTTTGTTTAACCACCTTTGAATATGAGAAAACAAGTAAAAAAAGTATTACAAATTGGTAGATAAGAATCGCACTCAGTTAAATATCAAAATGAAATTTTAGCTTTTCAATTAAAACTATTTTTAATGACACAATATAATGTTTTTAGCACATTGTATGCACCAATTTTGAAAAAAAAACATTTAAAAAGATTTATATCCACGACAGTGATATTCGACAGTCCCATGCTTTATTTAATGACTTGGAGTTTGTTAAGTATTTTTTCATAGTGCGCTATTTGATAGCTTACAGAATTCTTCACAAGATGGCAACATTCATTTATTTTGCAATTTGGACGGCCACATTTCCTTTACTCTGCTCTTCATATATGTTATTTCTTACCTTACGTAAGACAAATGTAGACATTTTGATTTGCTGACGATTTAAAATTTTATACAATTCTTCCTTTTGATCATTTGATTTTGCCGTTCATGTTTAATGAAAAAATTATTCTCACAAAAATGGAGAAAGAAATAGTCCACATTCAAGATGTAATCATTTATTCCTGAGTCACTATATTGTCTTTCTCCACTCGCCACTTGCTTCACCAACTGCGTTGATTTTATCAAGTGAAGTGGGAAACGCTTAGTTATGCACATTATTTTTCTTCTAACCGCAGTGTTTTAGGAGCATCTGCCAAAGACTTGCTATCCTGCACTTAAGTGTGCATAACATCAATTACTTTAAGTAAACATAAAGTTTCTAAGAGTTAGTGTCTACGTCTACATGAAGTCAACAAGAGCCACATTCTGAATTTTCATATAATTTTAAGAGCCACACCGCAGTCACATTCCCACATAGTTTAAAATACACAAATTCAAAATTAATTACATTTCTACACAAATCCTAATAATTTTATCAAGAGAAATTGGAAGCCGCACTTAACCCAATGAAACGATCTCTCTGAGCCGTATTTGCCCACGTCTGGTCAATGCACGCTCTGTATTATGTCACAAAAATGAACGATTAACATATCAACAAGTTATTTTATTTTAACCGGTAGTATCTCAGGTGCATCTGCTTAAGAATTGGTAGCCTGTGTAGCCATATGTGAGCATAAAATCAATTAAATTGTGTGAATACAAAACTATTATCAGTTGAAGTCTACCTATGTATGTCGCTAAACTATTTTTAAATGTTTGACATTATGGCAGATCAATTCAATTGATATTTCAATTGCATATAATGTTCTCGTTTAGTAAGCATAAACAGTCACAGTATGTGTTAAGCATCCTGTTTTATAGAGCATAATATCAGTTTATCCACTAACCAGCCAAGCTACCAAAACTATTATTCAAAATTATTTTCACTTTATTAATTAGCTGCAGGAAGCACAAAGCAAGCTAAAAGTTTGATGGGAAGTTCTTGCCGATCCAAGAAACAGTAACACGGAATTGCATAATATTAGGTAAAACGGAAAGAAATGACATTTTTTCTGGCGCGTCACTTTAAAATCTGTTTGTCAACGGTTGCCGTTGAGCTAACACATCGTGGTTGGTATCATTTTAAAGCTCTGTGTGTACTCTTTCCATGTCAACATGTTTTATATTTTTTTTGCCGTTGTGGAAAAATGGAGAAGCCTGAGATTGAAGAAACACATTTGCACTGTTTTATGCTGTTTTTATTCGATAAAGGATTAAAACTAAAATAAGCTACGCAGACCATTTGTGACATTTACGGTGACGTCTTGAAACTTTGAAAGTGCTTTAGATGGTTTCAAAAGTTCAAAAGTGGTGATAGGAAGTTAAAGGACAAACCAAAAACAGGAAGACTCCTCAAAATCTACGATGACGTCCTAAAATCATTGGTGAAAGCTGATCCTCGTAAAACAGTGAAGGAATTGTCACACGACATTGGCTGTCCAATAACAACTGTGCAAGATCATCTGAAAAGGTTGGGAAAAAAACACAGGCAAGGAATTTGGGTACCATATGATCTTTCTCAAACGGCCTTGGAGCAAGCGTGACCATCTGTGCTTCTCTATTGTCCAGGCACGAAACGGATCCATTTCTCAGAAGTATAATTACCGGGGACGAAAAATGGGTCCTTTACACTAATATCAGGAGAAAAAAACAATGGCTATCACCAAATCAAGTACCTGTGTCTACTCCTCGGCCAACATTGACCTTAAAAAAGTTTTGTTGTGTGTTTGGTGGAATGTTTCGGGGATAATACATTTTGAATTGTTGAAATCTGGTCAAACAGTTACGGCAGAGCTATACTGTGCTCAACTAGAACGATTAAAAGCAGAGTTATTAAAAAAACGATCTGTTTTGGTCAATAACAATAGGCGGATTTTACAACATGACAATGCGAGACCTCATGCGGCAAAAATCACTCAGCAAAAAATAAGAGAACTTGATTTCGAACTTCTGCCACATCCTCCATATTCACCGGACATAGCACCTTCGGATTATTATCTCTTCAAGTCGATAGAGCATTCACTTTGTGACAAAAAAATTACGAACGCTAACCAGGTGAAAAATCACCTGGATTCGTATTTTACCAGTAAGTCACCAGAGTTTTACGAAAAGGGTATCAAAAAGTTGCCTCTTTTATGGAGGACGATTATAGACAACGAGGGGAATTATATAACAGAATAATATTGTATTATTTTTTTTTTAAATAAATTTCTTGTCACAATAACAAAAAATGTCATTTCTTTCCGTTTTACCTAATATTATTTACACAGCAAATCACAAAAATATGGTCATGATACTTGGGTAAATTTGATTTTTATCCTGACAAAGTAACGGGAAAACTACAATCAATATTTTATGGTGAGTAAATAAAAATTCCCTTCAGATATTGTTTGTTTATAAATACGCAACATGAAAATGTATCATCCATGATACGTTAGAAACAAACAGTGTAGATAAAAATGTTAGTAAATAAACAAACATTCTGAGTTTGTTTTGAAAAGTATATTTATTTTTTAAATATTACACATCCGGTGATTTCAATCGAAATCCTTAATGCAAACACATAACTGCATTGCATTAATGTGTCCATGACATGTTTTAGAAAAAACATAACAGTTTATTATGTTTGGATAAAAACAAGATATCTATTATTAACTCAGGAATATCAAGCTTATATGGCAACTTTTATGGACACATTTGAACGTTTAGATTGTTTAGGTTTAGAAGATAAAATGTTTTTTTCCAAGCACGGGGAATATGGACTTCTAATGAAGTATGTAAACAGAAGTATTTTTCTATGAGAACTGGTTGAAAATCAGTGCAGCAAACTCTCTTTATTCAAGAGAGTAAGGATAAAAAATAAGACTAGAACAAGACTATTAGTCAGAGATCAAGTAGAGAATATGGATAGCACAGAAATCTCTATTTGGGCAGCAAAAGAGATCAACATTCAATAATCCGCTATAGCTCTGCGTACACATACACTATACCAGGGTTTCCCAAACTATGTTCTGCGGAACACTGGTGTTCCAAGTCGTAGCTCCATTGTTTTCTCTTCAATCTCTCAAAAAAAAGACGTTAAATGATTGAATAGAAATTAGTTGCAAAAACGTTTCCACCGGCTCCAAGCCATTTTTAGTGAATTTGTACATAAAAAGATGTGATTAAAAATAACAAAAACAAGGTTTTAAAAAATATTGTGGGTTTATTGCACAGGATGTTTGCATCTGGTATATTTTGTTGGCTTAACCCTTTCCACACCACCCAGGGCCGACTCGAGAATTTTTGCACCTGTGTGCGAGGCACTCTCAGCGCCTTTTAAAACTAGAACTAAATGAGTGAATAGTGGTTCTTATTTCAGCGCCTATGTACGCCACGAGCGGACCCTGACTCCACCACTTTGTTTCTATCACCTCCACGGCAGAATTGGAATTTTCGTTGTCATATAATGGGTTTTTGTTTATGACTGAAGTTTTAGGTGACATAATTCGTTTTCGTTTTAGCTTTTTTGAATTTTTTCCAACATGATTTATGGATTGAAAATTTATTTCATTGGAGATGTAATAAATTTATAAGAAAAATCCATCACTTATCAATATTCTTAGTCAGTCTCAAATAATAAAGATCCATCAATTTTTATCACAAAATATCACAGCTGGACAACAGATGTTTGCGTAAACTCGGCGCGACTGCTTTTGTTCCGTCGTTGCATACTTGCACTACCAAAATATTCCGTTCTTTTGTTCACCTCAGGTAGTAGCATGCAAACATTATAAAATTCCTAAACAGATTGTAAAATTATGTATTTCAAATGTGAATTCAAGACAAAGATAGAAAAAAAAATTATCACATAAAAATAATCAAATCAAAATACGTATCAGATAATGCCGACTGACACTCGACATTGAAGTGAAAATATTGAAATTCTTCACAAGAAGTCTACAATGTTCTATAATACCTTTTAAGGTTTCCGCTTCTAATGTATTATAGAACACTTCTTTGTGCTAATTTCACATTTTTTTTATTAAAGATAACGACCGGTTTCACACATCACGAGTATCATTTAATATTAAAAAATGTGGAATTAGAAGAAAAAAAAAACAATTTTTGTTTTGATAATCTAATATATTATTAGCAAGATATGGTTAATAAAAAAAATATTTATGAAATTGAGATTTTGGTGTGGATCACTTTAAAGTTTGCAAATACTACTAAAGAATAACAATCAATCCGAACCACAAAATATCAATTGATGTGACCAAATTATTCTAGAATGAATCAACAAACTACCAGGAGAACATATTTATTAACAGATATAATATTTAATAAATATAATCACTCATTTTTTTTCCTCTCCTTTTCCCTTAAAACACAAGCTATTCACCTATACTATACCTAGTTGTTAATCATTACCATTCGGTGGGTCAAAATATGCTTCTAAAAGATAGAAACATGTGTTACAATAACACAAACAAGAAGTATTTATAAAATTATATCTATAATGATAAATTATAAATGTTGTTTGTTTCAAAAAAAATCACCGTCATGATATGCTACCGTTATCACAGAACACAATATTACAACAGATTCATTATCACAATATAATATAATTTTTGAACACTGATAAGAGCATAATTAGTGCCGTGTGCAGTGCCAATACAGCTATATTTTGTAAAGTGACGGTTGCAAAGATTAATCTTTGGGTTACGGATTCCATGCGATAAATCAATGCTCATCTCACCTTCATGGTCGCAGAGTTATCTAAATGCGTAAAGCAGATAACATTTTTATTTTGCAACATAAGAATTAAACCATTTAACTTGAGGAAGATTTCAACTTCTGCGGTCAGCTCGGCATAAGTTTAAGTCACAGCAATATCAAAATAATTTATAATTTCGACCGAAAGTGCTCGATAAAATTTCAAATTTGAATTGTCTGAATGCTGTACTCTTCCATTAATCTTGTCGTTAACGACCCGGGTTTGGCCATTCGGCATCTTCAGGTTTTCTCAAGTGCACACACAGGTATACATGCTTTAAGAAATAAAAATTCAAGGAGTACTATCAGAAATTTACAAAAAGCTTACCAAGTAGTAGTAAAAATGGCAGATGGCTGGATAAAAAGAATCACTATATATTTGATAGCCAATATAATAAAATAAATAAACAAATTGATATTATCAAAGCAAATAAAATACAGTAAACAAAGAATAAAAATTATCTGACCATTAAAGAGTAAACATATCATTTTAATGGCATTGTAGAAACTGGCCAATTCTATGAGGTATACTGTCTATAATGATAAAAAATCCTGGTTTTCTATTAGTAATGAAACATAAATTTTGACGTAAGTGTTCAGTAGCCATTGGCCCAAATAGATTGAAAATTACTTAACATAAGCCCAAGGAAAATTTGAGCAAGCCCAAAACTCAAATGGGTTGAGTTAGGCACAAAGAAACTAACTGATGTTTTACGTATTATGAGTTATGAATGGGAACTAGTACATATATTCCAAACTTCAACTTGAACTTGAAGGAGATAAAACTGAAATTCGTTTAAGTGTCTGTTATGTTTGAATTATTTCCATTTTGATTAGCGGGCCAATACTCTTGGTATATGTTTTGTTATGAAAAAGGAATCAAGTACAAAGTATCCGTAATGTTTAATGAACTAGGATTGATAATATTTTAACAGAACCGTGTATTCACCCCATTTACAACAAGTATCTCTAAACTTTGAAGTTCAAAATCTCATTTCTGTAAATTTGCAGATGGTACCCTTTTGTTTAACTCCACCCAAATGTCAAATTAATAAAGTTATATTTCATATTGACCCTGCCAGGACTTAAATCCAAAACATTTTGAACAAAATTTGTTGTTTTGATTGAGCTGAAAAGAGATATCACAGGATTGCAAGCACACTTGTTAAAATCGGTGATTGAATATATTCACATTTCTAAATATGGACATAAACTGTATGAAATGAATGCAACCTAAATATCTATGAAAGGAAAATCCTCTGCTTCACCACTCAGGTACTGCAACAAGCATTGCTAACTGACATGTTGAAAGCAAGCTTTGGAAAAAAATCATATTGTACATTCACTACATCTAAAAAAATATATATCTTATGAAACCAGTGTGTTAATATTTGGCTCAGCAGTTATCGCGGAAACATTTTCTGGTTACTGCCATATAAATAAATCATAAATAATCCTTAAACAAATCTCTACAAGTATCTCTACAGGGGGCTTTGATTGAATCAGCATTTGATTCCGACAACCGAGCAACAATGTAGCAGACGAGGTATTTTATTTATCAACTCTGATAACAAATTTTTGTGTCACTGAGAGTTCATCAAATTTATTGATAAGCAATACAAAAGATTTACGGTAATCATTAATGAATTCACCAGTCGTGACCAGTCTTTAAAATAATAAATCATATCGGAGGATTAAATTTCTTCAACACTAGTGTATAACTTAGCATATCCACTGCATGCGTTGTCCACTAGAAAAATATACAAAATACTCTTACACGGTCAGTTCCTGCCTACTACATCTGCTGCTTTACAAAAAAAGCTGAAGATCGTTTACTGTGTTCTTCAGCACAGAACTATTTGTCATCTTGGGTGGTCTTTGAGTGTAACAAAAATTTACTCCTATAATATAAAGACAGTGACTAATGTTCCCTCTTAGACTAGAGGTTAGCGGCACGGAAAAGTCTGCGAGGGCAACCCAACAAATGTACATATTTGATATAAAAAAATGTATTTGTTTTGATTTGTACAGTAAAAAATAATATCATTTGATAATTTATAGATAAGTGTATTAAATAAAACTTTTAAAAAAACAAAACTCAATCTATTTTTTTTACATAAAATAAAATCAAGCACAAATTAAGAAAATAAGAAGATTAAAAGAAATAATCAGTCCAGATAAAATTATTAACATAATTTATAAATTTTATTTAAATTTTCTAGTTTTTCACGTCTTCCTAACAACTAATCCTTATATTATATACTCTATTTAAATCAATTTCTTGTTCTGAGAACAGATAAGAATTTAATTATCATTAAATTATCTTAACAGCTTAACGACCGCTGGACGCATATTTAAGTCTTTGAAAACCAATGGTTGCTGGCCAGCAGACGCATATATGCGTCTTACGTCATACATTCCATTCTATTGAAAAGTATTTGGAAGCTAGAAAATTAATAGCAAATTTTTCGCAAAATTGCTCGGCCGTCAGGTGAAATTCTATAAAAAAACGTGCGGTCGTTATGCTGTTAATGTTCAATTTCTAATTTATTATGGGCAATAAAGATTATTCTAATTTAAAAAAAAAGTATTATTTGCATAGTTGCATTGAAGTGGGCGCCACAACCTAGAGTGAGAGCGCGGGGTTTTTGAATCTGCGCAGTTTAGAGAGAACATTGATGGTGATATATGTCAAGAAACTTATCTATTATGATCGTCTTCTTACATTATAGGGCTAGGACAGGACTAACAGTAGGCTAATTGCTGTTGTTAGACCCCATTTTTAGAATAAGACGGGTGGAAGGAGGGAATTCAAGACATCACATAAGTACATACACCCATGCCTTTGAACAGAAATTCATTAATCAATTGAAATATCAATTTATTAAACTGTCCCTACTGGGAATCGAACTCGTGACCTCCATAACCGAAGCCTCCATAACGTTGACCACTCGACCACGCAGGCGGAAAAAAAAAAAAATGTGAAATTGGGTTCAAATAATTTATAAACAGGATTATGGAGCAATTAATTGATAATAACAACCGTATTTCATAAATATCTGCAAGCGTCGTAAAAAAATAATGAAGTTATTTGTAACACTAGCATACTTATATGATTTAAATATTTAATCATTGCAATTAGATCAATTGCTTAGATGCCAGTGTAAACAATAATTTAGTAATCACATAGTGCTGAATCTATTTCTAGTAGTAAATAAATTAAAATAATCTTAGTTACAGATTACGGGCAATTTAAAAATTATATTGGATTAGTTTCGAAACAATTACCTTACGCTGAGAAAGATATTGCAATATGGGTACACACAGAAATTTGGAAAGGAACAATTGATCCGCAATATTTTCTATGAGTTATATTGACATATGTATGTATTAACTCTTATTTAAAAAATAAGAACACTTAAGCCATTATAGTGTGAGGTTTACCTTTACATTTACATGCAAATCACAGCGCTGACGTCACCTCTTACGTACATAACCTATATTCATCGGTCTGACGTTTTGTTTTTGAGCGGTACATGTGTTCGCAGTTCTCTCTATTTGTTTTCTTTCCTTGCCTTTTTTACACGGTTTCTATTTAAGCGGGTTTCTGAATAACGTATCTACCGCGTAAATCGGGGGATGGGTGTATACTGTATCTTCAGATTGATATTTATTTATACTACCTAACCCAACCTAACTTGAAGAAGATAAGAGGTGTTCCAATTGATTTGTTTAAATCACATCTCAATCACATTTGGCGGAAAGCATTAAGAAAAGAAGATGGTTTATTTTTGGTATTTCTGAATTAAATACAACATGTATGTCATAATAATAAAATTTAATTTGTTACTAGTGTTTTTTTTTTAATTAGGTAGAATGAACAGTCTGTGTTGCTATGCGATTAAAACAAACAAGTAATATCAGTATACCGCTATTTAAAGGTAGTTCACACAGTAAAGTGGCAACGAATACTTATATAAACATTTGAAACCTTCTTTTTTTTAAAAAACATTTTCTTTGAAAACAATATGTGGCTATAACTTGGTGAATTACTATTTTATCACATTATTTATGTTTTGATGCTGACTTTAAGCAACTTAAAAACTTGATAATATTGTGGTTTTAATTGAGATGTTGGAAATTTCAAGAATTAATGACGGTAAAGTTAGATTCTGTGGTAGAGGTCCAATCCCAATACGGACAGTCTAAAAAATTGTTTTTTCAATAATTTATACATATCTGTTTGAAAGCATGGATGTCTATAATGTTTTAAAGACCCTGCTACCAATCTGATCCTAAAAATGGAACACAGCAATAGTGATTCCCTAACCACTAGTTCTGTCTTTCTATATTTCTAACTCTACCATCTTCGGTTATAGCGGGTTTACTCTGTATTATACAACTTTTACAGAATAATAGTAAGTTAAGTATAAATTATTACTTACTGAATGATTCCTGCCTCCGGCACATTTGCCATCCTTGACTAGGGCCTGAAAAACAAAACAACAGTTAATATTAAATGCAATAAGACAAGGCCGCAACAGGAACAGATAGAGTGGGCAACAGTCAGGGCTTCTCCCAGTACTTTGTTTATTGCTTTCAAGCTGGAGGAAAAAATATAATAGAAACATTTTCTGTTGAGATGTGAAAACTTCTTTCATGCAACCATTTTGGTCAGTAATCGTAAGGGAGTTTTCTTCATTCGTAATATATAGTACTAGTAAGACTACTACGAAACTCTCTATTTTGTTTTTTATTTCATATCATACTCTTCTTAATTGAATCGTGCATTTCGAAAACGTTACGAGTCACATTTTTTCCAAAAATGACTTTTTCAAAAAAGTATGCATCTTCAGAATACCTTAATGTTCCATGTTTGTATATTATTAAATAATTTTAGGGCATTGCAAAAATGAATGTATTTCGAAAACATAACAAGTTCACATTAGAAAAAGTGGATTTAACCAAAATATATAAACCTTGAAGAAAAAAATCTGTTTTTCGTTTGAATACAATAGTTAATACTTACCACATAGTATATTGACTGTGAAAAGGAAAAAGGACGTAAACCACAGTTTTCACATGCACTTTTTTTTCAAACTTAAAAGCTAATTTTAAATACTAATTTGGCATTTTCAGCTTACATCCTTTTGACAGAACATTTAACAAGTGGTATACATTCTGATTATCGAAAAAAAGCTGTTTTGAAAAAACTGTGAGTTACTAGCTTTTGCCTTTCTACAGTCGATATATATTACTTATTATGATTTGAAGTCATTCACCTCTAAATAATTTTGTAAACAAAATATTACACAACTCAATGAATGCATGACAAGGGCGACAGTTTGTTATAAATATAAATATTATATAAAAATGAATTAAAACCTTACACAGATAAGCTTCGATTCTAAGAGTTGATAATAAATGTTAAACGAATGTTTAAAATTGCATTATTTGATCATCACAATAATTCCCAGCATACTTCAAGTCAATGTTTTTATCTTGCGGTCATTATTTGACACCATTCCGTGAAGTGTCATTATCTAATTGCTATCAAAACAAAGGATATTGTTTGGCAAGCATATTCAATTTCCATAATATGATGAATAATACAATAGTTATGTTATGCTAGATGAATTTTACAATAATAAGGCATGGCAATACTACCGGATGAATGAAAAACAGGGCTACATTTAGGGATTGCCCGAACCGGGACCCTGGTATTGAATTAGAAATTCCTGTTCAATGCGATTTCAGGATTGCAAATTTGCCCCTACAAATGTAAAAAGGAGTGATAAACTAATAAAGCGCTAAGGGAGTAGAACCCAAGGATTCACAGAATAAATTTGGTAAGAAAATATTAATTAAGAGTATTATCATAACGATACACACACATCTTTTTTTACACGATTATAAATAAATTCAGTCCACTAAAAAGAACAAATACTATATTTTTACATGAATTATTGATTATTCTAACACGATTCATAGATACAAAAAACACAATTTTCCGGATTTCCGGAACACAAAAAACGGATTTCCTAAAAAAACATTAGACGTGTCAAACATTTCTAGCGATGCAAGCTACTTATGTCTAAAGCCTCATAAAAGTGCTTGTAAGTTATCAAGTAGCGTTGAATAGATTTATTTTTTCTTAATTAACACTTCCCTACGGTGCTACAAAACAGTATGTACCGCACAGACGACGGTCTCGTAGCAACAACAATGGAATGCGACTGTTCAATTTTGGGGATTTGCGGCGAAGTAACTAAAGTTTCCTACATATACGCTCTAAAAAAGTTAGTGACTCGATACTGATGTTACCGTTTTTTTAATCAGATCATTAAATAAGTGATTTTTATTTGATACTATTTTATAAGATATGAACACATTTTATTGCTTCCAGGTCTGTGGTGTAGTGTGGTCAACGTTGTTGGCTTCATTTGCCGTGCATCACGTGTTCGAATCTTCGTACGGACAAGATTCATGGATTTCTGTTAAAAGGCATAAACGTCTGTGATGTCATAATTACCTCCCGCCCTTCCAATCTTAAGAACTGCGTGAAACGAAATTAAAAGCTTACTATTTCTGTCTTAAGCTTATTCTTCCATATCTACTCTTTGAACTAAGGAAGAAGTTGAGCAATTGGGTATAAATAGTTACCATAAAAAAACTTATGATGACATAAGCTCTATAAGGAGTCTTTTGGTCTACATTGAAAGCATAGTTTAAAAAAAGTCCAACAATGCCATGACAATTTCAGACAGGTATTTTACTGAGATGTAATGTACATCGTCGCCAATACTGCACGAGGGTTGATAGGATTTATAAATGACTCAACATCCTAGATGTCATTTAAAATTTGAATAAATTTCTTACTCTAAGCTCTAGGTACATTTAAAACATTTGTGACCAATCGACAAATTATATGACAGTCACAAATTAGTTTGTTCAGAACAATATCAACCAATAATATTTTTAATGTACTCAATGGTACCTGACATAAGTTATCAATTTTATTTTAATATTTTCGAATCAGCCAAAATTATAAAATCAATGTGACATTGGTAGTTGATCGGTAAAATAAGTTACGTGTGATTCGTTCTAAAATACCAAACAAGACCAAGTAAGCTAAAACAAAATAAACTGCAATATTTATCGGTTGATTATTTTGTAGAAAAATTAGTTGATGTTTTTGCTTTTATATTGGATAACCTGGAATTTTGAAAAGTATAATAAGCTTTAGACAGATTGTTAGTAGGAAATTTGGAATTGTCTAGTCAGGTTTAGGGAGTTACATCAGTATTGCTCACGGATAATAAATTCAAATAAACAATGGTAACTATGGTTTTCTGCATGCTATTATTTTCTCTCTGAAAATAAACTAAGTCTGCTAAACTTTTCTGCGAGAAAACAATGCAATTCTCTAAAAAGCTTAATTGGGGATACGAAAACATCAAAAAACCCAATGTTGTAACCAGCAATGCAGATAATTCATGCGAATTACGAAATATTTTTAAGAAAATTCATCACCATATTTCAAATTAGCTTAACTCGTTAACAGCAAGAAAAAAATACGTTTTTTGCCCTGTAAGCTAGCAATTGTCTAAAAACTAATAAAGGAAAACTTACTATTCATTTTGTGAGTCCTTAAAAGATGTCAGACCCTTTTTCAATGATGCAAACTCTAAAAAATATTTATTGACGTCGTAATAATGACAACACACTGGTGGGTAGCGTGTGTGGTTAGTAGGTATGCGACACACCGGTGGGTCGTTAGCTTTAGAGTGGTTAAAGAAGTTCCATATGACATGTTAACTTTTTCATATTTATATTTGTATTTTGCGTAAATTATCAGTTTTCCTGATACGATAATTTGGCATTTTCCTTTTTATAATTAAATTTCCTACATAATTACATTGTTATAAATGGCATTTAGTTAATTTTTAGGTATACAATTAGCATGTAGTAAAACATATTTTCCTAAACAATAATTGAAGACAGCTTTACATTCAAATTAGTATTTCAAGATAATGTAAGCTTTTTTTTATCAATGTAAATTCAAAATTATAATTATAATTCAATTACATTCAAACAAGATAATATATTATGACATATAATAAGAATTAAATATACGCGATACGAAAGTATTAAAGTTTGCCGCCTTTTCTTTGTCCTAAAATGTCTTTGTTTCAATTCCTTACTCAGGTTCATTTTTCAATATGTTGTGAACATATGTTACGATTTTTATATATCCTTAATGGTAACCTTATGAATGATAACTTTAAATATACAGTGAAGAAAATGTTCGTAAGAAATACAATTCTAATTATAGCGAGCTCTAAAACAAATTTAAAGAAACCTACTTGAAGACTATATTTTTTTTGAAACACCATTTGATTTTCAAATGAAAGAAAACTGATAAAATCTTCCATTTTTGAAACGTAAATTATTAGTAAAATATCTAGTAATCCATCAATTATATATACTCTCTTTACAGTGCACATTTCATATATTTTTTATTTTGCTTTTATATTGTATAGCAAGTAATATATTTACTAAAGTGTCAAATCAGATAGGTTAAACTGTTATATTGAAAATGTAGACGAGAATAGACCGACTGTTCTATGCAGTTAAGCAGATAATGATGTAAGTAATACGTCTGAAAAAATACTCACGTTGAAATCACGACTTTAGACACTATTTTGATATAATTCGGACAGCCATCTCAAAACACTCATATTTATGAACTTACAACTGTCAAATTCAGTGGAATATACTAATGTTGCCATTTTAGCTGATTAATTACTTTATTTTCGTAATAATATTTTTCAACCTGCTATTATTATGACGTACTATTTATAAATGTTATGGATCGAGTATGAATAGGAGTGATCATATCGAAAACAAATATTTTGAATGCTGACGAATTTCCCTGCTATTCGATGTTTTTATGATTCTTCTTAAAAGAATTTCAAAAATACTGGTATTTGATTGATATCTATACATCAAATTATGGGGCTGGTGGAGCCGAGCTCCAATTTCCCTTTCATCTGGTGTATTTTGATGTTGCTTTTCCCACATAGCGTCCAGGATTTACCTGGGCGTAGGCGGGTGCGTGGTCTTTGGTTTTTGTTTTGTTTTTGTGGCAGTCATTCAGGTTTTGGAGAGCGGGGTTTTAGCAGATGTTGATATCCAAACATGTGAATGTGGGGGATCGGGGGGGGGCTAAGGAGGTTTCAGTAGGAGGACTCTCCGCGGTCGCGCTATGTTTGTGTGAGGGTAATCAATGTAGTCGTTAAGTAAATTATAACTAAATAATAAAATAATAATATATATATAATATATATTAAATATAATAAAATAAATATATCTTAACAATACTATAAGCTTTTTTAGCAATTTTATACTTTTCCACTAGCTCTTTGAACGTGCATAACATATGGCCACGGCATAGTGTTTTTAAACAGATTGTTTGTTCTTCTTTGACAGTTTCTTTGCTTCCTTTTAAATCTACACAGCAAATGTTTCAAAAAGTACAACCAATGGATAAGTACAATTATCATTCCATGACAATGCAACCCATCTATTATAATTGATGGGGAAAAATGTGTTATTTTATTATTAAAAAATATTATTTTATCCTTAGCAAAAATACGATTTACAACCAATGCGTCTGTGTAAGTATTTTTTCGACTTGGCTTTAGCTGCGTGACTTAGAATTGGGTAAACATCAAGTTTCATTGAAGAATTCACAAATCAATTGAAATTCATCCCTGAACATTCAATTACAAGTCATCTCTAAATGTTCGCAGAAATGTGTATGATGAATGCGGATGTTAAATATCTCAAGCCGAAAAAAAATCTCATTTACGCGCACGTCTGTTCGATTTATTTGGTCCTCTTCCTGATTTGGTTTCCTGTCAGGAATAAACAAAAATATTATCCTTTCCTTTACCGTCTTCAGAGCAGATCACAATGTTTAAAATAAACAGTCAAATTTGCCAGTACATGTAGACAGGTGAGAGAGCAAAAAAGATCTTGACGCAAAACTGAAGTAATAGCTTCTAGAAAAATATTCAAAAGTAATAAAGAACTAGTTTGTTTTACATTTTTAACTATGAGTTTTATTATTAAAAAAAATATTTACTTCTTGAAATAATAACTAATATTCTTCCCAGATTAGTCTGTATCCAAAAAAACGGTTTTTATATTTTTGTGTGGCAATACTACAAATAATCAAAATATAAGAAAATAACTAATTTAGTACAAATTAACTCACCACTCAAAGGGTTAAGGAATTATAAAAAAATAAATAAAACCTTTTTATCTACTTTTAAATGGTGTCATGCGGTGTAGTGCTACAAAAAAGTGCCAGAGCGCTAACTACTTTGATTGATTTGGATACAAAACATAATTTATTAACCTAAATAAAAGTACCGGGGTGCGGCTCAGCTCGAAAAAGATGTGCCAGGGCTGTGCTCAAGCTCCACTACACTATTGGTGTCATGGCCCTCAACCATAAAGCAACACCATTAGATTGTATGTATTAAATAAGTGGTTCTTGACTATGATCGCATATTATTATGAGTCACATATTAGCAACATCACATTGAAAGTAACTCTGGCAATCCTTAGATAGGTAGCAAATTCTTTGTTGCTTGTCATCTCACCCATTACAACCTAGGTACAATTATATTATCTATGCCCAGGCAACTGAATCGGTTGACACTCTCTCCAATAATGCTTTCTCTCAGAAGTTCAACTCCCTCACATTGTGAGTGTGTGCTTTTTAAAGTTGCATCACTTATACATGTTCAAAGATGATACATAGGGATAACAATTTCTGACTAATTTAATTTTGTGAATAAAAACACTATTATAAACATAGTACTCATTTATTTTAAAAAAAGAACAATTGTCACAAAGTAGAAAAACATACTAAGAATCAATCAACCTTAACACAGAAGTTTGTAAATACTTATTAAATTAATTAAGCGACAAATAAAAATAAAATTTCCATACACAAGCAAAACAGGACTGTATGCAGTTATCAATTATTATATTTTATGATCAGCACTGAATTCAATATAGTTCCAATGCGTTTATTTGGAATGTGAGTTTACAATATATTTTATTAATTCTCATATATGTGAAAAAATTTGCTGAATTATTTGTGTTATAACAGTTTCACAATTTAATGCAATATCTTGATGAAATATATCTATATTAAAAAAAATGTAATTTAAAAAATAGCTATTACTGACATCTTGTCAGTTTCAAACAAACCAATCGAAAATAATAATATCAAACACAATGATTGAGTAAACCATCAAATATAAATTCTTTTATATCCCGAGATCGTAATAATGTAAGATATATTTTTATAAACTAGCTTTATATTATATTGAAAGTAGGTGTGACAATTAAACACTTAGTAATGAATATATTATTAAGACACATGAATCACTTATTATTACAATTTATATTATAGCATCTGTTTTGAATGTAAACATATTACATAAATAGAAAATATTAAATTAATTAAATACGATATGTGCCCAAAAACATCTATATAAATTTCGATCATCTGTTCTTTAGAATTAATTTTTCGTTTCACCATAACCGCTCCTTGTTTGGAGCACATAGCCAGCGCACAGAACCTCCGCGATTCCCTGTCAAATGCTTCGCTTCCTCCCATGACTTGCTGGCATCCTTCAGTTCCACCGAGTTTACCCGATGACTGTGTAGGATGCCGAAGTCCTACAGATCGGAAGAGCCAAGGCTCTCCGGAGTGTTTCTTTAAGACTGCCAATGTAACAGGGCACTGTTTGGTCCATTAACCATTTTAAACACCCATTTTCATTCTAGTTACATATAGAATTTGCTTTAATATTGTGATTAGAATATAATTAATATTTTCAGGAACACCTTTTAATCTACCGAGCACTCAATTGTTTCAGAAGTAATTGTTTTTTTTAAGTAAATTCAATTTCAAGTGTCTATTCAAATTATTATTATATTTTTTATGATTTTTGTACTATAAATAAAATATAAGCAATTTTAAATGAGCCTGAAAAATTTGGTATCTCTGTAAGATTAAAATTGTTAAGAGTGAGTCAAAAGATATAGGGCGACATCTATCTATAAGAAAAATTATTATTATAGATTTATTTACAAAATAAATAATGTAATCAATAAAATTTTGAAAAGATTCCTGTCGATTAAAGTATTCTTTACTATTCTATTCCACTAATAGTTTACTATAATTGGAAATGTCTTTATGAACTGGATTTTTCAATTCTATTCAAATTAATTTCAACAATAACATGAGTGTTTGTAAATAAGTTACTTAAAAATTTTCTTACTAATATATAATATGCCGCAGTATACTTTTTCACTTGCCCTTAAGAACTAAATTGATTTAAAAATATACAATGATTGATAAAACGGAGAAACAATCAATATTTAAACAGTGCATGTGAGAAATTTTCTTAGTAATGGCACCTGGACAAAAATAACATATAGTGGAAGCTTAATCTATTGTTTGTTGATCTTTACAAGATAAAATTTGTCAGGTGGGCTGCAGCCATATAGTTAATAATTAGAAGTCTTTTGAATTTGTCTCTTTAAGCAGGATGCCCCTTCATTCGCTAGTAAATTTAAAAGTCAGATCCAGATCCAGAGTATGAAGTATCTTTGAATATTTTTATATTGCATTGATTTGTTGTATAATTAAAAATTTCACTGCAACATTTCACCTGATTTATCTAAGCGGTATTGAACTGATATTTTTTTATCTAGTGTCACATTATTTGCCATCATGTAATAATTGTCATTTTTGTTTATCTGTTATTGTAATTATTAATATGAGCTTTACAGAATTTTGAAAAAAATCAGTGCTAATACAGTATGCTAAATTAATGGTTGCAATTTATTTGAAACTAACTGATTAATAAATAGTAAACAATATAGGTTACTGCTTAATGATGTTGCTGGCACTCAATCCAACCACTTTATGAGTTGGTTAGTGGAATAGAGTTAGAAATGCCTTTATCCGCTGAGACATTTTGAAAATTCTCACATGTTGAATTAATTACATCAATTCTACAAATGTTTGTAAAAAATAATATATTTATTTTTCTCATCAATAGTTGACACATTTTACTGCCATTTAACTACCAAACAAGATAGATCAAGAATCCACTGTATATTTTTTTATAGAGTTGATATAATATGTAAAGGAATATGTACTATTTTATTAACATGGTTCTCAAGAAAACTTATTTTTTGCCGTAATAAGTACTTCATTGTATTTTATAAATATGCAAATTGACATTTTTATTAGTGACCCTGGTTGCGATAATATATTTGTGTAGTTAAATTGCCACTCTAAATGTAAAAAATCTTAATAAATATTCATAAATATAATAAAAATAATTGTACTTTTTATATAAATGGTATAATAGTAATATTATAAAAGTTGTGATAAAATTTCAGCACCTGTGATTATAAAGCACACTATCAATGAAGAAATATACAATGTAATGCAAAATACAGACAAAACTAAAAATCTTAATTTTCAGACACCTTTCAATTTTCATTCTCAGTATCAAACCGTCATCTTTTCAAATCAATATTAAGTACTTGTATTGAATAAGTCAATGTTGAGTTTTTGTATGATCAAACATATACAATTTCACAATGAATTGTTTGATATCGTAAAAATAACAATTGTTGTGTAATGAATGCATCTAAACAGAATTTAAACCTATTGATTATTGCATTTCTGCAATCTTTTTCGACACGGGTGTTTTTGAAGTTAATTATTCGTTGAGCAGTTTTTGCCAAAACATTTTGTGCATAAATTACTGTCAAAAGAGGTTCGACTTATCCTTTGTCAATGTAATTTTTTTTTCTTTTAAAAAAAACATTACATTACATGATATTATAGATACAACGTGTTGAAGAATATTGATTTCAGTATTATGCAATAATGTCAAAATAACGAAATTACATTTAGACACTGAATAAAAATGTACTCAGAGAAAATTTTCTATCTATGCAATGGCAACATATTGATGATAGACCGATGGAAAATGAAAATGAAAAAAAATAAAGATTTTATATAATACCAAATTAATGTACACATGATCCTATTTTGTTTACACAAACTAACCCTAAAAAAAATAAAACAAATTTATTAAGAAAGGAAAATAAAAATGAAGAGCTTTTTAAAGTTTTAAACTACACACATGGACGTATGTATGTCCTTAATATAACATATTTTCTTATTTAAAGTATACTATTAAATTAAATTAAGTCTTCATTATTGTATATTTCAACCATAAAAATACAATAAAAATAGCCAAATATGACTTAACAAAAATACATCAGTGTATGAACAGAACCAGCAGTTCTGGCGCTAATTGCGAGCGGAAATCTGTAGAAGCGGTCAAACGTCTGAACCCGAAGACTACGAAACATCAAAAATTCATTAAGCGCTGTAAACTTTCATACAAAATTTATATGAAAATGCTTAGCATGATGTTTGTTGGCTTCTGAGTAAGGTAATTTCATAACTAGGCTGAAAAAATACAATCTTGCTTGGGGTAGCCAAATATCAAGCGCCGGCCCTGAGAACCAGTGACACTCTACCGAGAGCCTGCTCAGGACGGTCGAGCTAATGATTGTGATGGTGATAGGCTTTCTCAAACATGAAGTTATTCTGATGCCAGTGGGTGTTGAAAAAATGTCTGCTCATCAGCAGTAATTTTGTAAATCAGATCTGCTTCGATTTGATCTAAAGCCAAACATAAATACAATGAGAATTTTAAAAAGATGTTTGATCTGCGAGCATCATTTATATCAATTAATATTATAAATCTTAATTCAACTCAGAAAATAAGTTGCTATACTGGTAAGGCATTTTTCCTTCCAAATGTAATATTTGAAACACATTGAAATAAAATGGAATGTAACAAGTTTGCAGTATACCTAGGAACTCCGTCTATGCCATTAAAATATTTTAGTTCACTAGGCAATACACAAGCTACCGGTTGGTAAGTTTCATTTATAAATATTGGGGAATCCACAGACATGCATTCATTGAAATAAACAACACAGAAAACATTCTTTATACATTATAATATACGTATTATATATAACATATATTCATTCAAAATTATGCCTTAAATTCGGTACAAATCTTTATTTTCACTATGATTGTTGGTTTATGTTATTTTCATAATAATCTGAATAGCAATAGCAGTCTTAGAGGGGGACAAGGTAATCCCTCCTGGGCACCATGATTATGCATATTCCGTAATGATAGTTCAAACTGATTTATGATACACATATTTTCACACCGTCAATGATGAGAAGTTACTTTATTATAAAATACAACAGGTTTTTTTGTAAGATTTTTAACATTATAAACACAAATGAAAGGTTCATTTTTTTAGGTCAAAAATTTACATACTAAGATATTTTTATTGATTTTAATAAATTCATCAAAAGGAATTCATCAGAAAAGTTTTACGTTTCAGCTAAAAAAATTTCAAATAATCACACTTTTCTAATAAAATATTTCAGACACCACAGAAATACATAGAAGTCAGAACTTTCATGTTATAGTATTTAAGAAGAAGCACTTTTAATCAACCAAAACGATTAAAGTAGTAAGCAATTTTCCTGTAGTTATTAGTCAGATTAAGTATGAGAAAGATTGTGAACTAAAAAATAATTGTAACTTTGAGAATTGAGATAACATAATACACGTTATGTTGGCACAGATGCCGATATATTGATAATATATTTTTAATAATAATGCTTATAAGTAGTTTAAACTATTTTTTTAATATGACACAGTGCAAGACCTACACTAGAGTGATTTTATTAAATAAATTGTGCTTGCAACAGTAATATTTCAGTTTAATCTAGATAATATCGTCGGTATACTGCCAGAAAACGTTAAGTCAAAAAACTATGCCGTAGATAATAAAAGAAACTAATAAACAACAATTAACCAAAATGTTTACAGCTCAAAAACATTTAGTGGTCTAGTAAGTTTTTGGGTAGCTGTAAAAATAAGAAATTTGTACAGCTTAAAAGCTTTCAATTATTTATAAGTTTCTGCCTGTATTTACTATAAACGAAATCGACTTAGTTTGTATTACTTCTTTATATATCGAAATAAATAAATGTAATATGAGTGAACTTCTTTTTTCAGGCAGTAAAGTGTGTTTGAATTTATCAATCTGCATTCGTAACTTAAAACATCCAAATTTTGACTAAACGTTTTCTGGCAGTATATGGACGATATTATACCTTTAACATAGTTAAGTGCTATTAAATTGCAGTATATTTATACATTTTCAGTCACTGAATGGTTGGAGAAAATGTTTTGTTACCATCTGTTAATATTAACAGCGTTTGGCATGCAATACCGCGATAGCCACAAAAAATAAGTTGTGGAGATGAGAAAAAGTAGGCGACTTGTAAATTTGGTAGAATCAATTAAAGGAATGTTTTATTCCTATATTTTATATATTTATCTCATATAAAGAAAACTATTATTATTATTCAGAAACAAAAAATCAATCATTCATTAAAATAGATAGTAATACACTCTTTAAACGTCAAGATAGCAAAATATTTAAGTATGATGTTTCATTGTTTTCCTGCAGAATGATTCCTTCAAAAGTAAATATTGAAAATTTCATTTAAAGTCAAAAATTAATTAAACCACTATTAAATGCGCATAAACTTTGACTTTTAATTAAGATGGTATGTGACATTTTGGACGTAAGATTCACATAATCATACATTTTCAATTGAATCATCACGTTATAAGTCAATTTATTTCTCATTTTTGATGTCAAGCATGTTTTGAAGTGGTTTTGTATTGTAGACTATCTCTGCATATTCTGTTTTATCTTGCGGAGGCTTCGGTTCATCGGACATCGGTTTCAATTCTAATTGGGCGTAGACAATTCCTTCATTACCTTCCTGGTCAACCGGTCTGGACTGTAATGGCTAAAAATATAATAACATAAATTAATATAAGGTTCTATACGAATCAATTTAAACTTATTGCTTTATTAATTACAATGTCTTCTTTCTATACTATCGTTATATCTTTACTTCGCTGACAGCAAAATTTTTTAGAATAATTTGTTTTTATAAAAAAACAAAACTTTATTTGAGTTGTTTTCAAAGTTTTTGAAGGCATACCCTAAATATACAGCAAATTAATGTTACCCTTAATGTTTGAATATATCGATGTGCGTAGTTCCAAAAAACGATAAGTCAAAAATTTAATGTTTTGAAATAAACTGTGGAATCCCAAATACATTACTACGAATTACGTGCTTTCTTGAAATATTCGCCGTAAATCCCCCGATTGAATGGTCGCATTCCATTGTCATTGCTACGAGACGACTGTCTGTGTGCAGAATTTTTCGTGCTTTGCATTTTATCACTTAGTAACTAAATATTTCATCAATATTTTTTTTTTGCAAAACTAAGGGAACTCTTAAGTTTGCATTTTTCGCGGAAAAAACAATATCTCTTATTTTATATGAGATTCACTCCCCCAATTCACTTACTCCAAATTACACGGTTCTGACTTTAGTGTAAATGGTGGTTTTACTGTACTTACCACCTAGGGATTGAAATGCCGATATATATATTTCTTTCGGCTTATACGAGGCCAAGTTTTCAATTTAAAATTTGTAAATCACTTGCAATGTTTATGTTAGAAAATAAATAAATTACCAAAACCGAGACCCAGGTATTCATGGTAGTATTCAATATCGAAATACCGATTTTGAAAATATAAATCCACGCCTTTGATCACAAATCCACAAATCGATTGTAAAATTTTTCATTCATGGATTTCGATTATGGATTAGAATGAATGACGAAGAGCAGGGGTCACCAAACTTTTTGAAAAACGGACTGGGTGTTTTCGTCAAAAACTTCAGGGGGCTATAAGCGAATGAAGGGTATGAGATATTTAGGTGGTTCGAAAAATCAATATTTCATATTTGTAAAATAATCAAATAATAAAAACCTGGGGCCGGATTTGACCCACGAGCCGTAGTTTGGTAACCGCTGCCCAAGAGCGTTGGTCGCTCAGCTAATTCTACACACACATTTAATGAAGAAAATAAACATACCCTTTCTTCTTCTATTTGGGTAACTTTAATTGTGCTAGGTATTTCAATCTGGCTTTCAACCTGTGCCACTTTGTCTTTATTTTTTGCACCTCCCGGCAGAAGACTCTTGAAGTTGATCGATCTCGGAATTGCCATCGCTCGAGCCATCGGGCTTTCTTTGGGCTTGGGGCTTGCTTCTTTCACCGGCTTTGTTTCTTTCTTGGCTCTGCTCAACTGTGCTGCGTCTGCGCTTTCTGTATCACTGCTGTCGACAAAAAAATAAGACAACACAGTGGATTACTTGGAGAGGGTTCACGTGATTGCATTTTTGATTTCATGTTTGATGTTTTATGAACACAGTTAGATTTACAGGCAACAGTGTCGCCAGAGGTCTATCTTGCCGTAAGTGATAACGTCTTTTTTCAAGCTCAATAATTATCCAGAAAGGCCCATTATTGTTAAAGTGTAAAATATAAACCAAAAATTTTGTATTAACAATTCTTTAACCATAGGTGGCGGACCTGCAGCATTCTAGATTTTCAAAAACGAAGGTTCAAGCTTAAATTGAATTAAAAAAATTCATTTCATTGTTTTCATAAATTTACAAAATGATCTATATCCTCCAATCGAATTTTCTTGAATGTAATCTTTTTTTATTACAAATAAATCAATGCACGCTTCCAATATGTACAGGTTCCCCACCTCATTCCCCAACCATTAAGATATTACCACAACTTAAAAAAATATAATTTTACATGCTTTTAAGATATACTTAGGGCAGTGGTTTCCGACCTTTTTGTCATTGCGCCTCCCTTTGAAGAAAAAAATATCTTCGCGCCTCCCCATACTTTATTTCATATAGTAATAAAGACACGTTTTAAAGGGTAAATAAATATGTTGGACTGTTCGCGCCTCCCTTTGCAATAGTCCATGCCTCCCCAGGGAGGCGCGCCTCCCAGTTTGGAAATCGCTGACTTAGGGTGAAATAATAATTGCTTATATTAAAATTTGTTACCAACTATAGAATAAAGGATCTCTTTGAATGAAAAACAATTGTTCTTTTGTAACATTTTGCAGTATGAACTTTTCGTGAATATATTTTATTACAAATAAAATTAAATATTATTACAAATCCATCGAGAAAGTCACAATTGTTACAATATAAAAACGATATTAATGATAGGTATACAATCAATCAAATAAATACTTACATATTTAAGAATATTAATAACACAAGAATAGAATACAATAAAATTCACAATAGAATATAAAAAATCTTGAAAAAAGGTTTAGTTAGTTGCGTTTCACAAAAAAACAGAAACATTAAGGTGAGCACAAAAGTCAGGTCACACTGTGACATTTATTAGTGACATACATTTTTAACCCTTTGTTAGTTTTGACATGTATTTATAATAGAAAAATCCACAATTGATTTTAACAATACAAAAATTAACAAACAAAAAAACTAAAAAGTTTGGTTTGCTAAATGTTAGCTCTAGCTTGATGGTCAATGAACCTGTTGTTAAAAAACAGTGAGTGAAATTATCTTAATTAATTAAGTAGGTTTTAGAAAATATTTATATAATAAAGAGATAAAAAAAACTTTGTAATGTTATCTTCTATAGCAGTGCTTCCCAGCCTTTTACATGCCACGGTCCTCTAAATCTGAAAACAATAATCTGCAGACCCTCGAATTTTTTTTTATTTCACATGTTCATATTTTATCACAAAGATGAAAGAATGAAAATTTTCGCGGACCCCAGGTTGGGAAGCGCTATTCTATAGTACACTTATCTTATATCGAGTGTTGGTAAATTACAAAGACTAACTTAATTATATGTTAAGCCAAAATACAATTTATTTACTTTATAATAGACATAAATTTGCCTTATTCAAATTTATTGAATAAATAAATTATTTTTTCTTTTTCTGTTTTGTTATTATTATCATCGTTCCTTTACAGGAATTGTTTCTGATCTCATAAATTATGTTGCTAAAATCCACAATTGAAAATTTTGGATAAACATTTGGAATTATTGACTTATCTTACTTAATTGTGTTTTAACTTTTCCTGTTCTAAGCTCAAGAAATGCGACCCCAATACCCACATTTTCTTGAATATCTATTTTAATATGGGTGATACAATGTTTATAATTAAGGTATTCTTATACCATAGTTTTTTGGACCTTTTGTAGAAGAAAAAAAAATATTCGATCGCTAGTTCCGTCTCCATTAAATAAAACAGAAAAGAAAAAATTCAACTAAATAAAAAAGATCCTCAAAGTAGAACAAAAAACGGATTGATGTGTACAAAGTAAAGATAATAATTTATGTATCCTCGAATACTATTCTCAAAAAAAACACAATATCTTACTGATACTGACTCATTGACTGACTCATTTTATATAAATACGCGATAACGCGATAAGCGGTCGCTCGTAAAATAGGATTTGCAATAATTGGTTGGCTAAAACTCGTCAGTTGCCATTACATATGTTTACTGGGAGGACGTCTTTTTTACGCACAACTTAAAATATGACTATTTATTTAAAAAAAACACGATTTTTTTAAAAAAAATGTATGAGGAATGATGCATACAGATATTTTAAAGCCCTCGGACTATTTTTTTTTTGAAATTCATAAGAATAAGGCCAATAATAAGGAAACCATTGGGGTCGGTAAAGGACCCCCATTGGATTTTGGGTATTTTTCTAGTCTTCGAGCTGCGAGTGTTAAAGTGTCATAAAGCTTTTATTAGGTATAGGTATTTATTAGGTATAGATATTTTAATTGTAGTCAATTTAGTGTCAATAATTAATATTTTTTTACATAGCTCTGTATCAATATATTTTTTGTCTGTCAAAAATGCTCATGATGAACAAAATTGGTCTTGATCCTAATAAATAATTGTTGAATTGGTACGAAAGGGTGTTTTATTATTTTCATGATATAACTTAGCATCTTTGGTGGTTAGTGAAGTCACTATTTTTATTTTCATTTTAGAAAATTATAAAAAAAACAACTTCTCCATGAATAATAGTTATAAAACTGCCACAGAGATGTGTAAAATGTGACTTATTGAAAACAATAATCAACTCACAGTTCTGCATCTGACTTACATCATTGTTGCTGTCATATAAACCACTATTTCTTTTCTATCTATCAAACTTGTAGTGCTATCTTTTTGACTTAGCTCACTTACTTTTGATAGCTTGACATTACAATAATTATGTAGATATCAATAATTCTGAACAAATGACAAAATTTTAATAAAATGACTTACACCACTGTGACTTAAACCAGCTCATATTATACAGTAAGTTAGTGGAATAGTATTACACAGAACATTTTGTCGCCAATACTGCAAGAACATTTATCTTGAATTTGGGAAAATTTGACAGGTGTTAATTAATGCATTCCGTGTTGAAAATAGCGATATGTGTAAATACAGAAATGTGCTCTGTTGCCAGATTGCAACAAAGAAAAAAAGCTGTTTTTACAATATTGTTGACGATTTGCAGAAACAAATAAATATAAAAGGGAAGTTGAGATGATATGACATTATCTATCATTTCATATGTTAGTCAAGTATGCTAAATTATTTAGGATTGTCGGTTTTATTAGTTACTAAAAGATGCATCTTCACAGGAATAATGTTTATTGAAACAATTTAAATGTATCTAAAAAATAAATAGAATGTATCCTTTGACACATTGTTGTGGTCTATTCAAAATGATGAAAACATATGTACAAACAAATTTGAATCCTTAATTTGAAAACTTTGTATACTTCTCTTCTAAAAAGTTCTTAATTTCTAGTTACTTTTTGTTGTATTATCAACCTAGTAATCCTTCAGCTTTGAAAAAAAATGGCACTTATAAAAGAAGACATTCAGAATTCATTAAATAGCCGTGCTGTAGCTGTTTCTCGTAAACGTTGGTGCAATATTTGACGTTCTCGTGACAATTTGTGTCCTCGGAGTCTCATTATATCCCATGTCAAACGAAGAAGATGCCAATTCTTCCAGTACACCATCTGTGTTGTCAACTCTGAAAAAGAAACAGTGGAAAACCCCCCATTTTTATCATGCAGCATGCAACTAAGTCTACAGGTTAGTTATGATTCACTGATAAATATAATAAGCCAGAATGACAAAAACTAAAAACAATGAAGTGTGTTAAAACAAGCATAGAGATATTCACAATATGAATTATAATATATTATAATTGTAAAAAATTAAAAACTATTATTTACAAAAGAAAATAATAATATAATAAAGGTGAGTAGTGAAAAAAAGCAGAGTCGATAATTTGATGAGGGTTGTCAAATAATATTGATATCAAGGTGGGCAACTCAACTAATTATTTCACTAGACTGAAGTTATCATATTATAAGTAAATGTCAATAAAATCAACAAGTTTTTGAATACAAGACTAGAGATTATAATCAAACTTAATTACTTAAAACATGTGGTTTTGAATATTAATATTTGAAAATGGTCTATGATGGTGATTCGGAACAAATGGATTTATAATGAAGAATTTCAACGCAAGGTTTTTATTGACAGCTAGTTGTGAGCCAGCTTAACCTCTCCTTTTGGAGGTGGCAAAATCAATAGAGCAATTTGGTCTGCCTAGTAATTAATTAACTACGATCACTATACTCTGTTTTTGACAGGATTGGATGCAGTGGTTGAGAAAGGATGAAATATCACAGATTGGTTTGGATATAAACCGATTAATGAAATCTTTTTAATGAAGGAATTTTTGATAACGGAGATGAAAGCTTTAGAGTCTTAAATCACTCGGCTACCAGGTTGACTTAACATGTAGATGAAAGAAATTGCAAGATGAATGTAAAATATTTATTTATTAACAGCTTAACGACCGCACGTTTTTTTTAAAAAAAACTTCACCTGATGAAATAAAATTTTGCGAAAAATTCGCAAAAATTGTAATTTTACTAAATTCACTATAATTTGTAAGCAAATTGAGATATCTTTACGAAATTCAATATTATTAGCTTTTAGATACTTCGCCTATACGCATATATGGGTCCGCTGGCCAGCAACCTTTGTTTTTCAAAGACTCAAATACGCGTCCGCGGTCGTTAAGCTGTTAAGATAAATAATGATAGTTGTGCTTAGCCCAGAAAAAAATATTAGATAACTATAAATCAATAATCCAAAAATACATAATAACACCAAAATTGAAGAATGTCAATTTTACTTACGTTTCTCCGGCATTCCGAGACTTGCTAGGCATTTTGAGTCCATCCTCTGAAAGATAATATTTAAAAAAATATTGACATAACTATTATATAGGTTTTATCACAATGATGTGTAAGATAAAGTGTTTTTCCTGTAAATTGAGAATTATATAAAAACCTTTCACAAGTTCTAGTCAAAGTAACGCTCTAGGATAAGTAATACTGATAGATAAATTTATTAAAATTAATAAAATTCAGTTCATAAAAATACTGTAAACTTCTCAGAGGACTGAAGTATTATACGATTTCTCAATAAAGTTATAAAGATTGGTTTATTTTTATCATATTGTTTGGTACCTTTTTGGAGAAACAGATGTCAGTAATATATTGATTTTGGAATTACAACAAAAATATGTCATAATATAAGGTAGTATAATGACAAGAATACAAGTTATAATCGAATGATTCTTTAAATTAATAAATTGCTTTGTTAAAATAATACATATCATATAAAATGCGAGAAAAATACTTGACTCCCTTTTATTCTATTATGATGTAATTCCACTGAAGTTTAATGTTTATTCAATTAATAATTTTCAAAATTAAAAGAATTGCACCCACGTGATAATACATATATTCTTATTTAACCCAAGAATAGTTAGGAATGGTAATGTTTATCATCAATGACAGTAAATAAATTGAATATTATTATCCTCAGTATGATTGACTCGTAAGAAGAGCTTCTTAGAGATATAAAAAAATCAGCCTTGATGTTTTATATCAGCTACAACAGAATCATAAATAAACCAACTTCCGCAATTATTCTATGTTACACAGTTGTAATTCAAAAACATAAGTGAAGATTAGTCATTCCAACTGCCATCTTGATATTATAAAATGAAACTTTACAATTTTGTGCGTAATAATATATAGCATATTTACGCAAAATACGCATATAAAATTTGTTATATTCAATGACAAGATTCAAATATATGAGTTTTATTAGCCAAAATAAAATATAATATCTAGTATAAAAAAAGATATTGTTTCATATCATAATAAAGATCGCTTGAAATGGTTGGGAAAAACATATTCACATGCAAGGCCTGGGGGTTTGGCCACCTGAGTGTAAACGGCCGCCCCTATTGGTAAGTATGAAAAAAAATACCTATCATCTGATTTCAATGGGAGATATACTACGTCAGATCACCACAAAACTCCAGCCCACGTAAAACGAGTACAACAAAATAATAATTCCATATTTAGATAACAGACGCAACTATGAATTCGACATGGCATGGGCATGGGAGGATAGCAGACTGAATGGCAGCAACTTTACTAGTAATGGACAATGAAGAAATTAAATGAGTTCATCGTGCTCTGGCAACCCAAATAATCTGGGAAATTCCCCTTCACTGACCAACATATTCGCCGGTTAAAAAAAAAAGTGGTATCTAGGCAATAATGGAAGTCTTAGGTCAAGGAGACCGAAATCATTGCAATGCACATTGCACATTGTTCTAATGGGGCGGCTATGACGGAAAAAAATTACACCTGATCCTTCTCCGCGAAAACAAATTAAGATATAGACTAACCATCTGCAGCCAACTTTTTGAAATTTCACTGTATTTAATGTGGGCCTGTTTACATGTAAAAAAATGTCCAACTCCAGTCATGAAACATAACAATTAATTTGTGTGTTTTGTATGACATTTGGGCTAAAATGATTAATACTGTCGAAAGAAAAATATGTCAGAAACAATACTACAAGGAGACATGGTGACTATATCAACGATTACTGAAATAAAACCAATCTCAGTTATAAATGACACGGTTTATTTTCAAATAATTCATTACACATTTTCGAATAAAATAATTATATATAACGTTATTTTTACGTTTCATTATTTTTTGAAATACGAGAATTCATATTCTTTATTATAGAATATTCACAATAACTGTCATTGTTAAATTTAAAACAAATCAAATTAATAATGTAGGATATATAAAACAACCATTTATCAGCTTATGATTAACCTAAGCTAATTCTTACAAAATTTCACTTAACCTAGGAAAAATTATATTTTATAATAAGTAATTCATGGCATCATTGAAATTTTTGAAATACAAGATTAAATAAAAGGAGACATAAATTTCTTATAACCGTGAAAGAATTTATTTTTTAGCCCACTTTAAAACAAATCGGAAACACATTTATGTTTTGACTAACTAATAGTTAGTCAAGAGGCTTCAATTTTGTGTAATTCAGAATAATACGTGTGAGATATTATTTAATGCTGAGAGTGAAATCAGGATGACAATATACGTTGGAGAGTTTATACTGCACTGTATGTTTACTTTTAAATTAGGGTATTATGAATCTTATAGTTGGTTTATTATCAAAGTATTATTTATTCTTAAAAAGGAAGTGTTTTGAACTGCAAATTTTGAACGAAACCTATATAGGTATTAAAAATATATCGTAGAATATATTCATACATGATGTGATAAGTCGAAAAACAGCATTCAATATAAATATAATACCTACATAGATTTTTAATTATATCTTACAATCAAAATCATAAAATTATATGATCCACTGTACATATTGACTATGGTGTATTCTCAGAGAAGTGTACGGGTATAATGTAAGAAGATTGGACAAAAACTGAGTATTAACATTACAAAGCTTGTCCTGTATTCTGTTTCAATCGATAATTTAATTTGTTCCTTAGATAATTTTTTGAATAATGAAAAAAATATATGCAATTAATGTGAGTGGGTGTTTATAGTTATGATTTCATAAATTTTAAAAAGTTACCTCGTAATTCAATACTTCCACGGTTCAAAGAAATATTAACAAAAATCTAAATTATGCTCAAATCAAATTGGATTCCTGGTTTCAAAACATTGTATTAAAAAGAGCTTTGTTAGTTTAATATTTTTTGGAATAGTACATACATAACTGTCTTGATAGAAGAAAAACAGTATTTTTTTATATACATTATTTTATTGAGACTTGTGACAAAAATAATCCTGAAAAAGTTTTATCAATAAATTATTATTTCTAGTATGTTGTAATTTATACACTATTACAAAAAAAAAAAATACTTGAATATCGGTGAAGACTAATTTATAGGATAATCTTCATTACAAAGAGTTTTTGCCATTAAAAGTTTGAAATTATCAGGAAAGTAAACATTGAAGTGTGGATATATTTAGAAAATTATCGATATCAAAATAAAAATAATGAATTATTCAGATACATTCTATAAAATAAAAATATATAATATCAACGAATTATATGCCTTATATAAGTGAAATTTCAGCATGGATTCAGCAACGATTGTATTGAAATGTATTTATACGACATTTTTATATATTATTGAGATGACAAAAGATGTTATAAATAATACAGTCTCCTATACAAAGAAATACTGTAGCCTGTGAAACACAATTTTTTTTAAAAAAAAGAAAATAAACCAAAAATGGACTTTCACCAGGAGATCAAAGTTTTACAAACAATTTAAATTCAATCATAATAACTCACCAAAAAAATCATATTTCAAAAAGAATAATTATCATGTTTTATTTATATCTTCGCATATTATTATTACAATATATTTAAATTGTATATAGAGTAACATTATGGCTAACATGTAATATATATATTTATATAGTATGTATATAAATTTTCTTATTCGAGTAATTTTTTCATAAACTTGGTAATTTTATAAACAATAAAAGACTCGATGGTTATAAAATTATTTATGATTAATTTATAAATTTTTACACATTATAATTAGACCAACCGAATGTATCCATGATTTGTTGCTAGATATAATAAAATGCATTGTTTTTTTTAAATGAAACATTATGTTAGTAATGTTCTATTGCAGTGATTGACAACTTTTTACAACTGCAGGCACCATGAATGACTTGCTTATTACAATTGTCACTATATTTAAATGTTGTTGGATGAGAGAGTTAGAAGCCTAAGACAAAATTAAAGAACATTTCAAAATTCAAACCAATTTATAAAAATCTATTTTTTTTCAAACTCAAGTTCTTACAAAAACGTTACTGTGTCATTGGGAATTGTAATAATCAGCTTATTTGTCAAAATCAGACGATAGAAGACTGCTGGACCTCATGCACCCATATACTGTCAAAAGTCATGAGTGACCAATAAACTCATTGGCATTTTACTCAAACTGAAAATATAGTAAGTAATTGACCCAAAAGAGAAAAAAAAATACCACCCGGTTCGGTCTATATAAAATTGTCATAGCGTTGTACAATGCTGATCCTAAATATTGATTAATATCTATACATAAAATTCTGGGGCTGGTGGACCCGAGCTCCAATTTCCCTTTCAAAAATATAAAAATCCCTAATTATAAAAAAATATATGTAATTGTGGAGCACCTTCATTTTAACTTTTTGGGGACTTGGTTGCCTTCAAACCACAGGTTGCTGACCACTGTTTTATTGCAATAGTTGAAAAATGAAAAACAAAAATATTTAGATTAAAGTTATAATATCATCTAGTCTTTTATTGTCTATAATGTATAAATATAAGTTTATTGACGTTTAGAATTTGAATGTAAAATTTTAAATTATTTTTCACATTTAGATTACTATTTTAAGAAAACAAATTGTTTAAATTATTATCAGTATTATCAGAAATCACTTCAATTTTATGTAAATTTTATAATATCTATCTTTTCTACAATGAAAAATACCAGAATGTTGAGTATCATAATTTTTAATAAGTGACCAAAAAAATATATAAAAACAAAAGCACACTCATTGTCTTAAATACAAAAACTTTGATAAGATAGTTTATTTTTTTATGTAAAGGATTGAATTTTGTTTATTTTAGAAAAAAAAATATTATTTGTTGTATAAATATGTATATTTTTACAAAAAATGTTGATCACTCTTTGAAGTTGGCAGTGTTTATAGAGATTAAGTTGGCAGCCATGAGATTTGTATGTTTTAAAGTAGTCTGATAAACTTAGATCTATTGTTATATTGAAATTAACTAAGAAAACCTATTTTATTGAAAAAGTGTACTTAAGAACACAGAAAGTTGATGAGTTAATCAATATTTACCACAATATTGTTTGAAGTGAAAATAGACCAATAAGATTAAATAATATAACAGAAGTTTTCTATAAAATAATTCTAATCTATGGAACATAATATCTAGATACCTACGGAAACACTTTGTTTCCCAGGTACAATAATTCGGATGCAAGATATCCCAAAGAACTTACAATATATATAAACATAAAAGAGTGATTTATTTATAAATATTAAAAATTGTTTCAAGAGCAGATCCGTAATGTAATATTAATTCAGACATAGATTTTACAAGATTCTTTTAGTTGAGATAGTAATTTAAATATATAAGCCTATGAGAAATATTTTCAATAAAGTAATATACTATCGATTACTGTTTATTTTCAGAATATTGTCATACACAAATGTTGAGAATTCAGACAAAATAATTGATTATTTGTATTTTTCGTTGAAATATTTCTGAAGATTAATGAGATTCTATTAAAATGTTTATCTAGTCATATTGATCAACTATTTATTTTATCTAATAAATTAATTAATATCCATAAAATAATTGAATTTCGTAGTATAACAAAAATTGTGTTTGTTTTAGAATCTTATAAAAGTAATAAGAATAATGATAATATATTGAATTCAAAATTTCAAACAAATTAAAAATCCAATACTCCATTACCGAGTCGTAAACCGACTAGAAGTATATTGACAGTTCCTTTTTTTTCTTGTGTTTTATTTGCAATGAAGCATTCATTTATATTTCTTGTTAATGCTATGGAATTTTAGACAATAATTTTCTGAAGTAAATGATTACTGATTATCTGCATGTTATATTTACAACGGAGAGTAGCATAATTTTCTATTAACTATCTAATAAATTGAGATTGCAATAAAAAAAAAAATTCAAATGTAAATAATAATTTTCATGATTTATCATGTGATTTACTGCAGTTTGCTTTTCTATTAAGAAGAGATTGCCAAATGAAAAATTGTCCTAAAACCACACCATCAATCAATTAGTACTCTAAAGTAAGGAAGAAAAATTGTTAACATAATTCCGTTAGATTTCTACAGAAGATACATAAAAAATCATGTAGCGTAAAAAAACAGAATTTCTCACCAATTGAGTAATTTTAATCATTCTATCCTAAAGATAGTATTTTAATGTAATATAATTCATTTCATTGAATATGGTTAACATTTCCCTGCGGATGACTGCTGTAAAAATCATGAACGCTGTAAGAAGATTTGAGCAATAATTAATATAAAAATACTTATTTGAAAATATAGCTAAAGCTATAGGAATGGTTCATCGTAAGTCATAATTTCTGCTTATTATAAGTCTTAAATAAGTATTTTTTAATAATCCACATAAAATATTATGAAAGAATATTTCTTGAGACAAAGTTGTCTCACTTGGACATGGTTTTTGAAATGCGCCAACACGCATTGGCTTGAAATCTTCCTTACTTTTCTAATACTCACTGCCTGAATGATGATAGCTCATAAAGACAGATTTCAATATGAGCACACCCATACTTAACAAAAGGTGGGGCAACTGGGATTGTTGTGTCTCTTCTGTCTCAGTAAACTTCACACAATATACGAGATTACCTATGAAAATATTGGTTATTAATATACTTATACAATGTATGGTCTCAGTACAATACAATAAGTATTCTCTCAAATTAATATTATGAACATAAAAAAAAACACATACCAATGGATTCAAAAAACAATACGCAAATATTATAATTTGAATAATTTGTTTATATTTTTAACCCTGAGACCACAGTGAAGTGAGATTCACATTTAATATGAAACATTAACACAGTTCATTTTTTAAAAAATTAAACATGTTTAATTGTCACATTTTACAAAACTGCAGTCCAGTTTTGTGAAATCAGAAAAAAGTCAAGTATTAAATGTTTCAAATTACAGGTGACTACTTATTCTTTAAATAAATGATCTGGTTGATTTTTTAACGGCTTGTAATTTACAAGATATGAATTTTATTATTGTTTTGATTAGATAATATAAAGTCATCATCCATAAACAAAGTTGTAAAACATACCATATAAGGTAGAAGACGCTGAAAAAAGTCAGATGTGGTATTGATGGTTAAAATAAGCAATCACTATATATAATGCAACTTGATATACTACTAATGTATGATTTTCGAGTTGGAAAAATTAAACAACAATCATAATTAGTTGTGAACATTCGAGTATGCAATATAAAATGTACGATTTAACATAAGAAAATTGTACGGAAATGAGTTTTGTTTTTATCAACATGTATTTGCAGTTAGAAAAAAATGCATTCTGAAACATAAGAGTAAAATTTAACCAAGCCTTACAATTACGATGAAAATAATCTAACAAATCAGCCTGAGAACATTTCTCACATATGTCATATTTTTGAATACGGCCATAAACTATCTAAAACAAGATGGCGGCCTTCAAATGACATCAATACCAATAATGGCCAGTCCAGATTCATCCAGTGATTTAGCAGAGAATTTCAATTCTTAATTATATACACAAATTATAAAATTAAGTATCAAGTTTCTTATGAATATTTAAAAAGTCCATGTAGACGGGTTTATTAACATGATATATCTCTATTTTCATGGACTAAATGCTAACATTAAGATATAAAATGTTGTTTTATCAAATAAACCACTAGATGTACCGAAAATGGCCATAATTGTGAGCGCCATAAAGTACGGTTAAGCAGCAGTAAATAGTTTTGATTTTAAACAATACAATATCTACAAATACATATTTCCCATTTGTGGACATTCTATCACAATAATAATTGAGCCATCGAGAGGTGAAGTGAGCCAAGTAGTAAAGTGATAAAAAAAAAATTGGACTTAAAAGTACAATCACATTTTGACTTGATTGATGTTTTGGTGGATTGTGTATTTTTATTTTAGCGAGATAAAACTATTGCAGTGTGTATTCACTGGGCTCACTTTTCTTTTATGATACTTTAAAGCTTGTGGAATGTTATAACGCATCCGACTTGTTTTTTCTTAAAATACCTCTTCGCTCACTTCACCTCTCAATGGCTCGTTAATATAATAAACGATATCTAGCAAAATGAATAAATTCATCTAATGTACAAACTACAACCGCACTTTATTTACATGACTCTCAATTTTGGCAAGTTATTTAATACCATATTACTTAATGTGCTTATACAATAATGGCTACAGACGAACGGCGACCAACTAAACAGCAGTATCAGGCTTCTCTAATGCCTTGATCTCCGCCGCTTTCCCGTTCCCGTTGGGAATATAGTCCTCGTGCGATGGATTGATTGCTCCCACGGATCCGTGGTCGGCTCTGTCCCCGGGAAGAGGCGCCTCAGAATCTCCCGAGTCAGGAATGTCGGTTCTTAGCACACCCCCTGCAAGCAACGTAGAACTAACTGCCTATGGACTCTTTGTGACTGTTATTTTTTTTTTTACTTTGAAAGCAATTTTATATTGAGAATACTGTTATGTCAGTGCAACGTTTTTACAAATGAAACAGTGAGGTTTAACTACACAAAAAAGCATTTAAAAGATGTAGTATTTAGATTCAATTGATTCTTTGATTCAATTACTTGTGGATAAAAAAAACGCAACCCAACACTCAGTGATCTACTGTGATATTTGTGTGCCGTAACTGTTTTCAATTGTGTAAAAAAACCAAAATTGCTACATAGACTTTGCAGTACTTATCCAGTGTGAAACAGCCTACACTGTCGAAATTCTATTTTATTTTATTTGAATTTGAAATGGATTGAAAAGTATTTATTTCCAATAAAATATCATAATGAAAATGTTAATTTATCTCATAACTGTATTTTTTACCACTAAATTGGTCGGTTCAGTTTGTGCAACAGCGACATCTATGATATGAATTTAAAAAAATGTTAAATTACTTTTTTACAAACTATAATTGAAAAATCTAACTTAGCTAGAATTTTAAAAATGAATCAGTTAATTAAGATATTCTTTATACAACAATTAATAAGTACTACTTAAACCAGCGACGGCCGGTGACATATAATTTTTAAGAGTCACTTTTGCTAAAATGATATTCGTAAATATGTATTGCGGGAAAAACAAAAGTGATTATTTCTCGTAAGTGCCCCTAAAACGAAAAAGTACTTATATATGTATAAAATGTATTATATATTATTTTTAATTTCTTTAGAGTTGAAGACGTTACCATTGATATTGTAGAAATTGTAAAATCACAATAGTTCATAACAGCTTTTTCAGATAAAGATAGATAAATCAATAATGATGATGGTGATCAATAAAAATTGCTTTCCAAGTAAATACTACGGTTGAACACTGTCTAAGATTCATAAAATACATTAAATAGGGATTTTATTTTTCAAAAGTTGCAACATTTTATTGATAAAATAATATATTAGGTTGGGAAATGGCAAACTGTGCTTCTGTTGGTACGCATAGAAAATAATATGTGCTGGTGAATGTTGAAAAATAAAATCATTTCAATATTATCAAATGCTGCCGATGTTGTAAAATAAAAAAATATTAAATATTCTATGGTATAAAAATAAGATTTAAAAACTTGCACTTAAATGAATATACTATTCGAGATTATACGTATGCAGAAAAATATATAATAAAGCCAACTACTTTCAGACAATATCTATAATAAGTAAAAAAGGTAATGCTTTGCTTAAATGATATAAATAAGATAAAATAGAATGTGTCCATAATTATTAGAGTATTGTTATCAATTATGGTACGTTGTCTGACAAGTATTTAAATATGTCAATGCTTAACATATTTGCTTAATTATGCAGTAGGAACTATTCTTACTAAAAATACCTACGTTCAGACAAATATTATATGAAATAAATGATAAAATTAAAAACGTTTATGAATATTGAAAAGCCTTTTGTTATTGAAAGCATTAGTAGAGATTGGCAATGTGATTTTATTTTTCAAAACATTGTTAGAATTTGAAAACATGAAATATTGAAATACTGCGTGAAATATGAATAATATGAAATATGCCATATTTCATAGGATGAATAAATTATGAAACGATTTTCAATATTGAGATTCAATTGAAATAATAATTATTCAAAAGGTTATGGTGACAGCTTCAGCTTTTAATATATCTATCAATTTTTAATATATTGAATTCCATTAGTAGTGTAGATCAGCTGGTGATAAGACGCCATTTTATTATTTTCACATGATGCCAACAGCTAAATGTAGAATATTTATTGTCTATGCAATCTTGTGACAGCATCCATGTCACATCATTTTTTTTATATCCTCTATATCTGTTGTCTCTTTACCTGGAGTATTTTTTTCGGCGTCATCAACTAAATTTGTGTGTTATCACCTTATAAATAAAATTGTATCTGAATATTTTATACAAGTTAAATGCACAGTTCTAAAATTCAAACTGTAAAATAAAAATTTCGTTGAGGGACATATTTTTAAAGAAAGTATAATTTTAATACAAGATACTTTCTAAGCATAATATATTTTGAATACATGATCAGGCATTTTTCACTACAGGTAATGTAAATACATACTACCATGCTTCAACATTCAAAATAATAATGGTAAAGAAAATTATAAAAAGCCTTCCATGAACAAAAGTTTGATTAACAACAATGATTTTTAATTGAGGTCAATATAATTTTCATCATGTTCAATATAGAGGTATTGGAACGAAATTTGACGATTCATTTCTCAATATCATTTGTATTAATGAAAGGCATGAATGCTAAAGATGAGAGAAAAATGAAGTTTTAGTAGTGTTTTCAGTCAAATTTTAATTTTTTTCGATGGTGATTAAAATATTTTTTTAACTGTGTTTCTAATAAGAAGAATGTTGAAAAAATGTAAAGTTATTATTATTTATCACAGACTACATATAGATTGTGTTTTTAATTAATGTCAAAGTTTTGTTCAAGAAAGATTTGTGTCGTGTTTCAACTATTTAATGTGGATTAGGAGAGGGATATCAATAAAATGTTGCATAACCATAAAATACATTCCAGAAAATAAAAAAGGATATAGATAAAAATAATGGCTCACAATGCTCAAGATAATCAAAACAGCTACGAAAAGAGGGTTCAGTTAGTTCTCTGTTGCTTTTCTAAAATTAGGTTATACATACTAATAATTAAGAGTATAAAATAAAACACATCTTTCCAAAAAAATAATATAACATACCAATATGAACGCTCTTTATTCTTTCATAACAGACAAGTAAAATTTTTCTAGAAAGGTACAGTTTATTTGAGTTTGAGGAAAAAAAATTGCTCCTATATCCCTGACCTGAAGTTTCAATAAACAGTAGGATATTATCCACATTAAAAAATGATATAATAATTGTATATAAAGCATCGATTTAAATGCATTTCGCAATGACAATTTTTTTATCAAGTGATTTATTTACCATAGGCGATTAATTAGAGATTTATTTATATAACAATTTAATCAAAAAATAATTTAGTGGTTTTATCTACGAGCTTATCATGTTAAAGAATAAGCCTTGACAATGCCACCGCAATATATTTTTTTTTTTGTATTGGAGTCAATATTGATCTAATTTTTTTTTTTTAAAACAAAAGTCTTTTAACAGTAGCCTAATATCATACATGTGGTTACAGCGGTGTACTATGGATGGTCTCCACTGTTAATGTGTTTGCTTGTTCCATATAAATTTTATCAGCGGTTACTTACATCTTTAGCAAAAGGCGACTCGTCTTTTATTTAATAATGACAGAAATATCTATTCCATGCTAAAACTTAAACTATTTAATAAGATTTAATACACCGCTGCACAGTAATCTCTTGATTTTTACAATTTTTCCTGATGTATTCATTAATAAAAACATTTAACAGTAATGCATGCACCTATTATGAAACATTCAAATTGAAAACAGCTAAGTTATTTATGTATGTTTGTATTACATAAAGTTTAAAAGTATTACTGGTCTATGAAAAAGCAGGCAATAAATGAAAATAGATTTTGAATAAAAAAAATGTATATTTACTATAAGTAAATTGTTCAAAAAAATATTTTGCTGTTGCATGTTAAAATACCATAATGTAAATAAAAAATCATTATCGATGTCCTCTCTCTCTAGCCCAGGGCATCAAAATATTGGTGTTTCTAAACTGTACTAAAAAGCATCGCTGATCGATCTATCAGTGTAAACTTTCAATAATTTCCAATCAGGAACCTTATTTATTACCTTATTTTTGTGACGAAATAGTTGGGAAAACCTTATCTTTTTTAAACACTGTCAACCTTGTAATATATATTGATTTTTTCCTTCATTGCGAATATTGGTTTTATCAAATCAACTATAAGCAGTGGTGTAGAAAGGGGTCCTGCCACCCAGGGCGATCTTTAATTTGTCGCCCCCAATATGCCCTCTAATTTTGTTTTTAAATCGCTTCTACTATTTTTTATCTATGAACTAGGAGTTTTAAATACAGGTGGCTTAATGTTTTTATGTATAAATATAATTTATCAGATAATATTGCATTTATTTTGAAAATGCGGCCTCCAAAAACAGTCCGCCCCTGCCGCACCCCCCTTGCTACGCCACTGACTATAAGGGCGCTCGGTTGTTATTAATAAAATAAATAAGCTTGACAGATGAAGAGGTATAATATTATTATAAATTTAACAACTAACAAACATACACAGGACAGACCTTAACGCTCGTAAACAAAAAGGTATATTAATGCAGAATTATAAAATCTATTCAACCATTTTGAAGCGAGTTTTATTCTATTCATCATCCAGGGAATGCACAATAGTAAACGGAAAAGGGATGTTTGTTATTTATGTATGTATCAATAAATTAAAAAATATTATGCATCACATAGATGAAATGAATGAAGTCAGAAAAACATAACCTCAATTTTTTGTAAAGTACTTACAATGAAAATAAGATCTATCATTGTTAAGTTTATCGTTATTTCGGTATTGACAATTTGTTTTGTTAAGACAAAAAATATACAAACGAAATCAATCGTTATTTCTCTGTCAAAATTTTTTCTGCACCGAAAATTCAAAACTATTTATGTATTTTTAATTTTTGCTAAATTAATTTGCTTTACATTCTACTTCAAGCATAAGAACTGGATGGCGAGCATTTTCAACTGATTTCAAGATTTTATTAAATAGTGGAATTAGTATCGACTATTTTAAATTTTGTAAATATAACATTGTATAAACTAGTTCTTCTAAAAGTGGTAATCTTACAAGAAACTTAGCTGAAGTGAATATAAAATTCTGTACTATAGAAACTATATTTTGGCAATTAAAATGGTCTGAAATACCGATTACGACACTTATTAATTATTATTGTCTCATTGATAATAATATGTAAGATTGCATTTATGAAGTAACAGATAACTCATTATCTGAATTTCTTGGTTCACTAAAAACCATAGATCCAATTTCCATCCACTGTACAATAATTGTAGTTATGTGTTATTTTTAAACTGTCACTTTTTTATATAAGTTCTATTCTAAATTTTATATCGAATGAAAACATGAAGAGTAAAAGTCGATGAGTGTAACAGTTGTCATGCAATTATAAATATGGTAAATTTATCATACCTCACCACACGGACTATTGCGGCGAAAAACTTCACAAACTAAGCTAAAAACCACTCCACGATTTAAAATTATTATTTGAGAGCTAATATAATCGAAATATTTTAGAGCATTTCGTATTTCGCATAATTTATCAGTGTTCTTCGTAATAATGTGTGGTTTTAACGCGATTGCCAAGTTCTCAAATAATAATTTTAAATCGTGGAGTGGTTTTTAGCTTAGTTTGTGAAGTTTTTCGCCGTAATAGTCCGTGTGGTGAAGTATGACAAATTTACCATAAATATTAATGAACTAGAACTCCGCATACTTATTGTGATTTCATTTGTGAATGAAATATGCACTATCATTGTATGTTTTTAAATTAAAATTTCTTTAGAATGATTTAAAACTGTTCCATATAATATGAATGATTGATGTATGTGACAAGCTGATTCGAATTTTTTAGAGGTAGGAAAGCCAGCAAGTTGGAAAATATGAAGACCATACACACCATTAGTGATGCTTTTTTATTTGCTTATTCATGCACTATATTCATTTAAAAAGAGTTTTCAAATTATTCCACATTCAGTTTTCATTATAGAAATGCATATGGATAAAATGTGTTCTGTGTATTTTTCCGAATTACTTTTTAATACAAGTGAATATATTATAAAGCATTTGTATCACAAACGAATATGGTAATACAAAAGTAAAAATCTTTCTATCGGTCAAGTTTGATGCAGTAATTCAGAATAATAAAAAATACTTTTAAAAATGGAATGCATAAATATTGATACAATATTTTGTAAGTAAACATACAACTCTTGTACCTTAAAATTGTCGTTGTAGATTTTTATTATAAATCATTGCATATTGATTTATTTCAATTGCAATCATTATGCAGCTTTACACTTAATGAGTATTAATTTTCTGTGTTCAACATTTAAATAATGAAATTGAAATATAATATAACCATAGATAATATAATATATAAATATTTTTTCTTTAGTAATTCATAAGATTTTTAGGAAGTGATTATTGTTTCAGCATCGTAACACATATTACTTTTGTACCAAGCATAATATCACACAGGGAAGAAAGGTTTAAAAGAATACTGATGGTATGTTAGACACATTTAGAGAGACAGTCATAAAGAACGTAAGTTCCAGCTTGAGGGTTTATACAAGAAAATTGCTATTTAGATTGTCCATATAAAAATTGTCATAAAAAAGATAGTATATATTGTTGTTTTCAAAATCTTTTATTTGCCTTCTAAATTATGTCACATTTATGAACAGAACGTCACCTTCTATGACAAAAAATGGTGACATATCAAGTTCAATAAAAATATCATCGTCATACTAGTGAAAAAAGTTAAGTCATGAATGCAGATCTTAAACGCTTTATTGTCTGAAAAAACAAGCTCACTCGATAATTAAAGAAGTAATATAAACTAAGTAAATTTTATTGGCAGTAATTATTACTGACCCACATGTATTTTAACATAACGCTTTTTAGCTGTACAGCTACCCAAAGACAATCAGACGACTCAATGTTTTTGAGCAGAAAACATTTTGATTAATTATTGCTGTTTATTCGTTTGTCTTATTGCCTACGGCCACGGTACAGTTCGCTTCATGATATTCGAAAAAGTTGATAATCTCAAAACAAGGTTTATTGACTTAACGTTTTCTGGCAGTATACTGACGATATAATAATTCAAAAAAATGAAACTTCACTAGATTTGTGATTTTGTATTTTCTACTAGTTTCTAAATTGTCCGAAAGCTTGACATCGTAAATGGAGTCTATAGAATATTTTGTTAGCACAAGATGTAATACTTACAAATTAAAAAAAAAGAAAAAAATCAAAAATAGTACCTACGTGATTTATGACCGTCACTCTTTAAATATAACTATGATATAAACATTAAATGTGGTTAAAAAAAATTAAATTAATAGAGTTCAAACACAAACCTCCAAAACACCATCTGTTGGTAGCTTTTGCAAATACGATCAGGATAATGATGATCAGAACGATCAAAACGGCAACAACGATTCCAATTATTGATCCTACATCAAGGTCCACTCCTAAATAACACAAAAATATATTAATCCACACATTTTTATCCCTTTTGATTATAATTCAAATGTTCAAATGTATACATCTTGTAGATAGTATATAATCAGTGGCGGATTATCCTATAAGCCCATGAGGCGCTCGCGCGGGGCCTCTGAATTTTAGGGGCCTCAAAAATAGTTTATATTATATTACCCATATATATTTTGTTCCGATTTTTATAAATTTGACATGAATTTTTTTGACGTCCTTATGTAATCTAAAAAACAGGGCCTCCAAAAATTTTTGCGCCTGGGGCCTCTCTTGTGCTTAATCCGCCACTGTATATAATATATAACATTTAAAGATTTTATATGGTATGCTTAAAACTTTTATTATAGAGTTTATCTATTTCTTAAAATTATTTCGAACTCATCAGTGAATTTTATTTGAACACCTTAAGATTCCTCATTGTATATAGAATTCATAAATACGGAATGATGGTAGTAAATTAATTTTTGCTATTTTTAATTAACAACTATATGACATATTCATATAAAATAAGATAATAAAGAACAAATATATCGATACCCTAGTTCCGGATCATATTAGAACATAATAACGTCTCGATTTCTTTTTGGAAGTGATAGGTGTATGTATTCTGAAATACTTTTCATATTTAACTCTATATTGCTAAATTCAGACATAGTGCACTCTGGAACTAGGGTATCGATATTGTAGTGTCATACTCTATTACAAATGACTATAATATGATTCAGAAAGGTCACACAATGATAGATGGATATCTATGTTTGATATATCAGATAAGAGACCATGCCAATGTTTTCATGCAAATTTTCATACATAGTGAAAATGCTAACTATTTGAAGGAAAAAATCGTAATGGATACAAATAACATTTTATATTACAACTACTTCCAATCATCAATGTTATAGCAAAAAAAAAAAAACACATTACATTTGTTTATAATTCATGTCACAGAGAAGCAGCTGTTTGTGTCATTCAGTTATTTTATGTTGAAAATGAATTTTATCAAAGTGTCCGCTAAATCCATCATATTTGTTTGATGAAATATTGCAATGCAATTTCAAATGAAATTGTACATTGTTGATACTGCTATAGATTATTTTATTAGTAAAAAATAATGAAAAATGATATTATAGCATAAAAGTAGTCAAAATACATATATTCAAAACATTCAATGAATTGCAGGTCAGCAATTAGTAGAGGTCCACTGGTTTCTTACTTGGCTCGAAAATTGTCATGAATATCTTAACAGTAAAATCTTTAATTTTTAATGTGTCATCATATATATTTATTTATTTTGAGAACACTACTTTAAGAAATCCATAAAATTGAGTGACCTAAGCTAAATTTGAAACAATGACTTCTTTATTTAATAATAACCAATAGTATCTTCAGTATCTGTTTTCCATATGTTTTAAAATGTTGACAGTTCATTATGCCAGAAAACTCTTATATAATAGTATATATATAATAACAATTTAAAAAATCATATATTATTGAGAATATATAGTAGTAAATTGCAACGTTTGCTCACTTCCTTAACACTGAGTTTTTTGAAAAACTGTGACTATACCATGTACGGGCTTAGCAGTCAATGTGTTAACCTTTTGGTTACCGTAGAAAAAAGTACGTTTGTAAAGTACGTTTTTAAAAGCTCGCCAACTATAATTTAATTAGTTATTGATGAGGTAACTCGTAGATGGCGTGTTAAGCACAAATAATTTGACAACATATCTCGTCTGTAGCAGCCATCTAGTTAATATGTCAGGACATATTAAGATGAGCAAATTAATTTTCAAAAAACTGGTAAAATCATTCATTTCACCAACATATCTTTTCTACATTTTTTGAATATATGATTATGGATGTATTTCAACTAGGACACCTTCATAAACATAATATACGACACTGTATTTCTTATGCAATATTTTATTATGTATTAAAATTTACTCGTTTAGTTAAACTTTTTTTATAATATACCATTCTTTGAAAATATCACACAAATTGGTTTTAAAGATAACAATAATAACATAACATCTATTACATTCCTAGCAATCAACTTATTACACAAATTCAATCAATACATGCGTTAATAAATAGTAAAGATATGTTTTGAGTACTGTAAATAATATTAAATATTTTTTTTTATAAACTTTGATAAAATTTACAGAGATACAAGCAATAACAATAAGATAATCCAATATATATTTAAAAAGTCTGTTCTATTATAATTTCTTTGAGAGATTATTTAAATGTTCAAACGACCACTTCAAGTTCAGTCTAGTTGTAAATAGAAAAAGTCTAATAAATTATTTATACTATCAATGTTACTTGCAACTCAATAATTTTCATCCGCTATTTATATGTCAATATGGAAACAAAACAACTAATATGATTAAATGTATAAATTTGTTTAAAAGTAACTATAATACGGTATTAACGAATACAGCAATACTCATTTTAAAACCTTAAAATATGACATAATCATCTTACCATACACATTAAGTGACACTTTCCCAGCGAGAAAGAGTGCAACAAAATCGACTGTACATCAATTAATATATCCAATCCACCAGTCAATTTTAAAAAAAATGTATATTGAATGATTGACTATTATAGATTCGTTTTTAATCAGAGAAATAATTCATCATATTAATGATATATTATAAGAAAATATGAACTTCTATGTTTTGTTTAAGAGAGAATTAAATTCAAATGACACTGTGTAATCTGTTATTTATTTTTTTTAACATGAACTAAGCTGATTCCTTACATTGTTTATATTTCAATAAATTGTAAAACAAATGTCCTCTTTTAAAAATATGAGGACTTTTTCAGTTTGTCAGAATTTCATTATGCATATCATGTTGAGATATTGATGTTTTACATTTGAAATGCATAAGAAAAATAGTATTCCTGTTGACAAAATTGTGTAATATATCAAATTTTAGTCAATCTTTTATTGAAATATGACTTAAAAAAATTACCATTTTTTTGACTTGTCATTGACTTGAAATGGTGAATCGTTTTGGCACTTAGATAAAAATAAAATAATTAAAATTAAGTGATAGTAATTAACTAATTTGTGTTTAGAACTTTTGGGAAGTACTTTTTTGAAGCTTACAGTGACATCTATTAATGAGCAAAAGTATTAATTAAAATGTATATGTTACACCGAATCGGTGAAATTGCCTATTTCACGCAGTCGGCCGACATTTTGCTGAATGCGTGAAATCGGTAAGCCCGTTGCCTATTTCACGCATTCGGTAAAATTTCTGCCGACTGCGTGAATTCGGCATAAAATCTTTTGCTTATTTCATGCATTCAGCAGGTAGATTCATAGAAACTTTGTAGGTTGTCTATGATCACAGCGCTCTGGCGGTGTTTTTTGCAACTAAACCAAATGTCATTTCATAGCATATAAAAGCATATTGTTAATTAATTACAATGTCGTTTATCTCCATACAACTTGCAAATAAGTTAAAACTGTAATATGATAGTCAGCACTCGTCGACATCAACTCATCGGGCGTCATTTTAGAGATCTATTTTCGACTTTGGAATGTCTCCCTTTGTGACAGTTGTCAAAATAAACCATAGACCATAATAAGTTATATTGGAACTATCTATGGTATAAGAATAAGCTGTCACAGTGATGATAAAATAATTATATTTTAATTGTAGAAAGCTTATAAAAATTAGAAATTAAATTTACTCGCATTTTTGCATCCAATAAAATCAAATAACGTTCGTTCGAACACAGCACTGTACAACATAGCCTCAACGGGTGACGTTTTTATAATGTACAAGCTGTAAGCTCGTTGCCCTCAACGGGGTGATTTTTTTGCATTTTTGATAAATCAAATATTTACTGGCGTGGAAAATCAAATGCAAACTTATTTATTGAATAAGCCAGAAGGTTTTGCTTAATTAATTCTCTAAATGGTTTTTAAGAATACATCCAGACCTCTTTAAGAATTAAAATAATTGGGGTTGTAAAAAAATACGCAAATATCGGAAAACGTGAATTCTGGACGTGCTTAAACAGGATTTCACTGTAAATAATAAAAATTTACAACTGAACCAAATTTAAATTAAGAAACAAAAATTCGACCCATGGTAAAAAGAAATGTTATGATATTTTTATTTTAAACAAAAGAATAGTGTGTCATTCCACTGTGACAGTAACAAGACCGTGGAGAATGTCGACTAATAAAATATTGAGAAACCGTGTTACATATAGGATGACAAAAATCATAAAAACAGAGGGCGGGGGTGTTGACTCTAAAAATTTTGAGAATCCGTATCACATATAGGATAATCGAAATTAATTGCAAATTTTATCCAGATGTATGAAAAATATTCAAAATATATTCTCACACATAATGAAAAAATAAAATTATGTTTATAATATATTTTATCTAGTATGGAAGACAGTCAAAATATATAAAAATCAAATGCAATTTTTCAATAAAAAATCAATTGCACATTTTATCCAAATGTATGAAAAAAAAGCAAAATATTATTCTATGATAAATCCATATCATAATTCAAATATTATTAATGTATTAAAGAATTCAAAAAGATTTACAAGGTTAGACGTGAAAAGATTTAATCATTATGATTCAATTGATCAAATCAGCTCCAAAGAATATTGCTCTCACTCGACTCACACGATCCAACGATTCATTTCGATAGCCCTATAATCATAGTTTACAATAATCGAATTAAAGTCTTTGATTATTCGAAAATTTTCGAATATTATGATCCATGGTGATAGAATACTTCAGCTCTACACCAAGAAATATCGATTTTTCAAACGGGAAGATATCAGAACATTCACGCGCGGCTTAAAATAATCCGCTCTCATTGGATAGAACGACATTTCGAAAATGTGCTATTCAAAATACCGTTATCATTAAGCGAATTCCACGGCAAGATCCGCATTAAGCGTTATTAATAATATGAAGATTGGCCCTTTTAGTTAGTTCGTGAAAAATGGTTGGAACATGGTATAGAAATAATCTTTTCAAAACGCGTCATCATTCTGCATTCACAATCAAAAACAATAATGACAATATTACAGCCAAGCTAAATTTGACTTCTGTGTCAAAATTATTTTTTCAACTGTCATGTTGACAGTTAAAGAATTTATACACTGACCATAGACAATAATTATACACCCTGGCGAATTCACTCAGTCGGCAGAAATATTAGCGAATGCGTGCAATAGGCAACGGGCTTGCCGAATTCACGCATTCAGCAAAATTTCTGCCGACTCCGTGAAATAGGCAATTTCACCGATTCGGTGTAACATATACATAGGCAGCCAAATTTATGTAATTGATAAAATTCAGTTGAAATAGGCAGGTATTGTTTCTAAGAATATTTCTCACTTTTTTTATAGTTATTAATTAATAATAATTTTATAAGTGAAGTGTGACATTTCTGATTATGACATTAATTTCTAAAAGAAATTGATAATTAACCTTTTTTTTGTATTACTAGCACTTATAAAGTGGGAGGTTAGAAATTATTATCACAGCTGCAGCATTACTTTTTCCCTTTTATAAGCTCATAAATACTATATTTTTTTGCTGTAGCAAATTAGTTTAACTTTGATCAGATTAATAACAATAGTCACCTTGGGGCTCATCAAGCGTGCTGATTTTCATTCGGTATTCTGTAATTCCTTCTGAGTTTGATGCCTCAAGAATGTAGTCTAGTTCTGTGTCCTCTCGTGTGATTTCCGCAATCGTTAAAGTAGCATTGTAATAACCATTCCCCTGAAAATTAATAAGAAGTCAGATTGTGACTAAGGAAATAGATGTAAATATTTCTACGAATTTGTACTCTTAGTTCTAGACTTTTGCAAGTCACAAAATTGATGTTTTGAGTTCTTAATGCAGAGGTAAAAAGTGTCATTATTTAGCTTGACAAAGATTAAATTGATTACAGTCTTTAAAAAGGAATTTCTTAATAAAAATGTGCATTTTTTGTCACTTGGCCAAATACAATTTTGTATATAACCCTATGCATGCTTGTCGGGCCTTAGAGCCATTCCATTTCAATACAAAAATTGCACTTTAAGAAAAGTCCATATTAAGTAAATCTTCCAAAAGAAAATCAAATGATGTCATCTGTTAATTCAAATATAAAAACAAATGACAATCAGGTAAAATTTATGTCAAAAGAACATACATATTTTTACATCTTTAAATTCTAGTTGATTAAATTAAATTTGTAACACAACAAGTGGAGTAATAAAGTTAAAAAATTACATTTTGTATTAAATAAGTGTCATTATGAACATACCTACATTGTCATTTCATTTAAAATATTTTGTAGACTAGTTTTAGACTTACCAGGTTGATAGCTGTGGTAGCTTCGACTCTTCCAGTTGTGTCAGTGTATCCACCATCAATAGACTGACCGTTGACTTTCCATTTCAAATTTGGTTCCGGATTTCCTTGAATAGTGACATTCATCACGGCATTTTCTCCTATCTTGATTCCGAAGATTTCAATGAGAGCCTCCTTTGGCACTGGTTTATCTAAGATCAGATATATAAAATACATTTGAATTATAGTTTTTCGATAATAAAACCTTCTTTATACTGTTAAGTTAAAATATTAATTTTCTGAAAAAGTTCAATGGTGAATTGGTATAGTAATCGCTTTTGGTCATTATTACTTACATGCTACTTGCATCTGATAACTAGCAGTGTTTCCACCTTGCTGTGGCGAATTGGTGATGTGGTCCGAAACGCATTTTAAAATACGACCATGATCTGTGGGCATGAGTTTTCTCGTAAGGTTCTGGGATGTTGTCTGCAAATCTGATCCAGGTGTATCGGATATGGTTGGCTGGTTGATGCCTTCAAAAAGTTCATCTTCCCCTGAAATTGTATACCATAATATATATTGAATCTCTAACAAATATTTTCAATAATAAGATTACTTAACTGTGATTATTCATTTGAAAGATAGTGAGATTGAATGACCCGTACTTTGGAAATTGTTTAAAAACATACAATTATGAGATGAAAATATAAAACTTTTTGCACTAATTCAAAATTATTTATTAAAGATCAGGGCCAGTTTATAAGAGTGTTCATAGTGCCTGCGATGAGCATAACCAGCTATGATCTATTATAAATAATATGGAATTAGTACAATAAGTGTTTTGTATATTTGATATAATGCCCTTCCACCAAAAATATACAGTGAACACCTTTAAATTTCACCTTCTTTGACCATATTCGCTCCCTATATAGAGCATATGGCCGCCACGTGGCACCTCCACGTTTTCTTGTCTCCCGCCAATTGCATTGCTTCCTCCCATGACATGCCAGCATCCCTCAGTTCCGCCGAGTACATCCTATGGATAGTACCCGACGGATGTCCAGGACGCCGGAATCCCACCGGTCGAAAGAAGAGGCAGGCAGGATTAAGGCTTTCTGGAGGCATTCGCAGCATGTGTACCAGCCAGTTCCAATGTCTCTCCATAACCACTGATGTGACGGTACGCTGTCTTGCACATTCCTTTACCTCCAAATTCCTCACAAAATCAAGCCACCTCACCCCCATTATCCGACGCAAGCATCTGTTTTCGAAGCTAATGTTAGAGTGAATAATATGATGCATTGTGTATCTCTTCTTAGCCAGTATATATAGCTGAGCAAATTTACGTTTAAAGCATAGTTCTGACGATGGCGAAAGCCGAAATAGCTATCAACGTATAACATATAAAAAACTGTAGAACTGAAATACTTTGATATTTTTACCCTATTAAAATGGAGTTCTACCAAGTAAATGCCAAATCAATAAATAAACTAAGTATGTTTTTTTCCGAATCTTCGTCAGGTGCCATGATTCGCTATCGTAAAGCAGTACCAGTAGAATGCAAGCGTTGAATAAATGGCATTTGGCTTAATCGAGTACAGCTGTGTGTCCTAGACAATCCGCATTCAGTTGAATGTGGCTCCAGCCATTCCTAGACGAATGGCAAGCTACTATTTTGTACTACCTTAAAATTTACCTACCAATATTGACATAATTGTTTACAGAACTCACCTAAGAACCATTTGATCTTGGCAGCAGGTCTTCCATCAGCAACTACACATCGTGCATGAAACTCTTCGCCAACTTTGTAGTTGCTTCTTGCATTTAAAAGCAATTTCGGTGTCACTGGTGCCTCTGAAAAAGCATATGACGACATTGATAAGTAACTAAAAACCAAAATTATTTGAACTCATAGCTGGTAGCTCAATGAATGAAAAAAAATGCAAAGATATCATCAAACTAAAGTAAAGACTAAGACTGCAGCTTTAGCACGAGATAATTAAAGATAAAAGATAGTAAATCCACAATGCACTTTTATATTCAGCATATCTTATTGACATATTTAAAAAAGTCCTATTTTAAGACTGGACCATGACAAAATTTAATGTGTAACAATGGCTTGAGGTACAGTAGCCGTACAGCAGACAAAAATCGTATATTTATCATATGACGAATAGCAGACATCTTAGGAATAAGAGATGGAAGCGTTTGTAAATAAAATAGTGCTAATTTCATATACTACATGTTTCTTTTCTACTCTGTCATGACACTTTCATGTGGATTTAATATATTGTGTAGAAATCTTCAAGTGATATAATGAATTGAAATAAATATGAATGGTACACTTACTCGCTACAGTAATTTTCATCTCGGCGGAGACTTGTCTGGCTCCACTGGATGGCGGAAGTATACATTTGAAGATTCCATTATGTTTATCGAGGGCTTTTGATATGGAAACATCACATTCTCCTCGCTGAAATATAAAATATTATTTAAAATGATTTAAAACATAATTTAAGAAAAAACTATGATTTTTCTAGCGTTTTTCAAATACAGTTTGATTATTGAGAAACTACTCAAAGAAGAAATTTCACATTAGTTAAATTGCTTAAAATATACTATACTGGCATTCAATTGAGAGGTAATTGTAGGTTGCTTATGATTTGGAAACAAGTTGAGTATGTGTATTGAAAACAATTATGAGAAAAGTACATACCTGTAACCCTTGATCCGTAAATGAGACACCATCTGAGATTGTTGTAGCCGAAAAGAAGAGTGGAGAATCATCTCCAGGCAATACGATGCTAGATATAACAGAAGACGACAAAACAAAATTAGTTATGCTAGCCAATTCTTATTTAAATATTATAGTATAATATTAGAAATATTTCATATGAAGTGTCATATTTATTTCAAGGAACAGACACCAAGTGAAAAAACATATAGTAATTTACTTTGACTACATACATTAGGTGATCAATAATTGACTGTGGTGTTATTCTCACCCGCATAGAATTATTTTGGACGGCCTGAAATACTCAACACATGACTGTTTTGGCCGGTCTTCATACATAATATCAAAACGTGATTATGTTGAGTATTTCGGACCGTTCAAAATAAGCATATGAGCTTGGGAATAGCACAGCTGGAACACCATTTAATTTGATTAGGACAAAAATACTGTGACAATAGTTAACAAATTACCATGTTTCAATGAAAATAATAACTGAAGAAGCAATTATTAAAGTCATCAAATCAAAGCATCACAAGCTATATGAAGAAGAGGATGATTATGATGATTCTCTTATTCATGTGACTAACCAAGACTTGATGAATTCTTATTGTTTATTTCTGAATTAACATTGTTATGGTATTTAATAATAGTACATTATTACATGTATGTTACACCAACCTAAGAACTTCTAGGCAACTAATATAAAAATCATTATGTTCAATGTGTTAGTGTTGAGCATTACTGGCTCTATTGGTGAATGGATTTTTTTTGAGAATCACTCTGCAGGTTAAGTTTTCTATAAGTATAGTTTAATAAAATAATATTATTACCTGCAGTATTTAATAGGATATTGCACTTTGCAGCGGACACTGACGTTTGCTCCCTGCAGGACAATGGCTTCGCGCGGAAAAATTTCTACTAATCCTTGGCCTAGAAGAAAATAAAAAAAATGTTTTAAATTCAATTGTCAAAGACATTATCGCAATCAGTGGGTAAGGTTTTAAATGATACCATATCATATCAATAAGGGGATTAGGTTGTACCAATAATGACAATATTGGTGGCTACTGATGTCGATAAATATTGGGACATACTGTATTCATCTGAACTAATTGTAAAAAAATATCTGAGTATAAAGTTATTTTCTGCTGTATTTCTCATTTCAAGTTCGTAAAATATTTGCTTAATGGAACTGTGAGAAAACAAGAATCTATTTCATACTGCTATTATGCAGCGCTGGTTTTCCAGCGTCTGCACTCTACCACTTCCAAAGTGCAAGCACCCAAAAATACATTCTACGAAATTGTATTCACGAGAGGTGAATTCAAAATACGAAAAGAACACAACTGTTTTATTTTGTGTAGCCATAAATAAAAAGCATGTTACATGAATTCGAAATTCAAAAACTTAGATTAAGTAATAAAGAATGAGTGCAGTGGCGAGAAATTGTCTATTAAATTTGACAGTTCCTGAGTACGTTTTATTTGATCAAATTTCACACCCCTTGGTTCTGGGCTTTTAATTGTTATTGATAATAAACTAGATCGATCAATATAAGAATATTTAAAGTTAGTTGAATTTTACATTTTTCCATTTGTCGCTAGACTTGGAATGCATGCATGGAGCATGGATACCAATCTCTAATTAGAGTTAGATTGTAAGAATTGCAAGAATAAGATACGACGACTGTTATATAAATAAATAATTCAATAAACTTCTGTAGCGTAGCAAAAAAGTACAATTATTTTACAATCAGAAAGTTTCCGGTATTTATTAAGTTTATTTCGAATTAATATTTTTAGTGATACCACTTCTGACCGAGTTGGGCAACGTTGTATTGGGAATAAACTGAAATTTCAAATATATACATTTTAAAGATTCATTGCATTTGACATTGAATTAAATTCTTGAAAATCATAATATAGGTATTTGTATCAGAGCTGTGGATTCGTGTAAAAAAAGACGACTCCGACTCCAGCTTTAAAATAATTCACATAAAAAAATTCATTTTAACTTATATATATGTATTCCATCAGATCATCCTTAGTCAGCCAAGCATGAAGTGTCAACACTTTGGCCTATTTTGTTTGAATACACATCATTAAAAACATTTTTCAAAAAAAATTCGAGCCGTTCATTTTTCACGACTCCGACTCCGGCCAAAATATCGCGACTCCGCGACTCTGACTCTAATTCCAACCCAGATTCCACAGCCCTGATTTGTATTGACACGAATGATAAGCGTTGGTACTTTATTCAATTGGTTTCAAATACCCCAAGATAACAATTAAAATAAGACGAAGCGACCTTCTTTATCGAATTGGACTGTAGTAGCAGCTTTGCTAATGGAAGCCAAGCTTTATCAAACGAACCGTGTGTCAAATTTACTGTAAGTAGGAACACCATAATAATAATAACATAAGCCAAGCGTGGCTTGAAAATGCACCATGTGCGTTTTGCGATAATTCGCCAACTGGCTTATGTGGACTGAGTCCAGCCTGAAGAAAAATACAATATTTTTGTAGCAAAAATAGATTATTATACAATATAAGCCCATATGAAGTGAAGTTAGCCATTAGATAATTTAACAAAAAATAATCTCGATAAGTTATAATATTTAAATTTATTAAAGTATCGTAAAAGTGAGCATGGTAAATACATACGGCAATAGTGTTATCTTCCTAAAATAAAAATATTTAATCAAAAAAAAAGTAAATATAGACACGCGATTTTGGCTCACTTCACTTCTCAATGGCTCATATAGTCAAGCAGCGGTGGGCTGCCAATATCTTAACAAGGGGCTCGGTAAATCTTATCCATTTATTTGTATCCATTTTCGCTCCCTATGTGGAGCATATGGCCTCCTAACGAAAGTTTCTCAACAAAAAAAATCTATGAGAACTGTTTGTTACTTAGTCGCTCAATCTCTCTTTTCTAAAGAGAGTAGTAGGGATAGAATGATAAAGCTAAGACAGGACTAGTGATTAACTCGAACCCATGAGGTTCGGCACGGAAGCCCACAACGCTGAAAGAAAAAATGAAGGGGCTACAAGTTTTGTTTCATAATAAAATTTAACCATTTACAAAAATTGCTGATTTGGTCTAAGACGAATGATTTTCTTATCTTAACAAGGGGCTCGCCGGCCGCGCTGAAATTTAACAAGGGGCTCGCGCGAGCCCCCTCCAGCCCACCCCTGTAGTCAAGTGATTATGTTTATTACTCGGAACTATGCACAAAGAGGTTTATTCCTGTAAGCCCGAAAATTTTGAGAAAAAAAAATATTACACATGCTCTGGGTATCTCAAGTGACGAAAGCAACGTAGTATCGAATATGCGAAAACAGGTTCGTCTATTGTCTGATGGTGATAATGTAAAATCTTTGTTACGAATTAAAAAAAAATATGAAACAAAAACTAATTTTATTATTTCGTATCCTGAATTTATTTTTATACAAGGAAGTCTATCCTCCTATATATTGTTTTTATTTTAGTATACTGTTTTAAACGGCATTCCGTGAAACGTATCTACCGTGTAAAAAGGGAGTCCATTGTACCAGTATTTGATATGAAATACCGATATGCCGGTATTGGTATATTCAAACAAGACCAACAGCACTAGAGCGATTTTCGACCGGTCCATATTATTATAAAATAATGAACAATTAGTTAGAACATTAGTTTAATGGTGAACGTTTCCCAATGTCACTTCGAAGCAAGAAGCTGAAATGTTTTCCGTGTTCACGAAATAATTCAGTGAAATAATGCACTCGGATACTTATCGTAAATCTAAATTTATGTAAGGTATCTTTGTTTTGTACACGCGGGTTATAAAAAACGATATCTTCTCCGCCATGTTTGCTAAATTGAGACAGATGGCATTTTGAATTCGTAACTTTAGAGGATAACTACGATATTTATGACCAGTGCCGCATTTGGGCTGAGGGCCAAATAACGTGTTGCCAAAATTTCATATTATTGTCGGTAACGGTGATAACATACTTATCACACTAAAATAATGTAAAATAGATTTTTGTAATGAACATACATTTCATGTAATTATAAATCAAAATAATACAGATTTTTTTTATATAAATCCATCGATATTACGTTTTGAAGGGTTTAATTGAATTGAATTGGTTTATATAAATTAAATTGAAACTCCATTAAGGATCCATGTACATTATAATTAAATATTTTACTTTTTTCCATTTTTTCAAAATATTTGGCATAATTAACCTAATAAATTACTCTTTATAATAAAACAACGATTTTCATATTTAAAATATTTAAATGTACGGAGTATTCTATGTGCGGAAGATTATGTGTTCGGAAGAACCGGTGTTCGGAGTATTCTTGTTCGGAGAGTTCGTGTTCGGAGTGTTCGGAGTGTTCGTGTTCGGAAGGATCACCAAACTCTAACACATATGTATTCCAAATGTCATTCGTTTCATTAAAATATTGAAGGATTATTAACCATTTTACGTCATATTGAAATGATCGATTAGGTAGACAAATAGAATGGTTTCTTTTATTTTAAGTATACTATGAAGATAATTTTAAAATTGTCTTAACCTTTTAGCTGCCGTAGATAATTAATAGTTATTACATAGCACGCCAGCTATAATTTGCAACTATTAATTTAATTAATTATTGACAAGATATCTCGTCTGTGGCAGCCATCGAGTTAACGGTGGTCGATAACTTTCAACGTAAGTGACGTCATTTAAACAGTCAAAATTTAATATTTACTCATTCTCATTTTCCTTTTAACCAGAAAGCAATGCAGTACGCAACTAGTCTATATTCTCACAAGTTATCTATTTTCAATCAGAATAAATCAGTGCGAAAAAATATTAAATGTGTATTAATTAAGAATATGTATATACAAATTTATATTATCAATAAAAACTCAATTTATTATGGACGAAAGTACTATTAAAAAATACGCCAAAACATAAAATATAATGATTATATTGTGCTGTTGGACTAAAGAAAAAATGCGTGATAAATTTGATCCGCTTTCTTTCGCACGCCAGCCCTGTTGAAAGCTTTGGCAGAATACGCCATACGATATTGAATTAAAAGAATAAAGTTGTCGTAACTGGATTTGAACCCGATCCCCCGACTTAGGGAGGCGAGCCTGTCGCCACTATTTCTTGTTAGCTCAATTCCTTAACACACCAACCGCATCTTCTTCAATCCCGGCCCTTCTCTTCTTTTCATGCTTTCGTCGAGAGAAAATGGGGAAAATAAAAATATACGTACACAAGAAACGTGTCAAGAGTGAAGCGGTGAACCTTTTTTAAATGCATATTTACTAAAATATTAATCAAGATAGTATAGGAAAATTATGAGTTAAAGAAAACTAACTGATAATATCACTGAATTTGTTAACCGCACTCAGCATTACATTCATCGGTCAAATCGATAATTTTTGCTGTAAGATAATTAAATATACGATAATATGTAATTTTGGATAATACTATTTTTACACACAACTCTTTTTATCGACGTCTGTGGTTGAATTAACAATTTCGTTTTTAACGGTTACGGTGCTCGCGGGTTCAAATCCAATACGGACAGCTTTTATAAATTAATTTCTCAATCGATTATGGGTTTCTATAAGAAGGCATGAATGCATGTGCTATCTGAAATTTCCTCCCACCAATCTGATACTAAAAAAGGGGCTGAGTAAGGGCAATAACATAACCCAGGCGTGGGGAACATGCGACCTTTTGGCTACTCTGGTGCGGCCTTCTGGCCAATTCTGTAAATTTATGTAAATTCGTAAATTCCTGACATATCCTGACCGTAAATTCCTGTTTCCGGCCAAAGATTCCCTAGTCAATTTTTATTGCGGCCTTATGTCGAATCAGAAAAATGAATGCGGCCTTTAGAGAAGAAAACGTTCCCCAGCCCTGTCCTAAACACTTGTCCTGACAGCCTAATCCTTCTATTCCCTACTCTCTGCGAAAAAAAAGGTTGAGTAAACGAATTACAAGCAGTTATTGTCGAAAGCTTTTGATGAGATAAGCTCCACTATAAACCATATGCTCGTCGACATAGTGTAAGCAGTCACTAACTGAAAATTGTTTTTCAAAATCAATAAATGCCTTCTAATGATCTGAACCAACTTATTTTTGAAATAGTGATTTTATTTCGTTTAGAATCTCTTAAATGCGGCGTAAATAGAAGTTTATGACTTCTTATATTTATAGCAGATATGAATTGAGAACTTTTTCATACCATACCAGTTTACAAAATAAAGCATTTATTTTTAAAGGTAATGCTGATTTAAAGGCAGGCATTTGTCCCTATCTATTGTTTTCATATTCTTACATATTTGTGTCAGTTTGAAATTAATGCATGTATATTTTGATATTATAATTATCTATGTAATATTCAATATTGACACTAGAAGCTTTATCCAAAAAGCTGATTTTTTAATTGGCTGTTTACTCAGACAGAACTAATTATCAATTATTTTACCAACTTACATACATACCGAATTCTGCAAGAAAAAAGACGATATACGAGATAATTTAACCCTTATTTTCGACCTTATTCATTATGAATATTTTAAATGCTTGATAACCATTTAAGCCCAAAATATGCGAAAATTGGTTGTGATATACATGGAAAATTAGACAGGCTGACAATATTGAGTTCTTTGCCCAAATGTTGGGCATTACTTTACCGTGTCGAAAAGGTTGTCACATCCTTGCCACAAATTATTGCTATACTCAGTAGACGAGGCAATAATATCATACCCACACAACATTGCAAACCTTCCTTCCTTTGTCAATAATGATTGGGAAAAAATCACCTGGGACCAACAACAAAAAATCCCTAACTACAAGAAAACGTATTTCATACACAGTTTTGGCAGAACAAAATATGAAATAACATTAAGTCATGCTTTTTAAAATTCTGGTATAATGTTAGATACAGTGGGAAAAAATACTATTTTCATCCGTCAATATTGTAAATCTTGCAACCCCAAAATATTATACAAGTACTAACAAATTGAAATCATTTAAATTTTGTTCGTTTCTAAACATATTAACAACTAATATATATAATATGTATTGAAGTTCAATCAAGCACCGACTTGATTTTATAAAATGTAGTCGAAATTCAACTAACATTGAAGATTTTTTCTATAACAGTGTTATATCGTTCAATAATAGTTATACACTTGTGAACTATGTATGAACCATCCTTAACTAGTCTAAAATGTAAATTATTATTCATTAATTGAATTAAAACGGTAATATATCAAATTATGGTTAACTTATTTGCAAACAGTTCCAGTTAAACATATTCTATTGTAATGATCCATTACTAGTTCACATGCACCACAAAGGAATGGAAATGGTACAATAAATCTAATATATAAAAATGAATGTTCGTTTGTTCGTACTTTATGCATTGCTACACCGCTCATCCGATTGCAATAAAACTTTGATATAGTTTTTGCTTGCACTTCCATAAAGGTTATAGGCATAGTAAAATTAACTTACAGTAGGTCTTATATATAAAAATAAACGTTTGTATGTCTGCCATACTCATTTTGACAACGTATGATTGCACTTGCGCGAAGGTTATAGTACAATTAAATTACAGTAGGTGGCGGGTGTGTCGTACGTGGACAATCGGCAGCAAACGTCAAACAGACAGAAAAAGAAAACATGCACTTCAATAAACATAAATACTTTCTTTCTTTGAGTGGAGTTGCAACGCTTGTCGGGAATCAGCTAGTATATTATAAAAACAATATTAACTACCCAAACATATTTGTTAATAAATTTGGGTACCTTGATTGCGACATTTTTTTTTTGATCGAGCTAGGGATTTTAAGACTGTATTATATTCTAAATACTCTCTGGTATTGCAAACATCATGATAAAACAACACATTTAGGAGGAGAAAAGATATCTTTGACCAATTGGGATAGCGATTCGATAATGAGCGCAATTTATGCAAGGACTAACGCGTGACTAAACGCTAGGCATGGAATTATCTGTCAACAAACGTGAAACGTCTTATCTACTATATCAGTGATGCACAAACGCGGCCCGCGGGCCGCATTCGGCCCTTTTTGAATTTTGTGGCGGCCCTTAAATCTCTTTCTCAAACATACTTTTTTCACGTAAAACATTTATTAAACAAATTTAAGCAAGCTTTTTCTTCAATGAAGGATAATAAATCGGTTCATAGAAACAGGCTTACAAATATTATGTCAAATTAAAAAAAATAGTTAAAAATTAACAAAGACCATGAACGCATTAACTTATGAATTACATATAAATGAAACACATGGCTTATTTATTTTCTAAATAACACGGTCAAAATAATAAAATGGAACCTATTACTCATTTATCTAAATTCACTTAATCTTTTTTACACGTTTCTAAGGCTGTTTTACATGGAACATACATATTTTCTGTATAAAAAAAGGATTGAGCGTACTTTAAATCATTTTTTTCTTTGCGGCCCGAACCCACGATAAATTTGTTTTATGCGGCCCGCTAGAAGGTAGAGTTGTGCATCACTGTACTATATCGACTCGTGATGTCCATGTCAAGGACACTGGCGACATCAACTCATAACAAACATGTCCGCTCCCAATGTGGAGCGTATGGCCTTTTAATGAAGGTATCTCAGCAGAAGTTATTTCTCAACAGAAGTTATTTAATCTTTCTTTTTCAATGGGAGTAGTAAGCATAGAAGGATACGGCTTGGGCAGGACTAGTGGTTAACTAATCGCTCTCGCTACGCCCAGTTCCAATCCTAAAGCTATCCAAGGATCGGAAAAGTGATAGGGAATTTTTAGGCATTACTTAGACTTTATTAAAAAAAAATAAGCATTCTTTTGTACATATTCAACATTTATTTTTGAAGATCAGAACCGGTTTCGATCATTACGATCATTTAAAAATAATCTGCTGATAATGCTCGCGATGTGCGAGACCGGCCTTGATGTTAATAAATAAATGTGGAATTAGTAAAAAAAAGTATTTTTCTTTTTAATATAATGCCTTTCCACGTATTGACAGTGAACATCTAAAAAATTATACTTATATTTGAATACAGAAATAAGGGTTTTTGCATTTTTAATAATTTTATTAAAATACCGGGATTCCGGTTTCGATAGTATCGGTATATAACCGAATATGTACCAAAAATGCGATGCTACATCAAAGTCGTAATAGTTTCAGTATTTTTCGTGTATGTGATAATTATACTGATCAATTTGTCAAAGCCACTTTTAGCATCAACTTGGGAATTCAATATCAAGGTCTGTTACATATAAAGCAAAACTAATGTGCGACACTGCACCTTCTAATAACACCCATAGGGGTGGGGGGTGTAGACGTTTCTAACTGGTAGGAATGGCATGAATACGTAAGGTAGTTACATTATCTGGTTAGAAATGTTAGGTTAGCGAAGCAGTAATCCGAACTCACTGAACTTCAAACAACTCTAATTCATTTCATACCAATTCAGGGACCGCGGCACTGCAATATATGTTATTTCTGCCACGGCATTAATTCGTAATGCGTTCCTATTTAGATAAAAGCAAAAGTGGCCATGCCCTACAGAGTTCCATCACTGTGAAGTCTTTGATATCATTCTTTGATTCTAGGGATTGCAATACCGGACAAATATATATATACCGGTAATGCAGCCATAAATACCGGTTTTTTTTCAACAAAGAAAAATAAATATCGTCAATTAGGATCGCAAAATCGGACGAATAAATCAAAATCAGTATTTCGATATTTCTTATATCGACTGTGGAAAGGAAAAAGAACGTAACCCACACATACCAAATTTTACAGGAGTCTCAAAAAGGCTGCTATGATGATTTTGGGTCATAGGCAAATTATGTAATATACATAAACTTAAAGCGCTAGAAGACTTGTAAATTGGTGTTCAATTGACATAATCTAATAATAATTGAATAAATTGTTTAAGAATAACCATTTTTAAGACTATTTTACTGATTGCAATTTTGACAGGTTCAACTTTTTCCAACTTTTTCCAACTTTTTTCAACTTAAAAGTAAAATTTAGATACTAATTCGGCATTTGCAGCTTACGTTCTTTTGATAGAACTTGTATCAAGTTGTATACATTGTGATTATAAAAAAAGCTGTTTTGAAAAACTGTGGGTTACGCCCTTTTCCCTTTCCAAAGTCGATATCATACTGTCATCAAAAAATATATCGTAATCACAAACAATTATTTTTTATAAATATCATACATTTTTTTATAATAAAAATATATCATTGAAAGGCTCATCAATTATATGATATAATCTGTCAATATTGATACAACTCAGATTTAAAATATTTTAATTAATCGTGGGCAATTTCATAAAAAATATGTGACGGTCTGTTGTTTATTTAAAATTTGATTTCGATATTTCAAAAAAAAAATCATGAATACCAGAATCCCGGTTTCGGTATTGCCAATACTGTAAACCCTAGCTGTACCAATGGGAGTACATATTTCGTTTGTCATATTATTTTTAACCGGTTTATCATTAATACGAACATTTAAAGCAATATTCGAAAAGGCCCTGCCCTATTGAAAAAGTAGTATTTTGTAAAATTTTAAAAGTGGAATTTACGTCAAGTAATGCATATATGAAGAGCTTGGGATCAAAGGCTGCCAAATGAAAAAAAATGAGATAAGCTTTATTATTAGTCAATAATATGGTCCACATTGGGAGTGAGCATAGTAACAAAAACAGTGAAAGTCAAATTGCGAATTGAATATCTCTGATGATGTCTGCAATATGGAATGGATAACCAAATTTAATGTAACTACGTCTTGCTCATATGCAGAGTTCACACAAAACTGGCTTATGCTCAAATTCTAACATTGCATTTAGATCTGAGGAGTCTAGCAGTCGCACCGGCATGGAGTTAATAATTAAACTTAATCAATTTACTATCAAGAATATTATTAGTCATGGAAGGGTGGAATTAATATTATAAGACTCTACTACATTTCATAATATGTATATGTATATCTAAATTAAAGGTTTTAAACAGAATTTTGATGTCGATTGGAATTGGTCGTCATTTTATTTATTTGCAAAATCGTTATATTCATTTAATAGTTTTAATATAATAAATTTATTTTCAGTTATGAATAAAAACAAATATTAATCTACCAGGGCTTCATGGTCATATACTTATATGTTCAAATGCATGGGACTTTTATGTTTTCACATCTAATCTTACCCAATGTAAACGTGGCATAGTGAGAACGATTAGTTAAATATTAATCCCATTTTCTTTGCTGTTTCTAGAAGTTGAATGGCTGATAATTAGTCCTCGTTAAATACATTTATTTTTGTAGCTCCAAATTAGAAACGGACACAGACATCAAAATAATATTATGGATAAAAGATCTAAGTATGAAAATAGTCCGGATATGCTTTTCGGTGAGGTGAATCACATTTCTAACATACACAACCAGTAGAATTATTAACATTTATTAAGTCAAAATAAAATACTTTTTGAATAATTCGGACTCTTCAGGCATTCAAGTGCACGAATGAAATCGAGCTGACTAATAATGTTGAAAAAAACATAAAATTACTATTATCCAACTATTCCTAGCAGAAAGGAAAAACTCAGGTCACTGGCGACAAAACTTATGCGTACACCATTTACTTTTCTTTTCGATATCTTAACTTTTTGTTATAAATAAATCCCTATATAATAATATAAAATAACTTAGATTATTCCACGTAATGTGCTACAAACTGTGACACTTGTTTCGTCTCATTCAGAGGCATCTTCAGACAATCTTAGTTTTACAAATGCTTGTTTAAGTACGAATGATTTTAATTTTACTATTCTGATATATTATGAAAATAAACATAAAAACAGGAGGCAAGGAGGGGATGATAGAACAACAAACAAACAATAATGATACTACGAATGACGTTTACGTTACTAAATGATTAACTAATGAGTTACATTAATTGTTTTTTTTTTATTCTAACCACGCAATTAAGTATGTAGTAGTTATCTATCTTTATTGAGGGAATAAGAAATAAGAAACGCGTGACTAACGATGGATATGCGCGACTTTGGCAAAGATGCTATTTTGCATATTATTAATCCTGTTGCGGCTTAAAGGTATGCGTAATTCGAGAGGGTTTGGAGCTTGAATAATTTCAAGTAAGGGGTTCCAGGTTTTAATCCATACACAGCCTGTTCATTTGATCGCAAATTATGCACTATAAATTATACTGATTAACAAGAAATGAGCTATGAACTGATATTATACTTTATTTACAGTTAATATTATCAAGGATTTTTAAAACAATCAGATCTGTTCACTTCTAAAGTGTTCGTGTCAATCAACACTTTGTGGAAAAACTTTATATTAAAAAAGCCCTCATTTATAATAGTTCCAGATTATTTATTAAAGATCAGGACTGTTTTTTTCAGGAAAATTATTATACCTTTACTTAAACCCTGCATCAATTTATATTTTCATTAGTTGGTAATGCTCGCGATGAACAAAACCGGGATCAATCTTTGATCTACGGTGTGAAATAATTATTATTTTTTTTTAAATTCTAAAATACTTCAAATTCCCATCGGGTTATATGGCGTAGCGGTTAGCGTTGTGAACTTCACAGCGCATTTTTTCGATCGATTTATCGATTTCTGTTCGAACGCATGGGTGTTTGTGATGTCTAAGAATTCCCTCCCACCCTTCCGATCCTTTAATAACTAAGCTTCGCGAGAGCGACAAGTTAACCACTAGTCCTGTCCTAGCCTTATCCTTCTATCCCTACTACTCTCTTTGAAAAATAAAGGTTGAGAGACGGTTCTCGTAGAAAAAACTTTTGTTGAGATACCTCCATTAGGAGGCTATATACTCTACACTGGGAGCGGACATAAATTAAAAAAATAATGTCCATAAATTAATAATAATCTTAAAAGTTGTAAGATAAATGTTGAACATAGCATAGTTGACAGCCAGAATGGCGTGTGCAAACGTCACGTCACTACTGTTTAGTGTTTGAGAGGAATTCCAGTGACAGACATACAGACAGACAGACAGACAGAGGGACACATGTATTTTCAGTTTCACAATATATCATATTATAATATGATACCTCAATGTAAATGTGATGTAATTTAGAATTTCGACTAAAGGTGCTGATGGAACTTAAATATCAAATTTGAATTATTTTGATTCTGTACACTTCCATAAATTTTGTCGATAACGACCCGGGTTTCACCTTTCGGCATCTTTTTGTTTTATCAAGTGCACGAATACACTTGAACTGACGGGCAGCAAACGGTTTTTATCGTTTATATACTTGATAAAACCAGAAGAGGCTGAAAGGCGAAACCCGGATTGTTATCCAAAAAGTGTACAGAATCAAAATAATTCAATTATTTTTGCCATGTCCGCTCCCAATGTGGAGCATATGGACTCCTAATGGAGTTTATCTCAACAGAAGTGTTTCTACGAGAACTGCTTGTTACTCAGTTGCTCAACCTCTCTTTTTCCAAAGAGAGTAGAAAATAGAAGAGAAGGGCTAGGAAAGAACTAGTGGTTAGCTAATCGCTCTCGATACGCCCCGTTCATATGATAGGATGGGTGGGAGGGGGGAATTCAAGACAACACATACATCCATGCCTTTGAACAGAAATTCATAAATCAATTTATAAAACTGCCCTGTACTGGGATTCGAACCCGTGACCTCCGTAGCGGTAGCCAACGACGTTGACCACTAGACCACACAGGCGGCTAATTCAAAATTAAAATGTGATGTAATAATAATGAAATATTATCAAAGTAATCCTCCGCACCTCGTGGTCAGAGCTATATCGATGGTGTAAAATGGCGAATAATGGGATCCCCCTATTTACTGCCCATCGTGCGTGCGGTAGGTAAATATTCGCGGTGGGATTTTAACACCATGTAAATTCACATCTTTTGATTAAGCCTCCGTCGGCACCCTTACCGGCGCCCCCTTTATCCCCATCTCAAGTGTGTAAACATTTATATCATCAACCCCGTAAAGCAAAAATAAAAGACTTTTCTACAGCTTCTGCTCCCCCTGCAGCTATATGGTCTTTTATAATGTTGATTCTTTTACCGATCGTATAGTACAGGGTTTCCCAAACTATGTTCCGCGGAACACTGGTGTGCCGTGGGACCTAAATAGGTGTTCCGCGAAAATTTTGAATGGTAATATACTCTGCAACACATTTAAGCATTTTCTACTTCATATTAAAAATCGATTGATGGTAAATCTCCAGTGATGTTTAAAAGTCAAATATATTTGTCGCCTGTGTGGTCGAGTGGTCAACGCTGTTGGCTTCGGCTACGGAGGGCCCGGGTTCAAATCCCGGTACGGACAGTTTTGTTCGACGAAGTGTTCCATTGCTCAATAAGTTTGGGAAACTCTGGTATTGTACATCAGACATGGACAACTTTTGCCTTTTCTAGGAACAAATTATCATTATATCTACGAGATAAATTAATATTAATTTTAAATGAACTGCAATAATTCGATTACCCGAGTTTATCTATATATATAAAACAAAGTGGGGTTATTTACACCACGTATATCTCGAGAATTAGACCACGGATTTCAATGATCTTTGCTTTATTAAATTCGTATGGGTCTAGAATAGCAGAATAAGCATTAAAACATCGGAAAAATATCACGGAAAAGAAATTATGAATAAAATAAATTTCTCCATACATTTCGTATTTTCGAAATTTCCAAATCGAACGCGGAACATGACGTTGATGCTGTTTGCGGTTAATACACTAGGTGGCGTTGATTGTAAAATTAATATTTTCATACAGTTTTTAAATGAGGAACAGCTTGAAGTTATGAAAATGTCGTTGTATGCTGATTTCATACACTAGATGGCGATATTTCCAAAATTCATTTGTTTCATACTTTGAATTAGAGATGTTCCGACGAACTTGGCTGTGTCAGAATTTCGAAACTAAATCTTTAATATCCATTTTAAAAAAAACTTTTAGGAATTTATGTCACATGTTCATCACTGTCGCTAAAATATATACTGAAATATGAAAAGACGAATGAAAGTACATAAAATCAGAAGGTATGTAAAAAAAATCAGTATACTTTTCATGAATATTATATTGTTATAGAATACTATCAAATCATTATTTTATTTTTGATCCCCATATACAGTCAATCCTGTTTTTATGCGGTTTGTTTATGCGATTTCGAAGTAATGTGGTTTTTTAGAAATGAATTTTTTTAAATGTACAATATTTTACGATATATAAAAATGTTAAATATTACATCGAAAGCATATATCGTTGTATTTTGGATAGAATAGAGAGAATCATAAACACAACCGGCATTTGAAAAAAAATGCGATTTCGGACTGTTTAAATCATGTTGCATCTGCCATCGCTGAATTAAGTCTACCTACTTAGGTGTGTTACAGTCGATGAAACCATTGAAACATCGGCAATATCAGCTGAAATGATTACTTTAGCACATGAACTTGGCGAAGAAAGGTTTGATACCTTTAGCGAAAATTATATCGACGTATTACTTACAGATAAAGCTATAAGTGACGAAGATGTCAATAATTTAAATTTAATTATTGACAAAAAACCAGAAGATAATGACGAACTGAAAGAAATTCCAGTTCCTTCACTGCGAAAATAAATGAAGAAAGTCTCCAACTTTTCATTAAATTAGAAGATCATTTCTTTCTAAATGATTCAAATTCTGATCGCGCATTGAAGTTTTAACGATAACTTTAAAAAAAATATATATGGGTATAACAAACTGCATAACCAATTAATTATCGAAAAAGAAAATCTGAACAAACTCTGATCACTAATTTCATTGTTAGAAAACAACTATAGTTTTATGAAATTGATGCGCATACAATTTTTTACGAAAAAGAGTGACCACATGCTTTAAAACACACATAGAATTGTCATACAGTGACTATTTTTTAATATTTTAACGCCGTGGTTTTCCCCTAATTTTCTTATACTTTGCGATTTAGTGTATATTTTAACTCGCTGTTTCAAAGTTATGCGGATTTTAAAATTTAAGTAACGCACCCCACTTTTTCTATGGAAGTCAAGTTTTTTATGCGATATTTCGTGGAACCCATATACCGCATAAAAACAGGATTGACTGTATAACTGTTTGTATGTGTGGAACATTAAACAAAAAAATATATTTTTTTTTTCTAATGAAAGATAATCTCATAAATATAATATTGAAGATTTGGAAAATGTTGCGTTCTTTGTTATAATGAGAATTTATATCATTTCGTAATATAAAAAATATGAAAATTTAGAATGAACTTTCGTAAAATTGTAAAAAGATTTCTCCAAGCATTTGCTGACTATCTGTAACGGCCGTGTTCCTGTCGACGAATCGAATGGATTGATTTCGTTTCTGCCGAATTTTTGCAATTTTGTCTCATCGAAGGACAATCAACAAAGTGTTCCTGAATATCATTGCTAATCACAAACATCATAATTGGTTGAGTGAACGAGCAATTCTTGCAGCAAATAACATAGATGTGGATCATTTCAACTTCACAATTCAAAATCAAATCGTTGGTCTACTGCATTCCTTTAAATATATCGACTGTGCCACGTGAATAGCATCATTTCAATGTAATTAAAATAGTTTTCATTTTGAATTTTGCACATTTATTTAACTTAATTCATTTTGAGTATTCATTTAAACTAAATTCAATTCAGCCAACACAACATTTATTGATTCTGAGGCGGTACGAAGTTCGTCGGGCCAGCTAGTTTCTTTATAAATTATAAAACAACTTCATGGCGTAAATTTATCAAAAATATTGTGAACTTTTCCTACGAGACTACCAATACAAGTTGATTGTCCAATCGCCACTCAATATGTGTATGCAGTCACGGTTTCTCGACCGCCTTCCATATCAATCACACTATCAACTTTATTCAGCATGTTTTTGAACCAGTGCAGAGCTGTATACGACCGATCTTTTAACCATGCACCATTTAGCTTAAAAGAAGAAAATATGGAGATAACCATGAAAGTGTGACTTGCTTGGCTCATTGGTTAATGCGCTATGAGGCGAAAAAAGTTCAAAGTATTTTAGTTTTACACATTTACATATCGACTGTGGAAAGGAAAAAGGACGTAACCCACACATATCAAATTTTACAGGACGCGCTCAAAACGTGTTTTGATGATTTTGTGACATGAATTATACACAACCTTGAAGTGCACGGAGACTTCTAAACTGATGTTTAATTGACATAACCTAATATTAATTAAAGAAATTGTCTCGGAAAAACCTTCATTTCAGTGTTTTTTCTTGGTTTTAATTTTTCACAAGGTCATCTTTTTCTAACTTAAAAGCTAAATTTAGATACTTATTCGGAATTTTCAGCTTCCATCCTTTTGATAGAATGTGTGTCAAGTTGTATATATTGTGATTATTGAAAAAAGCTGTTTTGGAAAATTGAGGGTTACGTCCTTTTTCCATGTTCTCGAATCTTAGTTGTACGGGTATTTAAATTTTTGTCAGGTGCCATAATTCGCTACCGTAAAGATGCACTGATTGATTGCATGCGTGAAACAAATGAAATTTGTCAGGTTGGTAAGCCCGTGGTTTTTATCACTTTTAGTAAATCGCAACAAAAAAAAACAGAAAAGGTCACTGGGGAGATGTATCATCACCCTTGGACTGTCGAAACATCTGTTATGGGGTATCTGTTGAAATAATAACAAAAAAAAACATCTAAATTTCAGCATAAAAGATTTCTCACAATGCTACTTAATTTTAATTGTTGGAGATCAGTGTAGCGATCATCCTACGTAGATTTATATCGGATAACAAGCCTTTTGTACTGACTAGGGTGACATAAGGTACGTTTACATTGCGAAAGTTATTGAACAAATTTTATGTCAACTTGACTAGCGTTGGTGTATTGTCTGATTGCGTCAGATGGCATATTTTTTCAATAACCAAGTCCAGTTCAAATGCAGACCAATAATAGAAAATAAACTATTTTTTGAGAACTAAGCTCAACCTGTCTTTTCCAGAAAGGTTAAGAATATAATATAATACAGCTAGAACTGAAGAACAGAACTGGTTGTTTATAAAATTTATTTAGACATAACATAAATTCATAAATAGGTTGAAAAATCAACTTATGAAGTTGCATTTGCTGTCATTTAATAAAACTAGGCAAACTAATAAATTAAAAAGTTGGTTGAAACTTAATCAAATTACCGATCGGTTCAGAACGGAATTAAAATATATATCAATGCGAATGGTTTTAAATCACTGGTGCTGGTCAGATGTTTTCTTAGTTATAAGCTTTACTGCAACCTGCTGAATTTTTTTATAATTGGCTCAATTGAAAACGGAAAAAACGATGTTCAATACGGTATTTCTATTATTCATAGCTGAGAATTTAGGTTTATTTTATTATTGTTTCAGCACCAAAGAATGCAGATGGACTAAGAAATTAACAAATGGTAAAAAATATTTTTTTTAATAAAGTAGAATGAAATTGAATTTATTTCCGTAATGTCAAACATTACAATAATAATTATAAACAATTATAATCACTTTGCTACTCCACTGGCTGTGTTACTGGCAATGACACGTGTTTTATTTATTTGAGAAGCATCTTCAAACTTATTATATTCTAGATTTTTATTCATAACATTGACATTGATTTTAATTATCAACTAACAAATGATAAAAAATATTTTTAATCAAAAATATTCTAGGTATTTCTGATTTTAATTATCGTAAAAATATTTTTGTTATCAAAACCAGTATAAACATTCGTCAAAAGTCAATTAACCTTCGAGTTCCTATGAGGTGCATTCACATTGCCAATATTATTTATCTGATATTTATTGTACCTAATATTCAATGATACTTCTATAAATGCAATAAAAGTATTACTCAAATTTGTCTGTGGTCACTTTGTACCCCATCGCTCCTAGATCTTTTTTTTTGATATTTTGGTGTTAATATTCAAGCAAACAAGCATGGCAATATTGTTCAACTGACTTTCGGAGTGTAAACAATTTTTAGCAATTGTATCGGATAACATCGCATTTGTAGAAAATAGGGTGGCTATTTGTTAGCACGTCTGTGGTACTGATGTAGCCATCGATAATGATATACTGACGTACATATATCACGTAATAATGATATCTAACTGCATTTCCTGTTGCCACTATTTAAAATCTCAATTTAACTTGGGGCGGTTCGAAAACTACCATCGAAATAAATCCTAGAGTTTTTTTATAAGTAACATTATAAACATATTATTTCGATTCGTTTAAAGCAGGTTTTGGATTAAAAGAAGAAACAATTATAGAACTGTCAATTGTTTTGAATAATATTTTTTTTATTTTAAAAAAGCACAAGAAATCGCGTTTTCATTTTATGACTAAAATGTTTTTAAACCAAAAAATTGATATTAACCACAATTAAAGTGAATAAAAACATTGTTGAGCCAATGACAGTTAACAACGATACCCCCGCTTACATTTTTTTATATGTACTCTCAAAGATTAAAGAAAACTGACCACTGGTACAGCATTTTTTTTAATACTGCCACCACCTGTTACGTCATCACATCAGTTTTTAGCAGACGTTTTACGTGGCGTAACAATGTGTAGCGTTTTCTTTGCGCTGGGATTGCCACGGGAGCAATTTACCTCAAGTGAGGTTTGCACCTGAGTTTGCAGACAAATTTCCCCATAACACATTTGTTTGTACATATTAAGTATACAATAAAATTTAAGAACTAAGAGAAGTGTCGCTAATCTCGAGCAATTTGCGACCTTACAAGCTAAAACAGCTACAATTGAAATAGCCAATATATTTTTATTTAAAGCTTTACGTAAAATATTTATATGAAAGATAGCTTAAGTACAAAATAGTTGAAGAAACAGAGACACCACTTTAAAAAAGAATAAGAAAAATATATTATTACAATAAAGCCGCATAAAAATCAATATGTAGGTATTCATTCATTATTTATGACTTCATATTCTTTGATATTATAGCTGCAGGGGTACACTCTGATATTTATACCACCTCCCACCCCTCAGGCCACAAATAATTTCTCCGACAGATACTTTATCGAGCCAACCCCCTTTTATCTTCGCACGGTATGATTAACAACCCTATCTGTGTATGGTAACCTTAACAGGGTGGTTTAGTGCGGAAGCAATCCTTTTTTATTAAAAACGACACGATATATATATTTATATATAAATAGGGATCCTAGTAAAATCAACTAAGTGCGCTTCCAGTGAGTAGCATGTGAACTTCCAGAGTATTTTATCAGATTTTTTCATGGAAACTGGTTGCTATTCAGCTGCTAAGCTTATATTTATTCGGAGAAGACGACTATAAAATATTAAGTCTTTGAAAAGACTTATATTATCGTTAGCTCTTTATACGCCCCGTTTCTAGGATCGGATCTAACATCCATGCATTGAGACAGAAATCCATAATCTGACAGAAAGAATATCTCGTAAATATTCTGCCAGAGTACACAATAAATCAAATGAATGAACAACATTTGTTTACAAAGATGTTTACAGCTCAAAAACGTTAATTCTTCTAGTTGTATTTGGGTAGCTGTAGATATAAGTAATCTGTACAGCTTATATTTATAGATTTCTGCCAGTAATAACTGCTAACGAAATTGACTTAGTTCGAATTACTTCTTTAAATATCGATAGGAAGTGTTTAAATCTATCGATCTACATTCATACCGCAAAGCACTTTTTTATTTAATGTTTTTTGACAGTATACTGACGATCGATTTGTACATTTTTTCATTTACTTATTCTGTTAGATACTAAGTTTTTTCGTAAAAATAAAAGGCGTCTTAAAAGGAATGTAACATTTTGTTTATTTAAAAGTGACAACATAACTAGATTGAATGTACGAATTTGACCAGTGTTCATAATATATATAAAAATGTTCATAATAATAAAAATGATATTTTACGGCTGTAATCATTTTAATTTTGGTTAGGTTTTCGGCTTTATAGAATACAATAAAGAGAAACGACATGTCCAAAACGTGAGAGAATGATTTAATGTATTATTTACTGTAAATAATATGTTATGAGGAGAGCTTTACATGAGAAAAATTACAATAAACAAGGCTTTGTATAAAAATATTGATATATAAAAAATATTTAAAAATTAATTAAAACTTTATAGCTGTATTTTATAAAGATTTTTTTGTGTTCGTAAACGGCCATTTTTATTTATTTTGAGTGCATTCATTTATATATGTTTGTTTTTCTTAATTATGCAAGGATTATTTATATTGTCAAATTATTTATTGTTGATGTATAAACATATGTTATTTGTGGCACCCTAGCGTAACATGCAAAATGTTAAACCACACAAAATTGTTGAAAAAAGCCATGTATTGTTGTTAACCAATGCCTTCGAATTGAAATCGATTGAAATGCTATTCTTACTGGGCTGGATATGAGATACGCCACGGAAGTCAACGAGGTTGACCACTGCACCACGTACCCGACAAAATTTCCTCTTACTCTCCCAATCCTCAAAATAACGGAACTTAGCTAGGGCGATAAGTTAACCACTATTCGTATCCTAACTGAAGCATTCAATCTCGGACCCTTTTTACGATACTGGGATTTCGGGATTCACAAATTCTCAATCCCCGGGATTGATCATTCACCATAATATCATGTCACAAATGCTTGAGATCATTGCCGAAAAAAATGAGTAATTCAGAGATTATAGAACTTGAAGTGACGATTTGACAGATTTCAAAATTATTGAAAAGCGTGAGACATTTTTTTTAGCTATACTTTGGGATTAAGTACTAAGGCTACCCCAGGTTTGTGAGATTGAAAGGGATTGGAAGCTATAATCTTAACCCCTAACCTTATATCCCTACTGTCGTCGAAGAAAGAGAGATTGAGCAACTAAGTATTAAATAGTTCTCGTAAAAAAACTTAAGTTGAGATACCTCTATTAGGATGCCATATGTACCACATTGAGAGCGCACATGGATTTAAAAAATGCTGTTATATGAATTTAAATTTTGAACTGTGTTGACACACAACCGTGTATCAATAGTTTGCGAAAAAACGGATTAGATACTGAAAAGTTAATCATTAGTCCTCATAATGGATAATAAGTCGATGAAAACAAATATTTATTATGTCAAGATATATTTAATTCCCAGAAAAACATCAAATCTTTACAATTATAATATTATTTCATCAGAAAATTGTTTTTGTGCGAGGAGTTTTACAAACGGGGCAAGACAAGATCTTCGTGATATGCAATTATCAATTACTAAATCAATAAAAGATTACATTTAATGATTACAATTAATGAAAAGTTATAAAATCTTGAATCGAAAAATAATAATTTTTCAAGGATTCGTGCATAGCTAGCTTAAAATATTTTACCTGATTTTTCGCAATATTGAATTAAAATATTAAATAACATTTATCAAAGTATTCTAACAATTTATTAATTTTTATTCAAAGCGATTTACGTAGATTATATTTTTCACCTTCAAATTTGCGTCATTTGCGAATCTCAAAAATAACAGAAATTTTAAATATTACATGAGATACTGCGTATGGCTTTTATTATATAAAAGAAATGTTTTATTTTCAATAGATCGTCTTTTCTAAGAACATTTTCTTTTATCTCAGATTTCATTTAATTCATCTTTACATCACAGAAATTTGGGTGGTTCTAAATCTGAATGATATATTTTCTCAGAATTAATACATTTAATATCTCGAGAGTTTTTTTCATACGCTTCATTTAGAATTTTATAAAGCGTATTGTGCTTATTAATTAGATGCTATGTAATATTATATTTTCAATGTATTATATGATACTAAAATATAGCCATTGTATATCAATTCTTCATAAATAATAAAAAGTAAATGTCAAAACAATTATCAAATACTGGAAGTAAATATGAGAATTGATATAAATGATTCCTTGAATCGTTAATGTTTCGTTCGTATAAATAAAAATCAATTTATATGTATTTCATATAAACAAAAATATATCGTTTTAAATTTAGAACTTTTTTGTTTTACCATATTGTAGATGTTTTCAAAATCGTCGACACGTTTACCTATACTTTTAGCATTTGGGAGTGGATGTCACTTTTAAAATTTTGCTTATTTTTTTAGAAAAATAATTACTTTTAACAATGTATTAATTTGTTTTAATACATATATTCTCCTTATTTTTGTTGTTTTATAACTTTTTTCAGCGAAGCACTAATGAGGTTCTTTTTTTATTAATGATCTATCTTACCATATTGATGAAAAATATTTTATGATAATATCTCAAACCTCTGAATGTTGAATCGAAACAAATGTTGAATTACCTGCAAATAAAAAGAAAAAAAAATAAGACATGCTAATATAATCAACATTTTGATGAAAAAATTAAAACTTACATAAACTATGCTTATGGTCTGCAAAATGGAGTAAAGCGAATGGCTTTCAATTGATCACCGATATGGCATTAAATTCTATTTAATTTTACATGTTTAAAGATTTTATATGATGAAGCTTGATTGAATAAAGCACTCTGGTTGATAGTATTACTAGTATTTGCCTACTGTACAAATATCTTATTTTTATAGCTAAGATTTCAGATACGTTCTTAAAAAAACTTAAAACCACATGATATCAACTAAAAATATGTTTTTTGGCAAAATCGTCCTAGACCAGTTCGGCGAGAAGACACAACAAAAGAGTGAAAAATTCGTAAACAAGATGTGGAATTGAAATTGAAAAAAATCTAAATTTGATATCGACATTGCCAAGACTTGAGTCCACACCCACCTGATTACAAGAATAGAGTACTTACCACTAAGCTCTATATTAATAAAATATGAAAATGAAAATGGCGATACATTGCACATACATTCATAAATAAGTCATAAACAAAATTTGATAATTTCTTAAAATATTTTAGCTATGAAATTTTAAATGTATGTAGTTGTATTTGTAAGATTGCAAGGAATAACGCGAGACTGGACGCAAAATATAAAGCATTTTTAGCAATTGATTTATCGATTTCTCTTAAAATAAAAATATTATTTAATACTCTCTTCCAAAAAGAGAAATTGAGCAACTGGGTAACACGCAGTTCTCGCAGAAAAAATGTGTTGAGATACCTTTACTAGAAAGCAATATGCTCCACATTGGGAGCGGACGTGGATTAAAACAATAGCAATAAATACTGCAATACTACTGCAAAAAAACTCGTTCAAATATTAAATTTTCATTTTTATGGAAAAGATCTTTGGCATTAAAAAACATTTCAAAGACAGAGTAAAATAGACACAGAACGAATACAAAAATCACGATGTTTATTTATGATAGTGGTTGTGGCTTGATTCTCACGGAAAATTTTAAATACCATTTAACAGTCAACACTAAAAATATATGCTTAACTCGAGTACTTATAAAGGAAAACATTTTGTGAAAAAGAAATAAAAAAAGCATTATAATATTCCTCCACACCCACCGCCCGTGGCAGTTTTTTTTCCAAACAAAACAAGCGCCTCGTAAAACAGGGATACTGCTTTCAGCGCGAGTATTATAAATATCAAATAATAATAAGAATAAAAAAAATAAAGAGCGAAACAAGACGAAGAGTAGGGGGGTTGTTAACGATAATATATTATTATTATTGTGTATCACTTTGGTTAGGGTTGGGGTGTGGTATAGCACAAAGGCCGCACACTGTTCACTAGAATCAATAGCTTTTATTGAGACATACAAATAACAGTGTGACGAAAAAATATTTGTGTTGATTTTTTTTTTGCTTTTGATTTTAATGCAATGTTTAAGTCACGCTTACATCATATGACAGGGTGAAGAGAGTTGATGTCTTATATCGTCGGTGTACTGCATGAAAACGTTAAGTCAAAAATTGTGTGTTTTGTGTTATGAATCCAGAACGATACATTTAAAAACGCTGTATCGTCTGAAAAAAAGAAGCTCACTCATAAACAATTTGTTTATTTCGATATTTAAAGAAGTGATACCAACTGAGTATTTTTTTTTGGGAGTTGTTACTAGTAGAACACTTTAAATCAGGGCTGTGGAGTCAGAGTCGGAGTCGTGAAAAATGAACGATTAATTTTTTTTTTTGAAAAATATATTCAATGATCTGTATTTTAACAAAATAGTTAAAAGTGTTGACATTTCATGCTTGGCTGACTAAAGATGATCTGATGGTATACATTTATATCAGTTAAAATTAAATTATTGAAAAATTTCCTCGGAGTCGGAGTCGTTAATTATTTTAAAGCTGGAGTCGGAGTCGTCTTTTTTTACGCGACTCCACAGCTCTGCTTTAAATATATGAACGCTTTTAAGCTGTACAAATTTCTTTTTTCTACAGCTACCCGAAGACGATTAGATGACTTAACGTTTTTGAGATATTCTTTTTTTGGTCAATTGTTGTTTATTAATTAACTTGTATTATTGTTTATGCCGACGCTATATTTCTCCGTTTCACGACATTATAAAAAACCGACAATCCCAAAATAAGATTTTTTGACTTAACGTTTTCTAGCACTATACCGACTATATATTGTCCAGTAATTCTGGACAACACCAGAGTTAAAGCGTTTCGAGATTGTCGTTCATTTGCTCGCCTAATAACTGAATCCTGCGAATGATTATTTTTATGTGTGCTTATTCTATGTTAGAAAAAATATTTATTCACACATTGTATATCATATATTGATTAAAATAATTTTAAAATTAAAAGTCTGAATCTTAAAATATGGCAGCCTTATGTACGTCACATAGTTGAATAATACACTCGATAAACCAAAAATATTACATAAAAACATTCAGTTTTTTTCAAAAAATATTTTTTAATATTAAAAAGATCTCTAAAAAAATATGTTTGTCATATTATTTCTGAGTCACGCTGTAATGAGCACAGGGTGTGCGAAATCCACTGTAGCAATTCAAAATATTTATTTGACCGAAAATTATTGACAAAGCATACAGGATTAACGATAAACTACGAACGGGATGTATTTTGAGTAAATATAAATTATTATCATTAAATTTGTGAACTTCTGTGCGAGGGAGTATTATTTTGAGAAGCCATTTTAGATTATATTATGTTTGTGGTCGGTAGACAGTTTGTTTTACGGTCAATTTAAAATTAAAGCAATATTGATGGAAAAGGTCAAATCAAAATCAAAGTCAGTTAACGTCAAAGGATAACAAGATAAAGAAACGAATATTCAAATATTATAATGAATTAATACGACACCGTGTTGTAGTAAGTTAACGTTTAGGTGTCTTAACTTAACGTCTTCTGGAACCCCTAAAGATAAATCCTTTGACAATTTTAAAATGTCAAACATCGCATAATTACCATAAAGAAAAATACAACGTCTACGCAATTTAATATATATCTTCTGACAAACAAAAAAAAAATGATTCTTAAAATTATCCTCCATTCAAATCTGTACTCATTCCAATGGCTCTAAGCTTAGTGATACATTTATTTCTTATTTAAACACTACACATTCGTCAACTAAGCGTCAGTTCAAGTTAATCCGTGCACTTGAACGCCTGAAGATGCCGAAAGGCGAATCAAGGGTCGGTGTGACAAAACTTATGTGAATGTATATAATTTGAACGATTTAAATTTATATTGAAATTCCACCAAGTACCTTCAGTCGAAATCTTAAAAAAAAAAGATACGAATGAATAAATAACTTTGAGTTTTTGGAAATATACTTTTTTCAGACGTTTTATTTATAAATAAAACAATAAGTTTTAATTGATTTGGCAATATTTTCGGATTATGTAAACTTTTACATTTTTTTTCCGAGCTCACAATTGCCCACCAAACATTGATTGTATTGTTGATCAACTAAAAATAATATCCTAGGATAAAAAGATTGAGTAGCTCTGTTCGACTGCCGCTGTATTAATATGGTAATACTGTTATTTACTCGTTTGTTTCCTTATAGTTTCGCATCATTTGATAGAAATGTGTATGGCCATCCGTTTCCTAATGTTGCCAGCATTCGATATGAGTAGGAAGATAATGAGCTATAAATTTTACTTCATTCCAACGGATTCTATAACAAATATATACGAATAGCGGAACAAATTTTTAGTGTGGCACATTGTTTTTTTATTTGATTTTATTGTATACACTGTATAGGGTGACATAAAAAATACGAAACGTTTTTTTTTTATTATTATTATTTTAAGTCAAATAAAATGAATAATTTCGATGGCTGCCACAAACGAGATATCTCGTAAAAATTTTCGTGCTCAACACGCCAAAGACGAGTTATCTTGTCAATAACTAATTCAATTAATAAATGCAAAGTATAGCCGGCGTGCTAGGTTATTACTATTAATTATCTACGGCAGCTAAAAGTTTAAAGAAACTCATTTTTAATGAGGCGAAAAACGTATCACATTTTTTTTTAACACAATCAGTAAAATAACAAAGGTTATAAATTGAATTTTATATTTTAAAAAAATAAGTATGAGAATACATAAAATAACAAATAAGAAGCTTAAAAGAACATATTTGTAATGAGCGAAACCGGTCCAGATCGTAATAAATAGTTGTGGAATAAAAGTGAAAGAGTAATTTATTATTTTTTAATGTAATATCTTTACACCCAGCATTGACAGTAAGCACTTTAACGGTTATAGTAAGATTATAATTATATAAACTAAAAAAATATATTAAATTTATTTTCCATTGTCTGCGTAACTTAGTGTGAAAAATATAATTATTTTAAAAAAAATACTCCGAAGATGCTTCTCAAAGAACCCAAGCCAGCGTTACGGATAGTTACACAACCAGTGGAATAAAAATATGTGTTGTGCGTAAAATAATAATAGTGTAAATAATAAAACAGTTGAAATTCTTAGAAGTTGATACGAATTACTTCGCGGTTAACGACTCGAATCCCAGATAGGACATCCTGGCATTGAATTGCTCTATTAGGAGTCTACTTAAGCTCTATGTGGGGAGTATATAATATTTCTGAAAGAATGATAATATTTTCATTATATGTAGTTGATTATGGTCAAAGAAGAAGAAGAAGAAAGTTGATATTGTTTTTGTTGGGACTTCGAACAAATACAGTGAAAACCCGATTCTACGTTTTCCAAGGGACCGTAATAAATCAACTAATAATGCAGGAAACCGATAATGCGGGAAATCTTCAAATAATACCAAAAAATGTTTAATTTCCAAATAACTTCCAGATAACTTGAATATAACTTAAGATATCTAAAATACATACATACTCAGTAACCTGTTTGTAGTTTGGTACTTAAATTTCGACAGACACCTTGAAACTCGCGTTCTTTCCTAGGTTAACTTTTTTTGATATATACATATGTCAATTCGTTTTTCTCCTAGATTTTTTCAACGCCTTGAATTGTTTTCAGTTTCTCAGTTAGAGTTCTAGTTTTCTTCATTTAGGCATTTTAATTTTGACTTTTGAGTAAGAAAAATTCGCGCAACCAAATGTAAGACTATTTATGAACGAATAAAGAAATATATGTAACAAAAACGGCCAATCGGGATAGTAATTGGGACATGACGATAATATTTAGATGATAGATCGAAGAAATCGGTAAATCGGTGAATGATTAATTTGGAATTATTAAACATTGTTATTACGGGTCTTGGTCGAGTAAAAAATAAACAATCCATGCAATAAAACGAAGATAGCGAGAACGGAAAATCGGGGTTCCACTGAAAAAAAAAATGCGAAACGAGATGCGAGGTAAAACTATTTATGAGAAATATTCAACGAAAAAGGTCAATCGAGATAATATTTGTGACGGGACCAAAATATTTAAACGATAGATCGAGGAACACGGTAAATCGGGGAACGATTAATGCGGGATTATTTTACATTGTTCTTATGAGTGTTTGGCCGGGACTGTGAAAAATAAACGATCCGTGCGGGAAAACGAACAATGAGAGAACGGTAGATCGAGGTTCCACTGTAGTATGAAGTTCTTACTATTGATCACATACCAATAGGCTCGAGAATCCTTTATACAGCAGTAGTTTAAAAAAAAACACCGCAAAACCACTGAAAGATAATGGTACTCTATTTCAGGTACTGTTAGCAATGTTCCAACTAAATGTAAGGCTATTAATTATCAAAACTAAGCCAAACTGTTTTAACTGCCGTTGTTTTAAAACTAAAACGTAGTTTTCCCAGTGTATCATTAACGCTTGATTAAGTCTGGAAGTAGAACCGTGTAGGCATCCCAAATTTTATGCGCAAAACATTAAATCTAATTGTGAAAATCAATTTGAAAATTGGTTTGACTTTCCTTTTAACACAATGTCGTGTTAAAATATTACAACTATTCTTTTCGACCTTGTCTGCTCCTGAACAACGATTGTTGATACATTCAGCACATCGAGTTTTTGCCAAAGTCACGTCACAATGTTAATATTTATTTTGCTAATGTATGAGTAAATGTTTTTTTAAACTTTTGTTTTTAAATAAAGCGTGTATCAAAGATTTTTTTAAAACAGTCGTAGGGTATAATTATTATTGGGTTAAAAATAATTGAACTTGTGGATTGGATGGTTTTCACTGGTATAAGTGAACTTGATTTTTGATTTTGTTGAAAATATAACAAAACACATATTTAATATATGTTTTAAATTTGTTATTACAACCATTCGTGCATATAATATTTTATTTTAATTCAAAAATAAAATATTGTGACCATACAGAGTTCTATGGGGAGCTATACTATAAGTGAAAATGATATAACCGAAAGTTCATTTCATTCTTATATGTCTGGTCCTGTGGCACAGCGGTAAGCGTCGTTGGCTTCATTATTGAAGATATAAATTTGTGCGATTTGCAAGTATTGTTCTGACGTTAGTCTATTCATGGTAAAATGGCAAATGGTAAAGTTTCTTCAACTGTAATAAGATAAATGCTGTTAAAAATTTAACAATGATTGTTGTAATATTAATCTCAATTTGTTGCTTAAGCAACCATGAAAAATGGTTTAAATTAATGTTATATAACTTATTTCCGCTAAATTATAAGCAACTATTGTTTCGACAAAGGTAATCCACATATAATTAAATGTTCACACGCCTGTCGCAGTAGGGTCCGCCATTGTGACGCGAACAAAACGCAAACAGATAACAACCCCGTAAAACGTCGGCGCTTCGCTGAACTTGAAAAGACGTAAGCTGTTATTTTTGGTTTTGAGACCCCTTTGAAACCATATACACGCGAAACCGCAAAGAGCGACTCATACGAGTGCATCAAAACGCATCGGGGGACACGTAATAATCATTATTAATCCCCCGGGGTGTATTTCAACCCCGCATTAAATTCGCTGATGAAGGGTGGCCAATTGCAAAGCACATTTGAATATCTATGGTCATAAACAAGGCGATTTTGTTGAAGGGATTAGAGATTCTCTTATCACTGGGGGAATTGCCTTATCGTGTTGAGACGATCTTCAAATGAAGCGAGCTACGTTGTACTTTATATAATGGGTTTATAAACAACATCCAGGTTTGTTTTAGACTCTTTCTTTGAAAATAAATTTTAAATGAAAGCGCTACACAATGTTGGATAGATGTGTCAAGATCCTTCGAAATAAGGGAAGTATATTAATCGGTTTAGTCTTTAGCACATTAGAAATTCATTAACACCCTTGGATTTTATTTATGACTACGAAAAGTATAAACTTTTATTTTGGCTTTTTCGCAAATAGAAATAAATTTTCCCTTTACTCTTATACCGAATGGTGAAATACATATCGACTGTGTAAAGAAAAAAGGAGGTAACCCAAACATATTAAATTTTACAGGAGGCGCAAAAAACGTATTTTGATGATTTTGGTCCATATGCAAATTATTAAATATACACAACCTTGAAGTGCAAGGAAACTTCTAAGCTGGTGTATAATTGACATAATCTAATTTTTTAAAAAGAAATTGCCCTTTTTCTTGGATTTATTTTTTTACAAGGTCATCTTTTTCAAACTTAAAATCTAAATTTAGATACTAATTCGGCATTTTCAGCGTGCATCCTTTTGATAGAACGCGTATCAAGTTTAATACATTGTGATTATCGAAAAAAACTTGTTTTGAGAAAACTGTGGGTAACGTCCTTTTTCCACAGTCGATATGTAATCTTTATTTTATTTTAAAAGATGTCTTGTCTACACGTGCTAAGCCATTATAATCTTCATTCAAACAGAGCAAGCTGGAGTTTTGGCGGCCATTGATTATTGACAATTTTTAAATACAATTTTCGCAATCAACAAAACACTGTTAAATAAAATAGCATTAAGTAGTTTAATTGCGTATTCTATAGTAAATGTCATTAAATTAATTGTTTTATTTTTATATACTGTATGAAAGTCATGTTTTATGCCTTTAATGCCTGGGTGCTTTTTTCAAAAGAGTTTTTGGAAAAAATATTAAATTATTTTTTAAGGTGCTTGGTGGAATTTCAATATTAAATTAGGATCGTTCAAACTATGAACATTCACACGTTTTGTCACCAACGACCCGGGTTTCGCCTTTCTCAAATCTGTAAGCATTCCCATGGCTTAATTCATTTCGCCAGCAATGGCCTTAAACTTAGTGATACATTTACTTTTTATAAATGTTAGTACGATACATTTATTTACTGAACGTCAGTTCAAGTTCATTCGTGTACTTGAATGCCTGAAGATGCCAAAAGGCGAAACCCGGGTCGTTGGTGACAAAACGTGTGAATGTACATAATTTGAACGATTCAAGTATAAATAGTTCTTGGGGAACCTCACGAAAAAAAAGCATTTTATGGCATGTGAAATTATCATCAGATATCCGTATGTATGCCGGCATATCAGGTTTGTGGAAGGGTTGCAAAAACAAGCGGAAGATATGGAAATTCGAAACGCAGTGGAATAGATCAATCACGAGCAAGGGTGGCGGTATCATATGCGATTACATGTTCAGCCATTTTGCTGGAATTTGCATTAATTGTACACAACAAGTGGTAAAATGGAGAATTAATTTAGCGTGTTTGTGAGATTTGCGGTGAAATTCCGAGGTGCAAGGAATTGACTAGTTGTTCAGAATAAACGTACCTAACAACCATCCAGACTAAACATACACTTAACTCTTAATACGCGGTTTTTTTTTTACACAGTTTTGAAACAAAGCTGTCCACTAAAAATAACAAAAACTCCACTATTACAATAAATATTTGTTCTTATACGATTCCATGACACAAAAAACACAAATAACGAATTTTCTAATAACAAACAAAAAACTTCAATAGATTTTATCACATTGGACGTGCCTCAAATTTTTAGCGATTTATGTCCAATCTCTCATAAGAGTCTCTGTGTATAATCATGTAGAGATAAATAGTATTATTTTGTCTTAACTAAAATATAGTATGTCAAAAAGCTGCCTAGTTTGTTTTATAATTATTCTCAAGCCAACGCTTTACTTTTAATGTTGTTACAATAAATTGAGACGAACTAGTAAATGCAATTAATTATATGATTCTTTGTTACATGTATGTTTTTTCGTTTGATTTTTAATATAAAGAGAATAAAATATAAGTCAAAATATGTATATTTTAAAAGTGAAACACTCTTGTACTAATTCCACACTATTTAATACGATCAGAACAGTTAAGCTCATGTGGAACATTTCAACAAAACGTATTAATTATAACTGTGAAATTAGTATGAAAAAGTTAGTAGTATTAAAATTGAATGTTTTTCCGTTAATTGACAATGAACACCCGAATAATAAAAAATAAAAACTTGTTTTCCAGATGTAAGGATATGAAAACGATCATTTTGGTAGAAATAAAGTTCATCCATGCACTTGAACGCCTGAAGATGCCGAAAAGCAAAACCCGAGGTTGTTAATGACAAAACACGTGAGAATGTAAGCATTTAAATACTTCAAATAAAATATTAAAATTCCTCCAAGCACCATCAATCGAAATTTTGAATTGGTAGAATAAAGTTAAGGCATATTTTTTCGTCGGAACGGACTCTATTTTTTTTTTCCAATGTGAAGCATATGGCCTCCTAATGGAAATATCTCAACAAAACTGTTTAGTACTGAGTCGCAAAACCCGTCATTTGCAAATAGAGTAGTAGGGATAATAGGATAAAGCTAGGAAAGGACTAGTGGTTAACTAATTAGTTCTGACGATGGCCGAAAGCCGAAATAGCTATCAACGTATAACATATAAAAAACTGTAGAACTAAAATACCTTGATATCTTTACCCTATTAAAATGGAGTTCTACCAAGTAAATGCCAAATCAATAAATAAAAAATAAAAAAAGTTAACTAATTACTCTCGCTAAGCCCAGTTATTGAAGGATCGGAGAGTGAGTTCTTAGACATCACAAACACCCATCCCTTCGAACAGAAATCGATCGAAAAAATGCTGTTCGTACTGGGACTCGAACCCGTGAGATCCGGCACGGTAGCCAACAACGCATAATACCCGAAATAGTCTTTAAATACGAAAAAACAATTTTCAGCACTTTTCACATTGCTGATATTACATAATTATTTTAGATTTTCTTTTAAATATACTAGGGGTAATGTTTTCACGTCTTTATTTGAAGTAGTATAAAGGTCAGAATCGTCAGGCTAATTATGCAAAGTTATCCCCCCGAAAGGGACGTATAATTTTATCAGCTGTTTTAAAAGAACATGAAATGCAGAGCTTTCAAACCGAGGAGCACGCAAAGTCGTGTAGAAAATAATAAAATGTCGGCGCACTTCGATTTGATTCCGTCGGTGAGTGCGTAAGAAACGCGTAAAGCGGAAAATTGTCACCGAAAAGCAGAAGAAGAGCCCGAAGTGAAACGCGATAAGTCTGAAAATGGAAATCATTTGCGAGTCGCTAAAATTGCGCCATTCCGGGACTTATAGTGTTTTGACCCTTTCAATGCCGGATCGTTATGTCCCTCCGTTGCGGGTTGTGGAATATGTAATCAAAAATATACTTTGCGTAAAACATTACGTGACCACAATCATTGTTATAAAATCTCATCAAAAGATCGCTCAGCCGAATTACTACCTTTCAAGGGCACTCAATGTTGTATCCATCACTAGGGCATCCGATTTCGGACCCTTGTGTAATCCTGTGATCCCGGGATTGAACATTCATCATTGAATCGTGGATAAATTTCCTCAAGTTTTGGTCGTCAATTTTCAAATGGGAATTTACGGATCAAATTTTTTTTTACTATTCGATTTCAAAAACCCAGGAATTCGCGAAATTTCGAAAATGAAAAAATATGCGACATTTTTCGAAATTCACTGCCCAATTTCAAAAAGCCAAGAATTTATCGAATTCATAAAATTATAAAATACGAAACCTTTTTTTTTTTAGCTTTTTCGAAGAATTTTTTTGAAGAACATTTTGTTTGCATGCCAACTTCAAAAAGCAAGGAATTTGCGGATTTGCCAAAATAACGAAAAACGGATTTTTTTCTTAGGTTTCACGCGGATTTCTAAAATTATCGAGAATTTTGCACTTCTTATTCTCAATCCCAAAAATCCGGGATTATTACTGACATAATCCCGGGATTTTGGGATCAAAAAATTTAACGGGATCCCGAGATTGGACGCCCTACTCACGACCAAAGTGTGTAAGTTTTTAGGTATACTTAATGAACGGAGTTTTTTTCGCTATTTTATTTAAACTATTTTGATTTTATTTCAAAAACCGAAATTCAGAAAATATCGCAATTCGAAAACCGTTTTTTTTCCAAAGTCGGTTTTTGTGTGAGCCCTAGTGATTATGTTAAAACATAATATTTCACCACAAAAGTCAAAGCAGACGTACAGCTGTAAGCTCTCGGTTTATTCCCGTTGAGTACATGAGTGATGCAATATTCCCGTGATTCAAACAATGAGTATTCACTTACGATGAGGGATGAACCACCGTGATAGATTCGATTCAATTCGCACGATCGTAATGTCACGTCTTCGTCACAATTTGTCGTCACGAAATTGCGGAATCTGAATACCGCCGTAAGACCGGCCTTATGATGAACACGTTGGCCTCTAAAGGGTAAAGCGGAGTTCCCCACATTTTGATTCCTCGATTTCCCCCAAGCAAAGCCACAGCGCAGAAGTTTTGGTACCTCAAATAGGTAGACACTACTCATATCGAGTAGAACAGATGAAATTAACCTTTTTTAAAGTGTATTGAAATAATTCATCAATGAAATATCAGCGATTAATTGTTTGATGCTATTTTTAAAAAAAAACTTCTATTGCAGTATGATTCTCACTGTCAATACTTGGTGGAAAAGCATAATTTTTTTTACCAATTATTTGTTTTAAGATCTTTGTTTTAAATGTTAAATCTGGCTTAATATCCCTGTAATATTTTATATCGTTATCAGTTGAAAATGTAAGTGGTGAGCGAAACCGGTCCTGATTATATTAACTGAACGTAAGATTAATACAATTGATTCTCACCAGATAGAAAACCAAACTGTTGAAATTGTTAATAAAAATGTTCATTAAATAATCAAAGCAGTTTTATTTTTTTGTAGAAGCAACGACTCCTATCTGAAGTATTGTAACTTCATAATCAGAGCTTTACATAAGATGAGAGTGGGTATCAATCCACAAATTATTAGATTAGATTGAAGATCGAGTAAATCCAAAGAAACAACAAAACTTATAGAATCGTAATTTTTAAAATGTATGCTAATTTATAAAAAAAACGGGGCTTCCCATGATTTCATTAAATGCGATATCAGTCGATCGCCATCAATAATTGTATGAACTAGTCGCTCTTAAAAAAAGTGTGGCTGCCCCTAGTCTATAAGATTTTAGAATTCTGAAAAATCTATGATGACATCCATAATTATAATTATTAAGCGTAAAACTGTGTTGCCAATTTACTTGGCTAGACAATTATCACACGAGATTTTAGTTTTCTTACTCGGTTATAAAAAATATATCGTAATATGTTGTTTTTTTTAGTTACTATGGATACAATGAAACACACTTAAAGAGTAAAAGAAGATGCAAATGTGAGTAATGGTCGATTTTCCCAAAATCATTATCGATGTACAATCAATTTGTTCATATATGAACAGGCGCTTGGCACATTTGAGCGTGACACGCAACAATGGTTCCCAGTCTCCAGTATATATACTAAACTAACAGATGCCATTGCTAGCGCCTTTGATATCGTCGCGTAATAATTATGCGCGAATATACTGTGATCTCTATCAAACGCATACCTCGCGCTATTTTAGTGAAATTGCGAACGCAGTAAAATGACAATGAAATTTAACAGCCAACCGCGAAAACGCGACAGCTTGAAAATTTTACGAACAAACGTGAAATTTGATTTAAGCCAATAAAACAAATTAAATTCTAAGAGACGTATGTACGTATTCCAAAATTTAGTGACCGTTTCAAAGCTTTACAAATAGTCTCTACCAAAAAACAGAAAATACATGTGTCTATCTGTCCGTCATAATAACTCATCTCAAACGGTGAACAGTAGCAGCGTGAAATTTTTACATGTAATTTGTAATTCAATTGTGCTTTTAGCAACTTTTAACATTATTATATTTCACGGTAATAATTTAAACATTTAATATTCAAAATAAGCTATCGGAAAAATAACTGCATGATAACGTAGATTGCACTTTCAGTGTACGTGATTAGAAATGCTTCTTAAAAAGGCACACAACAAATGGAATATCAAAGTTATCAAATTTAATTTTACATTAAAGTTATTAAATTTAATTTGATATTAAAGTTATCAAATTTGATTTTATATTAGAGATATATTGGTTTCTTGGATTATTTATAAAATATAAACATATAGCTTTTATTAATTATTTTAAATATTGAACAGTAGTCGGAGTATTTTGGTTTTTAAAGACTCAGACTTCACTGTCCTTATCTATATGTCTAAAGAATCAAGATTATTCAAGCTACCCTAATGCCACCTTGTTTCAGTAGATTTTAATGCAATACACTTTAAACAATAAAAGAAAATCCCCGTATGCGTCATAAGAAATGACATTTGAATAGGGTATCTCTTGGAATTTGATAATTCGATCCCCCTCGGGGTCGTCACCACTTCCTAGAATTCCAATATGACCGCAGTTTTGAAGGGTTGAAATGATTGAGTGCGAGAAATAAATTTTAATATCACGATTGCGAAATAGAGCCCAGCTATTATTCGGCACCGGGGAATAAGGAACTATGGTAATGGGGCAGGGCCGCACCGGGGCACGGGCAAAAAGGTGCGGGCTCGTAAATGCCCTTAATAGTCTTGTTTACTTTCATAACTATACTGTAGTAACCTATATAATTATGACATTAAATTTGCTGTCTTACACATTCACAAGGGTGTTCAAACGTTGAAGTTGAGAAACTGTCGCTGCCTAGTAAGCCAACCTTTTAAATTCACTTTAAAGAGTTGAAAACACTCGAAAGAGTGAAAGCAACAACAAAGCAAATCGAAAATAATAGTTTTAAGATAGTTAAAGTTTAAGGTTAGTTTCACTTTTAAAAAATTGAATTACAGTTAAATTTAGTTGCTTTTTTGGTTTATGTTAACAGATAATAGAAACAAATGTTGTGCACGCATTTATTTGTATCTAGTAAAGTCAGGGACGTTTTTAGGTTGCATAGTATATATAAATTTAATGCAGATTTTTTTATTCAAATCATTCTGATAAGATTGGTGTATACTTATCACAAAGTAGTTTTTTTCATTGTGGTAGCGATATTCTAAATAAAAAAACAGAAGCAAAGTAGTGAAGCTCTCATATTCAATATTGCGGATTTCAAGGTAAGTATTTATACATTGAATATTACAATTACCTTATGATCTGTTATTACTATAGAGCTGTGTGTACTAATGCATCATCACTTGTTGGGCATGTTGACTTAAAGTTAAAGCTTTTAGGCGTTTGTCTTATTCGTTTGCATAGACACTTCTAAAAGTTCTAAGAGTCAATTTTTTATTTTTTTTATAGAATATAGTTCAATGCTATAATGCCTTGAGTTGTTTACATTCTATCACATTTGTCTGAGTTAAAAAACGATAAACTTACAACAAATCTAATCTTTCTTAAAAAAGCTGGATTGAGTGACTGACCAAGGTACGACCACTATCACTGCACTCGATGATAAATCTAGCTATGGATATTAATTACAAAGATTGTAAAAATACTCCAAATTAATATATGGGCCCATTAGAGGTGAAGTGAGCCAAGTAGTATTTTAGAAAAAAGTTAGATGCGTTGTAATATTCTACACGTCTTAAAGTATCGTAAAAGTGAAGTAATTTCAGTAAATACACATTAAAATAGTGTTATATCCGTAAAATAAAAATATGCAATCCACCAAAACACCAAATAAAGACGTGATTATACTTAAAGGTCCAAGATATTTAAAAATCATTTTACTAGTTGGTACGCTTTAGTAGGGCCCATGTTATGAAATTATTTACTCATCCATTTAGCAAGCAGAAATACAAGATTTTTACGTAAATAAATTAATTTTATATTCTTCGTTCGACTTAAGACCGAGGTGGAGAAACAAAATTCGAGAACTGACTGTATATGTATGTGGCTAAAATTCAACATTTTCTCCTACCGTTTAACATTGTTTCCTAAATGGTTGGATTTGAAGATAAGAGTCAGTTACAAAGACATGAAGAAGTTTACTTTAAACCATAATATGGTTATTACACAATAACTGTCACAATTACAATACGACGGGTAAATTATCTCCTAGATATGACGCTGAAGATTTGGTATGCAAATTTAATGTTAACAACGACACGAATGCCCCTCAAAGCAAGGATATTAACATTTATTTTAACAAGTCCCATTCGCATGAGGTTATTGCTCAAAGGATTGCAAAAATTATTTATTGTAACACGAGCCTCGAGCGGTTCTCTTCTGGTAATACGTTAAGGGTGCTCTAACACCCTGGAAAATTATATACAATTTGTATCTTCCCGGGCAGTAATCGTTCCAAGTTATTATATTCCGAGTTGGATGCGGAATAACTTATAAGGCGAGATTCAAAAGAATGGCTTGAGATTTTATTTTATCTGGTCTAAATGATTACGCACTTTGGGGTTAGTGCTCGTTGAATAAAAATAGGTCGGGTTTGTCGTGGTTCATGTTTTAGTTTAAAGTATAATTAACTAGCAAAGATTTCTTATTCAAGGCACTCAAATATCACTTTATAATTGTTGAACTCGTAAAAGTCGCCTCTAGACATCTTTAAGCTTTAGAAACAAAGCTCAACTAAAACAAACAAACATAAATAATTTATTTTATTTATTTGTCAAAAACAATGAGAGAGGTGTTTGTATTGTATTAAATTCAGCAAGAATTATTTAACGTTTTTCAGCAACATGCCACGTCCGAACCATAGTTGCGTGATATTCAAAAAGTTGTCATAGTTATCAAAGTAGGTACAACCAACGGCTATTTTTACCTTATTTATATTATTAATTAAGAGTTCCAACGAATGACTAAAGAGTATTGTATTTGATGCAAAACAATACTTAATAATTTTGTTTTCAACAATAATTTGATTAAATCCTAGGAGAATATTTCAACGTAATTCCTAGAATCGGTTCCACCTTGGTGGTATAGAGTTTATTTTCAGATTGAAAAGAATCCTTTTCTCCGTGATATTAGAATACTAAGCTTCGAAGAATACTTCTTGTAAATTAATCAATGGCGTAGATAGAACTTTGGGGCTCTCATGCAAACGTCACTGAAGGGCCCCCTAGGACCCTCCATAGCACCCGACTGAAATTTGGAGTATGTTGCAATTTAAAAAAACATTTTTTAGTAATTATTTCACACTGTATCAGGCCCGGTTTTGCTCATCACGAGTATTATCAACTGATGAAAATATAAATTAATGCAGGGTTATTAATACAACACTAAGTATAATTTAAAAATGAATCAGTTGATAATTTTCATTAAAAAAAAAAACAGTAAAATGATCTTGAATAAATAATGTAGAACTATTACAAAAAGTGTTTTAATTTGTTATTATTTAAATTCATAAATTTTGATCGGTAGTATAGTTTGTTACCAATCAGCCACCGGCTATTAATCAATGTTAGTATTCGAAAAAAGGTAAAAGAAAAACGATTTAAATTGAGGGTAAATATATAACACACGCAATAAATTTCCTTAAACGATCTACAAAATATGATTTCTGAAAAGCCTCTTAGATTTTTATCAAGTTTTTATGCATTTTTTTCTTGAACTCTTATTGTGTGTTTCGCATTAATTTCCATACATAACGATTTCCAAGATATTTTTTCAGACGTTTGCCAAAGAAAATCTCGTGCGTATTACTCATTAGGAATAACAAAAAGATTTTATTTAAAATTTAGTTATTAAAATGGTATTTTACTGCTCTAATTTTTGTAATTTTTTATTACAATTTCTAGAAAAAAAAAATTGGTTTACGGAGAATCCATAGTGAATAATTGTTTTTCATTATCATCTTTTAATTGTTACACGATACGTATATCAATTGTAAAAACCATTATTTTTTAGTGAAGCATTAATCCAAAACAATTGCAGCACTATCACTTAATCATCCCTCTGTTATCGAATATTATTTTGTTGAACGTTAAAATAATACTACGCCCTTAAATAGCCCGGAGTGTTTTGTTTATTTATTTTTTAATAATGATTACAAGTATGTATCTATATTTAATAAGCACTCAAATGCAAAATTACGTAGATATTCAATTATACAAAATTATCAATTAAACGGAATAATTTAAATTGAATCAAATATTGAGTAAACGCTTAATTATTTTTTTTATTTAATATTGATATTTGTATGTATATGCTGATTATATTTTCAACATGTTTTAATTAGTAGTTTGCACTTTCCACTAGCTTATCACACCTGTTTTATATATTTAAGAACATCTGAGACCTTCACAAAAGTATACGGACAAAAATGACGTAGTGTGTAGAAATAACTTTTTTATCACGGAGGTTCTTTATGTTGTTAATTAACTCCTAATAAATCATTTTACAAGAAATAATTATTAGTCAGCCGCTCCACATATCGTTATATAAGAGAGGGCGAGAATATAAATCCATACACCGATTAAAATAAAGTTAACCATACTTGCAAAATGTTAAAGTTAAAGTTTTTTGGGAGACTGATTATTTGATTTATTTTATATAAAATCATTTTTTACCGGTGCTATACCATTTGTATTAAATGCCTGACTTACAGTTTTACACAGCCCTAGTTAAAAGCATTCGCATTATATTCGATTTCTAGTGAAAAAGTAAATAAAGCGTATGATGGAATAATGTTTATACAGTTTTTATTCACCTACCAAGACCTGTCTGGCGCGTTTCGGTAAACCACCTCGTCATGGTTTTGCTGTATTTTTTTCTCTTCATGTCATATTCTGTTTAAATAAAAACATGTCTGGCGCGTTTGGGTAAACCATCTCGCCATTGTTTAAATATTTTTCTAAGCCCTTCTAACAATATATTTAAAACAAAAAATGTTGATCACATGGAATACAAAAGATCAACTGTTAAAATAGTAAAGATTTAATGTAAACTTGAAAGTAAAAGCTGTAAAATTTTCCTTTTCAATTCAGCTCCAAATAAGCAAGTCGCGTTACATTCGAGTTTCTATGTTATTCCTCGCATTCTTTTCATGATAATATTCCATTTCCACAATAGTTTGGCAGGCAACAATAAAATTAAACGTATGCGCTTTTTATACTCAAAGGAATAACGATCTATTAGTCATGGTGCAGCGGCCGAAATTTATTCAATGCAAGGGAATAAATTGCAGCGAATTGTGGGTGCCAAAGAAATGTCTCCATTGTCATCTGAGCAGATAGTGCCCGGGATATGATTCATCGATCTACTTCTTTTCCTCCGACATAAGCACAGGCACATAATGCCATAGAAAAGCTGCAAATAACATTTCCCCCATACAAAACAAACGGCCTCATTAAAGTTAAGTAGTCATTTGTTGGTAGTATACGGAGACTTGTGTAGGTTGAAACATGCAGCTGCAACGATGAACTTATATAATAAAAGATATCGATTTAAATTTTAAACTGTTAACCTGAAATAAATGTTTACTGTTTGATAGAGTAAAACACTGGGGTGGGCTGGAGGGTGTTCGGAAGAGCTCGTGCGAGCCTCTTGTTATTATTTTTTTACTTAACCCGGCAAGTCCCTTGTTAAATTAAGAATAAACAATATTCTCAGATCTTTGTGTTATATAATGTATAAATATGAATTATAACTACATTTAAGAACGCAGTGATGTACAATTGGATTATAATCTGACATATAATATATATTGTCTTCAATGATTTAAGAAATTATGTAAATTAGCATGTTATTGCTTTAAAAATAACCGCCTATAATTGTATAGCGGTGATAAAAACATCAAATTTTAAACTTATTCACCTTATAATTAACCCAGCCACTCGTAAACACACTGGCAGCCCACTGCTGGTATAAAAGTAATAAATACATAACAATAAACATTGCTGCAGCTCAGAGAGCCGGGCCTGAGAGCTATTGTTCGTTACGGGCATTTTCATAAATTGACATTGACATAGATTTTTAGATTTTTTCCGCCCTAATTAAATTGCTTTTCCTTCACTCTAAGACGAGAGTTGTGCAGGGCAGTAAGTGTATAAATAATTTGTCGTAGAAACTCTTCTGTTTGTATAAACTCCACTCATATGCTTCCATATTGGAAAGTGGACATTATAATAAAAAATAATATTTCTGATATCTAGGCTTCTAGCCAGATTGGAAGTCAGTGGATAGAAGGTTCGGAAATCACAGACACGGAAACTCATGCCTTCGAGTGGACATCCATAAATTGTTTAATACATATAAAAACAGGATTTCAAGCTCGTAAGTACCGTAATCACTTGAACATGGTCCCAATTAGGGGTTGAAATACCGGACGAATATATTAATACTTGTTCATCGATATTATATGTAAAATATATCATAAATGGTTGATTTTATATACCTTACAATTTCATAAAATATTTTAATTTATCGTGAACTAATTTTAGTAACATATTTAACGGTTTATTTACATTAAGAAATCGGTTTTGAAAACTAATCAAAACCGAAATTTCGGTATTTTTGCATGTTGGTAACCGGTATTTCAGTGTTGAAAAACGTCATGGATAACGGTATTGTAAACTCTAGACCACGGGTTCCCAACCTAGACCACGGGTTTTGGATTTGAACAACAAAACTAAAACTAGTCAATTAAAATTACCTTATTAAAAAAAATGTCTTTCAATTGCATCGGAGCCACGGTTCACATGGCTTTTATAAAAAAGGGTCACCACCCGAACAAGGTTGGGAACCTATGCTCTAGACACAACCAAGTAACGGTTATACGAGTATTACGCACGCAAAGTTGTTAAAAATAGTAACTATGTAGACTTTACTTGTCTTGTACAAAAGATTGTTGTAAAAGTCAAACTATTCCTCAAAGGAATCATTCATCCGTAGTGACGCAAACTAGAAAGAATGTTAAGTAGTACTTTAAGGTTGAAATTCGATTTAATGCCTTGAAACTCCGAAGCACGACAATTGGATTTGATCTCAGAAATCCAACACGACATCGTTCGAATGTTCAATTTTATTTATTATTTATTTACCCACAAGCCAAAGTGTCGTCCTCATTAGACAAACTGAACTGTCTGACAGAGTTTTCCTTTGTGACGATATTCATTTAAATAATATAATATTATAATAATAAACGGCAATTAAAATAATTGCTTCATTCAACTTTGATTATCGACGTGTTTTTCTGTATGAAAAGACAACTTTGACGAGTCTCCAAGATTATAGAAGATTTTCAAAATGTAAATTAAACAAAACGTATGATTTTTTTCGATGGGTTCGGCGGTAACATTGTAAAAATTTTGTTTTGTTATACAATTTAAAAATCATTGTAATTTATCGTACCTAATATAAGTAATTGATTTGTCATTCGACCAGTGGTGGATTAGGCACATGAGAGACCTCAGGCGCAATAAAATTTGGAGGCCAACATAACATAAAAACGATAGAAAATTCTATTAAAATAAATTAAAATCTGAAAGTATATGAGTTATATAATATATGCCATTTTTGAAGCCCTTGAAATTTGGAGGCCCCAAGCGCGCGCCTCATTCACATATATGGTAATCTACCGCTGCGCTCGGCCTAAGCTCATAGAAGCTTTTCATTTATCTTAATAGGAATTATTTTATACAAATCTAAGTGCACGACACTAAGACGCGAGATGTTGCTCCTTAGACACTCCTAGTCAAGAAAAAAGCTGTAGTTATACGCCAGTATAAAATTAACGGATTTGAAGGCTGTGGAGGGTGGAGTAGGGCAAGTAAGTACTATTAATGTTTTTATCTTACCCATTCCTCGCGTTTAGAAGAAAAGAAAAAAAAAACGATATTTAAAAAAAATATATTAGGAATAAACACAATATCTTTTGTACTTATTTATTTATCAAGATCAGGATAGGTTTCGCTCATGGCGAGCATTGTCAACTGATAAAAAATAAAATTTCACAGTGCTATTTATACAATAACAAATTAGAGTAGAAATTGTCAATACGTGACTATAAAATGTAATTTGTAATGCCTTTCACTCAAGAATTGACAGCGAACGTAAAAGTTTTAGAATCATTTTTAGTTTTTCGTAAATCTTACTATGTTCTGTCTGACAAGACTTCTTACACGAGCGAAACACGTGTCACAATTTGTATCGCAACACGTGGAGTAACAAATTAATAAAATTTGTTGTAAAAAACTATAATATTTCGTTTAACGACTCTGTTATTCTCCTGATTATTTTATAAATTGTGGCACGTGTTTTGTGTCTCCAGAATGTTTTTCAAAGAGCTCAAGCACGTGTCATAATTTGTAATAAGATCAGTGGAACAGCAAAGTTATCAAATTAAATTTTATATTAAATTTAATTTTCACAAAGTTACTGCAAATTTATCAATACAAAAAAAATCTCTCATTGCTCAGCAGTTAAGAAAATGACATACGTCCTATTCGGAGATATGTTAACGGATTCAAAACTTTGAAAAGCCATTTAAAACTTTGCTTTTTTCATCGTTTTTTTTTCCATGTCCGCTCCCAATATAGAGCATATAGACTCCTAATGGAGTTTATCTCAACAGAAATGTTTCTACGAGAACTGCTTGTTACTCAGTTGCTCAACCTCTCTTTTTCCAAAGAGAGTAGGAATAGAAGGAAAGGGCAAGAACAGGACTAGTGGTTAGCTAATCGCTCTCCATACGCCCCGTTCATAGGATAGGATGGGTGGGAGGGGAGAATGCAAGACATCACATACATCCATGCCTTTGAACAGAAATTCATAAATCGATTGAAAAATCAATTTATAAAACTGCCCGTACCGGGATTCGAACCTGTGCCCTCCGTAGCGGTAGCCAACGATGTTGACCACTCGACCACACAGGCGGCACTCGGCTGGAGGAGGCTCGCGCGAGCCCGCGAGCCCCTTGTTAAGTTCAGAAAATCATTCGTTTCAGATGAAATCACCTAACTAAAATTTCCGTAGAAAGTAATTTTTTTTTCAAGGGTTTCTCAACGGGGGAGCACAGATTTTTTTAGGGTTTTTTGTGAAATCCGTAAATTGTTGTGTTTAAGAATTTGGAATGTCTTAGAAGACTTAAAAAAAAACTTTTCCTTGTGTTCCAAAAATCCTTATAACATTTATACTTTAATAGTACAAAACAGGTATGGGGGGCCACAGAAAAAATAAGACTCAAAATGGGCCAAGGGCCCAAAAAGGTTGAGAAACACTGATCTATAGTGTGAAGGCATCATGGCTGACATTTACCGAGCCCCTTGTTAATAAATCGGCAGCCCACCGCTGGATCAAATGAATGGATGTCTGCGATGTAATCATATATTCCCACTTATACGATACTTAAAAAGGAGTGCCTAATCGAACTACATTAATTGCTTTAACCTCAACATCGATTTATATATTTTTTAATTGAAATCATTTCGTGATAAGCGGCAAAAAACGAATTGCCTAATTCATCATAGAGATATGTCAATTATTGAAACCGTTAAATTATTTTTCAAATAGTTTGTCAAATACTTCTCCTCCCGTCTGTGAAATATTGTTGTTCAGTTAAAATTATATTCAATTTTGGTTAATCGGTTTGCGAAAACATTCAGCGGAAAATCGATTTTAGAAGTAGCTGAGTGAGCGAGCTTATGTCCTATTTGTTGACGTGATCAAAGATTAGAATCCCAAAATGGTTACTGTCGTTCGATAATAAACGATAATAAAACGATTTATAGATTTTTCGTGAAAGATATGATTTTTAAAAAATATTATCATATTTCTTTTACCAATTATTTACTACAAATTACTATCCGTTTTACTCATTTTTTGCATAAATAATACTCTAAATTTATATATTTATTAGTTGATGATGTCCACAATGGGTGGCATTATCAATTTGTTTGTGAAAGTAGTAAAAGCAAATGTTTTTTTAATGCACGAGTTTAAAAAAAGATTCTAGTTAAAGTTATATTAAGACTCCTTTGTTTATTATTTATTATACTAAATACAATTTTGAAAAAGAATATGTATCTATAAAGAATGAATAATTTGCGTATTATTGCAAAAAATATGTTTTTTTTGCATATTATATGAAGAAGAAAAGGGACGGAATTCACTAAACCATTGCCCAATTTATATAGGTCCTTGAGTAGAAGAAATTTGTAAGGGAAGCAAAAAGTGATGTATTCATGTAAAGTTACGCCAGTATCTATGCAAGTGTATTGAAAAAAATGCTGTAAATGGAATTGCAAGACATTATATCAAGCGAAGACGACGTTAAAAAAAGCGGCGGCAACGGGGGAAAGAAAAGGCGCAGAAAAGCGCGGGAAGATCTCTTTTTGTGCCGCCATTTGCATATCCTCGGCAACAAAACAAAATGGAGAATCTCGTTTAACGAATTACTTTGTTTTGAAAATAACGAGCGAAAGGCGAACGAGAAATAAATGTGTACACAACAACTACAAGCAGTCAGACATTATAATATAAAAGAGAGAAATAGGGAAGACTTACGGAAAAAAATAAACAACTAAATAAATAGAATTTTACATCAGAGAGTGGAATGATAAAGCATTCTTGCCGTGCCGCTTTCCCGCGCAAATTCGTGAATTTAAATATAAATGAAGTTAATCGCAATTCTCAGGAAGAAATTTTAAAAACAAATTACAATAATATTACAAAAGTAAGAAAGTACAATAGAGTAAAAAAGTTATTATGTTTTACAAGAATATTACTTTGCCGGTGGCTACAAGGGCATCAAATCCCGGACCCGTTCTGTGATTGACAATTTTTATAATTCCGGGATTTAACATTCAATGTAAATTCTGGATTCGGGATTGAGAAACTTTTGCTCGGCGATTTTTAAATCCTGGGATTTTTCAAAAAACAATTAGTCGACTTCAAAACCCCAGAAATTTGCCAAAATGAAAAAAATGACCTTTTTTAGCCCTCGCGCAACTTTCTCAAATGTCCGCAATCCCAAAATTCTGTGATTTTCGGGATCACAAAATTGAACGGGATCCCGGGATTTGATTGGATTTGAGGATTGGAGGGGTTGGACTGGCTATGACGGCATCGAGCCCACTATTAACACTTTCCAATTATTATTATCAAAGAGTTCTGTCAAGTAAATGAGAGTTCATTAAATATTACAGTATATCACACATGATAAAACAATACTTCGCATCCCACAATTTTGAAACAAATGAGTTTTTTCACTCACTTGAACTTCACAATAAAAACACAGATCTAGTAAATTCTTGCATTACAAAAATGATTAATCAATTTTTTTATTTACATAATGAACTATTTATAATATTTGATTTTCAATTTGAAACAACACGATTGATTGCCTTTTCTGATACTTTCGTATACGAAATTCACTTTTCCTTACATAAACAGAAAAAGTTTGATAATTGTAGTAAAATTATGTTTGGTTATTTAAAGATTTTTTTTTCAATGATTATCAATTTATGCAAAACAATAGTGACTATATGGTTTTTTTCGTATCCCATAAAATTATTCATTGAGTAGGCTTTTACTTGGTAAAACTCTACTTAAATAGCTATCTCGACTTATACCTTCTTCATCAGAACTATTTATAGTTTCGATGAAGGCATAACCCGAAAAAGTTATCAACCATATATAAAATAATATTTGTAGAATTAAAATAATTTGATATTTTTTTCACCTTATTCCTTAGCAATTTATATACTTAATTTAAAAACCTTAAGTCGCTTTAATAAAACATTAGTTTTAACTATTATAATAATAGGGTACAAATATCAACAAGACGTTTCTGTTTAATAAGTAAATTAATCCCGAAATTTTCGGTATTATATCTTCTAATCCCGGGATTAAAATGTATCGAAAATGGACGGGATCCCGGGATTGGATTTCCTAGTCAGAACTAGTTCTCATAAATATAAAAAACTGTAGAACTAAAATACGCTGATATTTTTACCCTATTATAATGGAGTTCTACCAAGTAAATGCCAAATGAATAAATATAATAATAATATTTATGATGTTACTATGAATTGTTTATTTAAGCAGTATGCAATAAAAGATGTCTTTTTTTAATCTGTGTCCGCTCCCAATGTAGAGCATATGGTCACCAATTGAAGTATCTCAGCAAAAGATTTTTCTACGAGAACTGTTTGTTACTCAGTTGCCCAATCTTATCTTATCGAGCTTATTTGAAGAGATATGAAATTTAAAAATATCCACCGCATATATCAGATAAATAATAAATAATAAATGCCAAATAAATAAAAGAAAAGTATACTCATTAATATATTAGGTATTATATATAAAATCACTGATGGCAATTTGTGTGTAAGTAAAGCGTGTTTTCAATGATATTGTTTCGTATTTATTTTCTGATTCCAAGTTTTCTTGGAGAGAGAGTGTAGGAATAAACAAGGATCTCTAATTACACAATACTCAATGAGAGCAGGAATTATTTTATATGTTTTTACATGGCTCTAATGACTTTCTAATAAAAGTAACATTTCTGAAAAATATTCTTGTACCAATTATTTTTGTAGATAATATTCTTCAACAGAATATGAAAAAGTAAAATTTCACGTCAATTTTTCCATTGTGTTTTTGTGCTATTATCATACACAAAACGTGCGGCAGTTCTTTTCAGAATTTGTTATTTTTTGTATGATAAGCGACAATAGATAAAAAATATATACATATTTCTAATAATGCATGCTAAAGAACAGAAAATTATGTCGATAATCATTGCTTTTCTATAGCATTGCTGAGGCAATTAAGTCCATTATCATCACGTGTTGTATGTTATAAATATTACTTTTATTATGGTAAAAATAATTCTAAGTATTTAGTTCTACAATTTTTTTATAAAATAAAGTTTATAGCTATTTCGGCGTGCGTCATCGTCAGAACTATGTTTAAACCTAGATTTACTCAACTATATAAACTGCGAAACACAATACATATTGTTATTTACTCTAACATCCTAATTTATATTACAATTGTTCCAGAAGTTTTTTACGTCGTTCTTTACAACTATTCCTTATTATTTATACTTGAAAGAGATCAATTTCTTTTCATTATAAATCATACGAATTTAATTCTAAATGAAGAATTTAAATTTTCAATTTTTAATTTATTTCTGTCAATTAGGGTTATTATAATTTAACTAAATATTATTTGAATAATTATATTTTTCTCAAACTGCTGCGCGGCCGCGCACGCAATTTTTTTAAATACATGGCGTTTTTGCAGTTAGCTGTTATGCAAGATTTTTTCATTACAAATGTACAGAGTGCAGTTTTAAAATGAATATAAGATGATTAGCCATTCAAAGGTTAACTGAATACGTTCAAGACGTTTTACGATGAATAGCTATTTAAAGAATTTGTGAATAATTTTATATTTTACTTAACCAAGTAATAATTAAGATGAAAAAAAAGAATAAGGAATTTTATGGAAGGAATAATGTGTTCCGTCAAGGAGAAAAAATTTAAAAGAGAAAGAATCCATTGTTCTCTGGGATAATTATAAATTCGCTTAAGGGTGAACGATGGGCATCTGTGGGAGATTTTTTACTTCAGGTATCTCGTGAGGTCACTTTGAACTTTGAACCGCCCTTGCTGCGGGAAATATTGCGGCAACTTTATTCCTCCCCGTGGAATATTCCACGGTTGGAATAAAATCGTAATTTTTAAGGGTAGGAAAAATATACGATATAGCTCGATACAATCTGTAAGAGATATAAGGCACGAGGGCACAGAATATCAATTCAGACTAAGGGTTTTTTTTCCTTCGAAGAAAAAGTTTTTCAAAAAGATTTATTTTCAAAGACATTTATACGTTGAAGTAATTAATACATTTATATGAATTGTACGTAGAGACAACTGAAACATTTTTCTAAGGTACTCAAATGTTTATATACATATGTTACTTGCAGTGTATACCGTAACAAGACAGCGCTTACGGGTGATTTCCGCAGTGTCTTAGGAGCAATATTGTATGTATGTTTTAACTCAGATATCCAAACTCACGATACCGAAACCAAATTGAATAAAGATTTAAGCAAATTTAACTCACTTTCAACCATTTTTTAAGGCTTAGCAGCATGCAGTGGCGCCTCATTTGACTCCACGACTCCGATTCTATAGCCTTGTTTCTATTGGAGTTTATCTCGACAGACGATTTTATGCGAGAACTGTTTGATATTCAGTTAATCATTTTATAAGAAAGAATGCGTAAAAAGGTAGGGCTAGGACAGTATAAGTGGTTAGATAATCAGATATTTATAAAATAAGGCGTTTATCTGATAGTAACCGGGTGTGTAAACTTCGTTCCTTTGGTTGCAACTTCAGTACTCACGGATTCAAATTCTAGTGTATGCATTTTCATTAACAGAATTCTGTTTAGTGCATGAATGTCTGTGAAGTCCAAAAATTCCCTCCCACCATTCCAATCCTTAAATAAAGGTGTGAAGCGAGGTTGATTAGCCAACTTTTTTCAATTCCTTCTCCCTTTGAGTAACAAACAGTTTTTGTTGAAAAACTTCTATTAAAATATCTCCCTAAAGATGCTGTATGCTTCATTCTGGAACATGGATATAGATAAAAAGAAATCGTCACCGGAATTACTAAAAGAATAATTGTTATTGATACTGGACTCCACAAAAAGTTAAAAAGATCATTTACTTTTTATCTGATGTTTACACTTATCTAACAGTGTTATGGAACGTGCTGTGAGAAATGTGATAAAACAGCATAAAAGCCTCTCCAAGCAGCATACATATATCATAAAATTGAATGCGTGCATTATAAGCAAACTCAGGCCCTTGCACGCGAGTCTATAAGGCACGACCTTTTATCATTAATCTCAAAGCTACGAGCGATTATTAATCATACCTACTGAAAATCGCGCAATCAAACACATCCAGTGGCGTCTGAAAAATTGCTCAACTTTCCGATGGGAGGGTGCGCTTTTTCACGGACGAGCAGAGTCGGCTCGTGACGCGCATTTGTCCGTGTCATTTCGACTACATTTCTGATAAATTTTTTTATGCTTCGTACAGAATGATCGCAAAGTCAACGATTTACAATTTCAAGCATCGTCACTGACACGTTGGTAGGTAATATAATATTAATATGTCTGAACAAACAGCAAATAGAAATTTTGAGCTTTACATTTTTTTTTTCTTGAATCTGTAAATCTGTATTTTACACTACATATGGGCCTTTGAGAGATGAAGTGAGCCAACTAGTAAAATGGTAAAACTTTTACGTACACTCTCGTATTTATTTGGTGTTTTGGTGGATTGTATATTCTATTTTACGGAGATGAATAACACTATTGCAATGTGTATTAACTGAGATCACTTCACTGTTATATTACTTTAAGACGTGTAGAATATTACAACATCATCTCTAATGGGCCTATATTATATAAATGAGTGTTATATTTACAAAGTGAATTTATTCCACTTTAACAAAATGTTGTCGAATGCTAAAAAAATTGTTTTACGTTTTGATGTTAAATATTTTTTTGTCATTTCTGTTGCAAATAAACAAATAAAATATTTTTAACTGAATTAAATGATAAACTGACAAGACTTCACTGTAAGGTCAATTTAGAAGTTTTTTTTTGTTACTGAAACCGACTTTGAAATTGATTTGTATATCTGATTGCATCCTTTAAAGCTCTTGAATACAAAAAATATTGTTTTTTCCTTTACAATTTAGAATTCATTCATATCTCGTTGAGTAGTGGAAAATGTTCACTTTGGAAATACCCCCTTAATTAAAAAATCAAAATATAGATGGACTTATGCTGATCTGACACAAATAAATTAGGCAGAGATGATTATCTGTCCTTAATTCTGCATCAATAATAACTACCGGTTAATTAAAAAAATGTTGTTTTTCATTCTGTATAAATGTACAAACTGAGTTATTTCAGACAAAGAATTGATATCCAAGAATATAATTTAGAGCTGACCTCATTTTGTCAGTTGTTTGAACTAGCAACTTCTGCCAGGACAGTGACGATATGGAATAACATTTAATTGATAATCTAACTAAACTTTGCTTGATGTTTTTACTTTTTAAATAATAAAGTTCAACCAAAAAAAAAATGTTACATCAATTTTATCACTTTTAGGGTGTTCACTGTCAATAATTGGTGGAAATGCATAATTTTAAGAAAAAAACACAAAATTCATTATTTGATCTATTAAAGTGGAAATAAGTACAAAGGAATATTGTACTTTTTCTTAGCTATACATTTAGCTTATTTTAAGATAAAACTATTAGAACATGTCAATTTAACATTCTGGTCTAGAGTTATCCTCATTTTTTGTTTAAGTGATTTAATAATATTACATAAATATCTGGAAAATTTCCAACTTTCTATTATGCTAAATATTTATAAAACTTTATTCATTCATGCATTTAATAAAAACTTTATAAATTGAATTGGCCTAATTATTTAATCATTTATTTGATGAGCGAAAATGTTGTTTTAAATTTTTGTGAAATCCACAAATAGTTTTCATAATTTTCTCATTTAGAAATAAGATTGTACAGTGGTCAACGTCGTTGGATTCCATGATCAAGTTTACAAGTAGGAAACATAGAACAAACATCACTTTTTTAATCGATTTATATTCTATTCTATTATTTCTGTTCGAATGAATGGGTATTTGTGAAGTCAAAAAAATTCTCCCATCCTTTCAATTCTAAAAAAACGGATTAAGCGAGAAAGATTATTCAACCAATAGATTTTTTTATCTTTTAGAAAAAGAAAGGGTTAACAACTGAGTTACAAGCAGTTCTCGCAGAGAAACCTCAATAAATTGAATTAAAAAAAAAAAAATTGTGTCCACCCTGTTGGTCTTTTTTGAAGAAGGTATATTTCAGATTATTCTAAAGAAGAAAGAAGTATAATTGAATCTTAGAGTCGATTTCTATTTGTAAAGTATTCATAAATAAAATGATTAATAATACTTAAGAATTTCCTACGTTTTAGAAAAAGAATTCTGAGACGGCTTTGCTTCTGTATGATTTATTAATTATATTACGGATATTTATTAGATGCTTCAAAACTTGTTCTGATAATGTACTGTGCTTACCGTTTTATTCCAGGAAATATGATGAATTTAGGGAGAAAAATTAATTTACCTGAAACAAAGGAAAAACAATAATTAGTGTGTGTTACTCAATTTCTCAGGTGGGTAAAGACCATAGGCAGTGACGGATTAAGCACATGGAAGGCCCAATGCGTAGTAAAATTTGGAGGCCCTGTTTTTCGTAAAACATAAAAACGCAAAAAAAAATCCATATAAAATAATATAAAATCTAAGCAAAACGTAAATGAGTTTAATAAAAAGATATTCTTGAAGCCTTAAATGTGGTAATACGCCACTGATCATAGGTTCTCAAAGCAGGCCCATCAGCCCCCTGGGGTACTGGAAGGAGCTGAGGGGCGATGTTGGCACTGGGGAATGTGTGAGGTCTTAGAATAAAAAATGGAGCAATAAGTTCTTTATATTTAAAACGATATAAAATATTCTAAGAACTTTTTTTTTCACAGATTACATATTACTGTCAATAAAATCACCATAAAAACAAATGCTAAATACATTTTTGTAAAGTTGTTTTATATTTGTACATTGTTGGTTTTAACTAATGTAATATTTTTTATATAAACATTTACCAAAAAAACTATTTTAAATAGGTAAAGTAAATTTCAAGGGGAGCCTTCTGTATTAATATTTTTTTCCTGAAAAGGTGAAAATGGGATCATAAGTTGGGATAGCTTTGGTTTGGACAGCGTCTTTGTATCCTTTCTCTGCATTTATTTTAGTTTTATACCATATTAACAAAGATTCTGTCAACAAAGGCTTTTAATGGGTAAAACAGTTAGGAAAAATCTTTACGAATACTGATTGCAGATGCTTTGTTCAGTAAAAAAGCGTACAAGAATTGATTACTAGGAATTGTTCAAAATCGTATTCTTTGCTTTATTTTTTTAAAGTACAAAAATGCACGGTTAAAATATTGTAATTGTGCAGCTCTTTACCTACCTCACGTACACTTTACATGACGTTAAAATAAGTTTTTTTTTTTTTTTTTAAATCGCCACTGCGTTATGGAAGGCGGTCGTGAAACAACGGCGCCGCGAAAATGCCGAAGAAGAAGGAAGGAGACAAAAATGTTTAGTAAAAAATATATATTTTCTGTGCTACAGATCATTGTTAGAATTTTTAATAAATTTAGTAACTGCTTCTATTTATTGTTTCAAAGTGTCTTGCGGTCGAATATTAAAATGCAGAATATTACAATTTTACTTTTTTTGCCTTTAACAAAAAAACTGTTTTTTTCTACTATTGTTATAGTGATATATTATACAGTTATAAAATTATAACATACATCGCAGTAAAGCATTTGAAATATTTAACACCAACATTCAAATAAAATGACATTTATTTACACAAGTAAGCAACTGGTATCATTTGGATTTTTTTTTATTTATCTCGCTGAGCTTTTAAATAATTTTATTTTCTCCTCTATCGCATTTCTGTTAAAATATAATAAAAAATACTTTCGAATAAAGAAAGTGTTCAGTGAAAAATGTGACCCTCGGAAAAGTAAATTTCGAAAGAGTATTAAATTTACATAACGTTATTGTGAGAGCGTTATGATTTTTTGCATTATTTAAATTTGTTTCTACAAATTTTATAAAGCGTAAGTTAATAATTATAATCAAAAAAATATTTCCGACAAAATTTATTTTATCAAGCGTAATTAATTTCACCATTTTTTCTACAAGTCAAAAGATATTAAAATTTGTAATATCTGTATAATTGAAATACTGACCTGTTAATGTCTGTACTGACCATTAAACTATTTTAATTCTGACGAATTGAATATGAGTCGTATTTTACCTAACTGTCTAAATTTTATTAAAAGTTTAAATAAGTAATTTTTCATTTATGAAAATCGTGCGGCCATGGTTGTAAAATATATATTCCATATTTTACACGACCATGGGTGGAATATATATTTTACACCCATGGCCGATCGTTTTTTTTTTATTATTTTAAGTCCTATTGCTTCTTTTGCATAATAACTAAATACACCTTGAGTTACCGGTATAAATTGTTAAATATCAGGGATGTGGAGGCGTGTAAAAAAAGACGATTTCAACTCCGACTTCATCTTTAGTCAGCCAAGCATGAAATGTCAACACTTTTGACTATTTTGCTTAAATACAGATCGTGAAATATATTTTTCAAAAAAAAAATCGAATCGCTCATTTTTTACGACTCCGACTCCAGCCAAAATACCGCGACTTCGACTCCACAGCCCTGTTAAATGTAGTTAATTGAGAATCATTTTTATAATATTATTTATCCAGATATAGATTTTGATAACCAGAAGACTTATAAGCGACGCAGAGGGTCGAAGAGAGACGGCAAAAGATGGCAAGGGTCCACTTAACCCAATAGTTTGACAAATCGAATGGGAAAGAGCGATGTTTCATCGACGTCTATTCAAATTGCAATTCAATAAACTTAATAAAAATAAACGATTATTCATTTTATTTTAAATGCCGTTAATTAGGTGGTGGGATTTTTTTAAACATAGTTTTAATTAACATATGATTTATTTGGCATTTACAGGTCACATTAGCCAAAGCACTACATATTTTTTATTTATCAAATTTAATGATATTTTTTGATGTAATTTGATATCAGCTAGAGGAGAAAATGGATTACAAGCACTCATACAAAAACTTTAAAATAATGATATATTTCAAAAATATTGTTTATTGACCGTGTTGTCACTTGAAATCATGTCCAATTGATCGTAGAATTGGATGTCTAATCATGAAAACTAAACGTGCTGACATATTAAAATTAGGCCTGTTAATTTGTTTCTATAAATATTTTAATTATTCAAAAACAAAAATAGACAAGGCAAACATACTTAGAATTAAATTTATATAGAGATCAGGCTTCATCTTTAGAGTTTATTTTTTTATATTTATCATACAAAGCAAGATAGCAAATGATGAACGGTTTTGAAATTAGCCTGAGTACACTGAAGCTTCCGCCCAGGTCTAAAAAGCTCGCGGTGAAATAATAATAAATATTTTTGGCCTAGCAATAAGCTCTTGACACTTTTGAGTGATAACATCTCCAAAATTATTCCACATAAATCCTTTTCATAAAATTACCAGCCAATTTTGATAGAAATAAAAATATTAAAAACGAGACTGAAAGAGCCCGCCATTTGACGTATTTAAATGATTTCCCTGAGCGTGGAACGGGAAAAAAATCAAAGAAATGCCAGAAATAAATTCGGGATCAGCTAACAAGTCGGGTACATACGTTTGACGGCAGTTTCGCTTTGAAATAATTCAAAAGACAGGATATTTGGGTCTTGGACGAGATCCTTTTGAAGTTTAAATTCTGTGCATTCTTAGGCAATTTTATAGCGATCTTTATTCATTAAATTTGTTCCTATTTACATATGATCGCGGTGAATATTATGTAAAGAAAACATTGTCTACTCCCAAGTATGGATTATATGGTCGAGTAATAAAAAAAATCAACCCTAAGAATTGTTTTATGAAAATTGATCACAAAAACCCAGTTTTTCAGAGAGAAGAGTCGTACAAAAATGGCTAGTTAAAGACTATTTAAGTAGTTAGCTAATCTCTCAACATAAAATCTGTTGTCAAAATCGCACAACTAAATAAAAATAAATGCAAACGTCTCAGACCCATTAGTATTCAATTGCTTGTTTTTTAATAGTATTTTTATAAAAATAAAACATCATTTGTCATGATTTATTCCACAATGTTACGTATAATACGCTTAACAGGTGAATGTTTCCAGTAGAAAAATAAGCTAGCTGAGCGAGACGTGTTCTTATTATAGTATAAAATTGAAAAATAGCTACAGTAAATTCTAGTTTTTTTTACAAAAATAAATGTAAAAAAAACTATTTTAATGGTTTGCTGTATTTTTAATACAAATCGTTGTTAATGATAAATACTGGTTTTAGCTAAAAAAGTCTTTAAATAAATTATAATTATTACTTTATAACATAAAAAAAATGTTAAAATTAAGTATCTTTGTATACATCAATTAAAATGAAATACAGTATGTTCTCTTCTATAAGACGTGATTTTGTTTATTATTAAACTAGAAATATGAAAACTTAGTTATAATAAAACAGATACGTCATACACTGACAATCAAAGCAGTTTCAAACCTCATCGGCTTTAAGGTATGATCCAATAATATAAACTATCTTTTTTTACTGTAAGACTTCATAGATCACAAGAAGCAGACTGAATTCAGAGATTTCAAAATAGATAAAAAAACATGCGTCTTATAATCGAGAAAATACGGCACTTTATCTCGATTTAATCACCAAATACAAGCGTTCAGTTATTTTTTTACAATATTCAAATAAAATCATTGATTTTGTGAAGCATTTTTACTACGCGAAGAACGGCGCGTTAAAGGTGCAATTTATCGATAATTTTACTGTTACTGCAAACGGTCGTGTTTATGCGACCAAGCAGGTGCGATCAATTGTGCCGCGATGAATTAGGTGCGGCGCGCCCCCTCGCTGCGACCCCCGAGCGCCATCAACGTCGAAGACTCTCGAATTTCAATAAAGAAAAAATAAGCACACCCCCATGCGAAAGGAGCCGGCAAGAAATGGGAGAAAAAATCGCTAAAAGTGGAAGAGAAATTCGCTTCCGTGGAAATTCAACTTCCGTCTGCAAGAAAAAGGTGGAATTTTATTTTTACGATGCTCGGTGTGAACCGTTTTAATGCTGGACAGGAGAGGTAAATCAAACACCATTTATATTAAACTGTATGCATATTATTAACAATATTCAACGATGAAGATTGGTTTAACTGTATCCACTTTATCTATGGAGCATGGGTTTCTAATGGATCATATCTCGGAAAAAAGAGCAGGTTCAGTTAATCTCTTTCATCACTAATCACTTCATTTTAGGCATTGTATTGGTGGGAGGTAATTTTTAAGCATCAAAAACGTTCACATCTTCGAACGCTAATCCAAAAATTGTTCATTCCGGGATTTGAACCGGTAATCAAACCGTCGATGTTAATCCCACGGCTGAAAGACTGGCAAACATATAGCTCTAAGGTATGTATAGGTAAAAGTACACATTTAGCGAACCATTTTAATATAATAAATCTATAAAATTAAAAGATTGCAACCTATTTTTAAGCATCATAATACTTCTCAACGTGTCACTCGTTTTTCGTAAATGAGCATAAAAAATCACCCAAAAATGTTGACTTGAAGTGAAATTGGCTCTATGTATTAAAATTGAATTTTCGAATAAATAAAAGATAATATTATTACTGTCCTTCTTCAAAATAACATAATCATAAATTTCTGACAGTCAAGGAGAGACATTTGTGTTTTTTTTTGCTTAAGTGTATCCAAATTCTTCTGCATTCATTTTTTTTTGCAATGTAGTGGTTTTTTTACTACTTACGATGAATATGGTACATAACGAATCGACATGTAGAGCCATGTTTTTATGTTTTATTTGAAATACAGAAAATTGAAATACATTGATATTTCGTTTTTATTTAGCGTGGTGATGATCGTATGACCAAATTTTTTATTGGATCCAATATGTGCAATATATTTAAAGGGTATTTTAACGCCGCAAGCCTCCGATTGCAAATCCAGAGGCGTTTGCAAAAGTTCTGGGTTTTTTCTCACCTCTAAATCGAACAAGAGAATCGAGCGAGCATTGACGGTACCTTTCCCGCGCTCGCCAAAGTCTACCAAATAATATAAAAATCGCTTAACTTTCTGAATGGATTACTATAATTTCCGACTTCTTCCAATAACAAGTTACTCTACTTCATTTCGAGGAGTTGAGGCATGGCATAAAGTTGAATGCACGAAGTTTAGGAAGGATAACCCCTTCATGAAGGAACCTATTGAAGGTTTGATTGAAGTTGATTTATTATTTTTGAACCTAAAAATACCATGCATGAAAGATACAATTCGTTGAAAATAAGATTTACACATTTACTAAGCTAAATGTCAATCTAATTTAAGATTTCGACTGAAGGTGTTTGGTAGAATTTCAATATTAAATTTGATTCGTTCAAACTATGTTCATTCACACGAGTTTTGTCACTAGCGACCCGAGATAGTAAATATATAATACAAAAATCCGGTATTTATCGACTACAATGCGTTTGTTGTACAAATTTCTTTATCGGAAAAACTTAAAAACTGGAATTTCGGAACAAGTGGCCGCATTTAAATTTAAAAAAAAATCGTCGACTTTTGCCAACCAACTAATTTCTTAGAACCACATCGAACTTTCATTTTTCTAAAATACCACTTGGCTGACTTCACCTTTAATGGGTCCAAATAATAATAGGAATGTTAGAGTGGATAACAGGAAGTATTGTGTATCTATTCAAAGCCAGTGAATACAGCTGAGTAAAATTAGGTTTAAAAATAGTTCTGATGAAGGCATACGCCGAAATAGCAATCAAATATTTGTAGCACTAAATTCTTTGCTACGTCTTACCTTATTAAAATGGATTTCTACAAAGTAAATGCCAATTCGTGTTTAAATAATTTTATGAAACAATGACAAACGATATCAAGCGCCACTGAAAATCAAAATGTTATGTTTCAATGTTTGAATAGGGAGGTGCAAACATGCAATACTCGTACTTACTGTGTGTATTAAGTGTGTGTGACCGAAACTTGAATCGATTTAGCAACTGTTACAACCACTTCGAATTGTTAGCACTTAAGTATCTACCGGCTCCTGAATAATGTTTGCGTTGCAGTTGTCGAGAGTATACAATATACATTTAATAAAATGCTATATTCATTATAAAATTGAGAGATTCGAATGTATTATATTTATAACAATACCAAATAGTTAAACATATTTTCAAGTACAGTAACCGATTCAAGGACCATTTCCTATTCGATAGGCTTTGGCTAAATATTTGCATATTGTTATTTCATGGACTATTTCCACATGTATTAATTAATATCAAGACCGGTTCTTATTACAAACGTTTTCAACTGAAGCTTGTGATACTTGTGATGTAGGAAATTTTTTTTGAGCTTAATCTTAATCTAAACAAATTTAAAATTAGTGCCTTTTCACCAAGTATTGACAGTGGAAACCTTAGCCTTTTGGCTGCCGTAGAAAAAAGTACGTTTGTATCTAGCACGCCGGCTATAATTTGAAATTATTAATTTCATTATTTATTGACGAGGTAACTTGTCTCTGGCGTCTAGAGCACGAACAATTTGGCGATAGATCTCATCTGTGGCAGCAATCCAGTTAAAAGTGTTAAGTAATATCATGAACGCTACAAGTAGAGATGGTATTAAGGGACAATAAGGTCAACACAGGTAATTTTTTAATTTTATTTTGTGATTATAAAAATAGAAAACGAACAGAATTTTTTTATACTACTAATTGACATTCGAAGATATGTGATACTTTTGCGATGACGAACGCCTGACTGAACGTAAGACAAACAAATACATCCATTGTTATAAATAACATTTGTATTATAAAAATATCAATCAGTTACGCAAAGGATGCCAAAAACAGAAAATGACCATCTAGCGGCCATAATTATGTTTTTTCATACTTAATACCGAAATAACGATACTTTTTATTACGTTGTTCGGTGTCAATAAACAACAGAATTATTGCGATATTGGTATTGCAAACCCTTGATAAAAGCCGTCGATGGGTCATGTCTTCCGCTAAGTACACTCTTTGCTCACCCTTTGTCTAGTGTGGGAGGTGTCCAGTTTGGTGGGTCGAGTATCTAAGCGACATTCATCGACATCTCCACGTAGCTAGTGAATTATTGGCGTGCCTGGCCTCCTACGACATATGTATAAGGTCACTAGAAGTTACTTTCTCTATTAAATTGTGTTAAGCCATATGATTAATAAAATGTAGTTGACTATGTTGAAATTTGCTGATATTTTCCGACAACCCGTAGAGCTCAGCGTTCAATTATTTAATTCGTATTTATTACAGTCTAGAGCAGACTGATGTTTGCATTATATTTGATAATTTTTTTTCACTAGATATCGAATTAAGCGTTTAAGTCATGTGGGAACTTGATAAAATATCCAACGTGATCTCTAAATGATGTGAAATATAAAAATTGAAAAATATATATTTCACCTTCATTTGATAGGTAAACGTTATTTTCCGTCTCTGAAAATATCTCGTATACTGAAAATGGTAATATTAAAATTATTGCTTTATTTTAATGTTTAATGTCTTACGTTAAGGGTGCCAAATATTTTTTAGGTTCCCGAGAAAGCCAAAGATTAACTTATATGTACAGTGAAACCTCGATTCTACGTTTTTCAAGGGACCGTAATAAATGAACGAATAATGCGGGAAATCTTCAAATAATACCAAAAAAATGTTAAATTTTCAAAAAACTTATTTATTTATGTAACTAAATGCGATGTAAAACTATTTGAGCGAAAAAAAATATTCTACGAAAACGGTCAATCGGGATAATAATTGGGACGGGACGATAATATTTAGATGATAGATCGAGGAAATCAGTAAATCGGGGAATGATAAACGTGAAATTATTAAATATTGTTATGACGGGTCTTGGTCGAGTAAAAAATAGTCGATCCATACAAAAAACGAAGATAGCGAGAGCGATAAATCGGGGTTCCACTGAAAAAAAAACGAGAAACGGAATGCGAGGCAAAACTATTTATGAAAAATATTCAACAAAAACGGTCAATTGTGACGGGACCAAAATATTTAAACGATAGATCGAGGAAAACGGTAAATCGGGGAACGATTAATGCGGGATTCTTTTACATTGTTCTTATGGGTGTTTGGCCGGGACTATGAAAAATAAACGATCCATGCGGGAAAACGAACAATGCGAGAACGGTATATCGGGGTTTCACTGTATATGTATTTTTTTCGCATGTTTATATAATAATATGTATACAAGTCTCGATGTCGAATCTCGAATATTAAAAATAACAATTATATACGAGATGTACGGAAAATTCGTGTTCGGAATAATCTGGTACAGAAAATCACGGAACCATTTTGTTTATTGTTGATAACAACATAAGAAAATGTATATTACAAATTTAATCAGTTTCATATAAAATTCTGTTTTACCTCATTTCAAGATCAGTTGTATGTTTTCATCACCGAAAGAATCTTCATTATGTTGGAGATAGTTCCTAGAAAACTCCGTATTTAGCAATTTTGCACAAATAATAAAAGCACTTTTGTATTTTTCTATTGTAAATTTTCTATTTTTTTCCCCCAATGAGATCACGTTTTTACACATTTATTGATGAGTGAACAAAAAAAAATGTGTTATACAAAAATATGTCAGAACTCATCAACCGTGTTATAATAACATCATGCTGTTGAAACTCCGTGTTATGCAAGGCCTAAGTGTTTTCATGTGCGTTGATAATATAATATTTATTCTACTAAAAATATATGTACTAATAAATAGCCTAATAGGCTCAAAAGAGCTTTTAAGAATGATCAAATCGTTACCACACCCGAATCAGGCAAAGGTAACTTTATCGTTTTGCAAAATTAGAATAAAAATCTTCCCTAACCAGGCTTTGATGTAGATCAGCATTAACAACACTCTCAAAGGGTGGAAAAAAAAGAACTTCGCCCCATTTTCGTTATAAAGTTTACGAAGTAAATTCACAGATACTGTAGAAATAATTTGAAATTATCGGATTTACCGCAATCTTTTATACGATATAGGTGGCAGTACTCAAGTACTGGTAAAAACAGTAAAAAAGGGATAAAAAACATTTCTTAGGTCATGAAATTTTACGTTACAAACGCACTTTTTCCAATTTTCATTCGTTAACGGCTTATTTTCGGTAAAAAAGCATTATATTATTCATTTCTTTCGTATTATAAGATTTTCGTTTAATTCTACAATTTAGTGAAAAAAAACATAATCGGTTTTTTTCATCGTATCAGTTAAAAAATCTTTTTTTTATGTATATTTAGATTATTTTGTAATTTAATTTCACTTACAGTAAAAGACTTTTTATTCGGTAGAAACATTTCAGAGAAACCGTATAAGACCAAAGCAATCAGTTCAGTCAACACACAAAATTACACATTTTTTAATGAAAATTTAAATAAAAATGAGTATGTTTTTTTGAACTGCAGTCGTGGTATACCGACTTCATTGGCAGTTTTTAATTTAATTTTTATGGGTAATTTAAGTGGCAAACTAATTAATTTTATTTTCAAGCTTAAATAAAACTATTATGTTTTATAGAATTATGAATTTAGTCCACAGATATAAATACTGGACCCCTGAATATCGGGCTAAGCAAAATATATGAGCCTCAAATCCCTTAGGAGGTATTCCGTGTTTTGGATCGGCGTCTTTCTATGTTCAGAGCAGGTGGAAAAAAGATAAAAAATGAAACGATTAAATATTCAGGAAGAAGTTGATGTTGGTAGATTCTGTTTTCCAAGATATTTCTATCGGGTAATAGAAAATCAACACAATGTTTTATCTACTGGTTCTAGAGTTATTTCTAGTTGGGCGTAATAAAGTACATGGAGCTTTTAGCTGATCACATGCATCCACATTTATTTCAATAAAAAAATCCAAGGTTTCACATAAACATATTATTCTTTTCGATGGGTTCGATGGTAACTTCATTTAAGATATCAATTTAAATTTGATAACATTGTGTTACTCATTGCATGTAGTCTGAAGATGCCTTTAAAAGACGCAAAAAGTGTATCATCAGTGAAATAACAAAGAAAACAATCAAATACAAGTTTATATTTACAAATTATGATACCGTAGGTCGTAGTCGAATCGTAGCATACTAGGAGCGTAGAAAGTCCACGAATGGTAACGTTCATGAATTTAAAGTCAGTTAAACACCATTTAGTAGTGTCTTGTGATCGAAAAATATATTAACACATTGATGAATGTGTCATATACTACAGATATTGTCATAATTTTTTTGACCATCACTTTTAAGATGTTAACTGTCAATTCTTGTCACACAGTCATTACATTAACAATTGATGACTTCAGCATTGTCAACTGATGTTGGATTACTTAGCATTGAAAATTCCAGTTGATAATGCTCGTCATGAGCGAAACTCGTCTCCATCTTTATTAAAAATGAGAAGTAAGTAAAAAGAAGTGTAATTTTTGTATATGACTTGGACTATGATAGAGTATCGATATATTTTTATAAATACTCTTCTTTTTGTATTAAGTCATCAGTTTTATAAACATACTGCTTTTCAATCAAGTATTTATAGCCAAGACTTTATAAGTAAAACATGATATGAATGAAGTCCAAAGACATTTAATAAAAGTGTTCAAAAAATACTAGTTGTATGTAGAACATCCAACCCCGAACACTTTTTCCAATTCCGGGATCCCGGGATTGATCATTCAACCCAATAGTTGTGGAGAAATCTTGGATTCGGGATTGAGAGATAGTAGATCGTTAGCAAATTTCAAAAAAAATTACTCACCGATTTTGAAATCCAAAGAACTTACGTAACATTGTTTGGGGTGGCCTATGAAATGTAGGACATTTTTTTAGCTCTTTCGGAGATTCAAAAAACTGCTCAATTTGAAAAGCCAGAAATTTACGATTCCAGGATAACAAAATTGGTCTACATTGAATGATTGTAGACTTTAGTAGTATGTAAATTGTTCAATCTTTCTTTTTAGAATGAGAAAGATTTAATATCAGGGCATAGAAGTGTCCAGTCGTAAACCTTAAAGTTTGTTTCCGATTTTAGGTCATTAACACCCCTAAGCGCTATCACTAGACTGACTATCCGAGTTATTTGTTCCTAACGAAAATTATAAAAAAAGGTATGAAATATTTGAGTAAAGTTACGAGTAAGAAATTGTACTGATTAATCAAACGAAAGCTAATAAATTAATGTTGTATACAAAATTGAAATGTCAAAAATTAATTCAGTGTGTTAGACAAAATTCTGATATGATTTACTTGCACGAGATTAATGACTACGAACTAACTCTTCTTAGACAAGATAATTTACTGTTGGTAGTTAGTCATAATAAATTAATATTAATAAAGCTCAAAATTTACTATTTGAATGAATTGTTATAATAATTAATTAATGTATACAAGTAAAACGACACTTTTACAGCATCAAAAAATTAATAAAACGAAGCTTTAGTAACTAAATTTAAGTTATAAATTGTCTTTAAACTTCAAACAGTAGCAATTATGTACAAAAAGGAAGACTGTGATTTTAAGAAATTCTTACTTTTGGGAAAGTTTTGTGTCTTTGAATACCTCCACTAATTAAGGTAGGTATAGCTTGTTTTGAACGCAGATTAAGTCTTATAAAATTTTATCCGTACAAATATAAACGGTCTCGTGACACAATATTATTAAGCGATTAAATATGTGAAAATAAATAAATATCTTTTAATGATCTTAGAAGATTTTTTACTCATTTCCGCTTACAATGGGCCTACTGATGAAGTTAACAAAAGAAGTTTTCTTGATGATAAATGCTTGTTTTTCAGTTGTTTAACCTCGCGTATATTAGGGATATAAAGGGTTAGTGGTTAACCAATCACTACTCTTGCTTACACCCAGCTATTTTAGGATTGGAAGGTTGAGTAGAAATTTTTAGACATCCATACCAATCAAGAAATTAATATTTTTTTTGAAAAATGCTTTTCGTACTGGGAATTGAACCCGTTCTAATGCTTGTTAAACAATTTAACATTTTTTTTGTATAATACGATATCATTAAAACAAGAATAAGATTTTAAATAGCCCTCAATAAATTGATAGACGATCTAAAAAAATATTTGTTGATTTATAATTATATGATTAATGATGAAAATAATTATTAAAAAATATAGAATTAGTACAAAAAAGAGATTAAAATAGTTGGAAGTAAGATTGTTGATCAAGAGTTTAGATCAGTTAAAAATACTCAACAAAACTGGTTCTGATTATATTAACCTTTTGGCTGCCGTAGAAAACAGTACGTTTGTACCTAGTACGCCAGCTATAATTTAAAATTATTATTTTAATTAGTTGTTTAAAAGGTAATTCGTCTCTGGCGTGTTGAGCACGAAAAAATCATGCGGTATCTCGTATGTGGCAGCCATCCAGTTAAATAAATATAGAATTAGTAAAAGAGTGATTTTTTTTGTTAAATATAATGTCTTTCACTAAGTATTGACAGTTAACACTAAATAAAAAGAAAATATTCAGTGCTCATTTAATTTGGAGACAAGAGATTTTTAAACTGTTGATAATGTATTTGAAAATTAGATATTTGAAATTTTTCTACTTTGAAATTTCTTTTCTAATTAGTTACATACCGTGTTTTCCCGTTGCATATTGATACTGCTTCGGAAAATAAAAGAAAACTCCGCGGCACAATACGTCGGGTAACTAATCCGAACAGGAAGTTGGAAAGATCAGTTTCTTTGAGTAAATAAATGAAGTCTATTGTAGCGGAAAGCGCCTTTACAAGTTTCGTTTAACGGCGAAACGGCGAACGTAACGAATTGGAGTTAAATCGATTGTAATTAATCACTTTGATTGTACGTAAAGTGGATGCCTTTTGTTAAACCTACGTTCAACGTTTTTAAGTGAATATTTGCGCTAACCGGTTCACCGGTGGGAGTCCCGACCGGGTTTCTAAAGAGCACGATACGTTTTGCGCTTAGAGAAATAAATTCGATGTATAAAGCTGTAGTAATCTATATCTAATTGTGTATAAAAATGAATGTTTGTTTGTTCGTAATTTATGCGTTGCCAGTTGCCACACCGCTGATTCGATTGTACTAAAACCTTGACAAACTTTTTGCTTGCCTTCCGGGAAGGTTATAAGAATATTCAAATTAACTTACAGTAGGTCTTATATATAAAACTCAATGTTTGTATGTCTACCGTTCATGCAATTCAATTGTCAACCGTCGACTGACGATCAAACAGCATTCAGACAATTCAAATTTGACGTTCGATTGTTTGTATTAAAAATTAAAAAAATTGAATATTTCAAATCTGTCAAATCGTGTCGTCTACATTTTGACATTCTGTTCAAACGTGTTCCGTGCATTAGGTTTGATTTTTCGTATTTTATGCGTTGCTACACCGCTAATCCGATTGCAATAAAACTTTGACAAACTTTGCTTGCACTTGCGCGAAGTTTATAGGCATATTAAAATCAACTTACAGTAGGTCTTCTATATAAAAATCAATGTTTCTATGTCTGCCATACCGTTCATGCAACTTGCGCGAAAGTTATAGGCGTAGTACAATTAAACTACAGTAGGTGGTGCGAGTGTTGTACTATAGACAATCGGCAGCAAACGTTTGACGTCAAATAGATAGAAAAAGATGACATGCACTTCAATAAACACAATTAAAACACAAACACTGTCTTTCTTTGAGTGGCATTGCAACGCTTGCCGGGAACCGGCTAGTGATTCTTTGAAAACCAAGGTTAATTGTAATTATACTAAACATCCTACTTGATAAACAAGGGTTTGCAATGTTTTTGTCGTTTTAAAATTACAATTTATAACTTTGTTATTTAACTGATTTTAAGAGTAAGCTATATGAAAGGTAATTGTTTGTACAATATCGGTTTACAAAAATCAAATGCATAGGTAATAAAAACAATAGGTAAATCACTGATTGCATTTACCCAGTAAAACGTTAAGAGCGAAAGTCGTATATCATACACGGTTCATTTGAGATTACTTAAATGAGATTTATCCCTAGACCTGTCTCGCTCTTTTTCACGGAACCAGGCTTGATTAGAGAGAGATAGATGTATCGGATGCTACGCAAAAGATTAATCTAAAGGCATTTTGGAGAATCAACTCGAAAAAGGCGAAACCAGTCATCGGTAATAAATAGCTCATAGAAGTATGGAATAAGAGATACGCATTCACAAGTAAGCTTCGATGAATAGTAACATAAAACAATTTGAGTTTGGTCGGCTAGAAAATAAAGCAACGTCTCGCTATGTGTATTGATGAGTGATAAAATTACAATTCATAAGTTATAAAACGATTTATAAACCTAATTGTGAAATTAATTCCCCACGTTGGTCTGTAATATAATTATATAACATTCATATTTAAAATTATGTAGATTATGATTTGAATGAAAACAATTTAACTGTACATGCAAAATATGTATCTTCTTTTGAGAATTAATTTAAGGGAAGAAGTAAAAGTCAACTTACTTAATCACAATAAATAATACGATTCGTTCGAAATAGATAAAGCATTTAAATATACATATACCAATACTACTGAATATGTTATCAATTTTATCGAAATTTATACACATTCATATTTTTTATAGTATAATCCAATAAGCTTTAAACAGCTTTACGAAAAAAACAAAAAACACCGAAAAACATATTTTGAGCAATGAAATATAAACTTTTGTTTAAACCAGTGGTCGGCAACCTACTACTCGCGGGTAATTGATTTACCCACTTCGACATTTTGAGTTACCCGCCAAGAAATTATGATAATATTTTTTTTTATCAATTTACTTATTTGATGAGACCAAGGAAGTCACATAACAATATTATATGTGTGTTTTGTGTTTACACATATATGTCATGCAAATATATTATGTAATATATATAAATATTTATCTTATTTTTTAAAAATATTTTTTTAAAGAATAAATGGTAAAAAAATATTTATAACTCTTACCCACTAACCAAATTTATTTTTGCGAAATATTTTTTACCCAGTCTCTCAAAAGATTGCCGATCACTGGTTTAAACTATGGCAATGCATTCTTTACATTTAAAGTTGAAAGTGTTTCGACAAAATCCTACAATATCAAAAAATAAGTAAAATTAATTAGTTATTCAGATTTGTGGGCGGTCTAAAATATAATATTTCTAAATTCACAGATATTTGATGGAATATCATAGGTCTAGATACAAAATAAACATTGATTCTGACAAACGTCAGTTTACTGATAAAAGCCGATTTGTCGATGAGTGAGATTGCGTCAAAAAACTAAAATGATATTTGCATTTCAATTTGACGATACATTTTTCCTGTGAGAAAGATTGTTGTCACTCCTGAAATATCGATAAATTTAACAAATGGGATTGACGTCAATTTGTCATCGACTGTTTTTTTTGTTATTATATTGTAACTAAGGCAACAAACAAAAAATCGCTAATCATTGGAATTCATTCGATTTAACAGTGCTTATTTTATTTATTCAGAATATGCTGTCAGCCGTTATTGTTTTTTTTTGTACTTATGACGGCTCAATTATGATACACGTTATCGGATATGGTTTTAGATCCGTAGGCCGTATCCTGGCGGGCTTAAAGGACAGTCGTACCTAAGTTGGGTATTCACAGTAAATAAATAAACGGAAAAAAAACTGAAAAATTAGTTTCGAGTATTTTAATTTCATGAATAAATAGAACACAGCCTTAAATTTCATTACCCGCGAAGACCCGTAGGGCTATTAAATGTAAATTTATTTATTATATTTTAAAAAGGGTTAAACGTTTTTTTAATTTGGTGTATTTTTTAAGCGAAATGAAGTCATCAATAACGTATTATCATTACGGAAATCTATTACTGTACAAAGTTTTTTTTTTATTTTACTGTATCTGATTGCGTAACAATTTAAGAGAACAAACAGTTTTGTACATATTTATTTATTTTAAGTTATTGCTACAAGTACGTATTTGCTATTCAATGCCCTATTTATTTCTAAAATTTCCTGAAAAAAAAGACATTTTAGAAATAAATAGGGCACAGCTGCATAGCCTTCCAATTTTAAATGAAATATTAAGCCTACCGGGATCTCCACTTCTATACCCTATATAAATATAATCATAAAACCTTTGCCGACAAACAAATAAAAATAATTCTTAAAACCACTCACTACTCAAATCTTTGAGCATTCCCATGAGCTTATCCTTTTCGCCAGCAATGGCTTTAGACTCAGTGATACATTTATTTATTATATAAACACGAAACATTCATTTATTAAGCGTCAGTTCAAGTTCATCCGTGCACTTGAACGCCTGAAGATGCCGAAAGGCGAATCCCGGGTCGTTAGTGACAAAATCTGTGAGAATGTACATAGTTTGAACGATTCAAGTTTAATATTGAAATTCCACCAAGCACCTTCAGTCGAAATCTTAAATTATCATTTTTACTTAATCAAAACTAGAGACTTCAATCACTCGTCATCTCAACTACTCGAGTATCGAGTAGTAAAATTTTAAAATACTCGAGTATTTTGAAAAATACTCAAGTATCGTGTGCTTAAAAAAATGGACGAGTATTCTCGAGTATCGAATGTTCGATACTCGAATTGGAGTCTTTAGTAAAAACTGAAGATTTTTATGATATTTATTTAAAAAAATAATTACGAGCTCAATGGGAGGATGCTAGTAGTGAGTTATCTATTCCCTTCTCTACGCCGAATCATCTGTGAAATATTTGAATGTAAAATCCGACCATTTGCTTGAAGACAAAACTATCTTCGAATATAATCTTGCTTTAACCCAAATGTAATCTTAGGCGTAGCAGAGGTATTGTGAAATATAAATAACTAATCAGTGCCGCTTACAACACATTGCACAACTCATAGTTGCATTATACAACACGCAAAAGATGTTTGGTGCGTTAACTGGGGTAGCGGTTAAGAAGGCTGCGTAACGACATAAGGCATAACACGTAAGATAAGGGATGGTAAACACGCTTGTCAGAACTGGAACTCGCTCTTACCTCTATCTGATTGAGCTTCAGGCCCCAATGCGTTGAGCGCGGATTTACTGAGCCATTGGAAGGGAACGGCTTGGACGCATGCCGGCAATTCGTCGACAGGAAATGTATATAATTGAAATTACAATCTATATTTTAATGTTATGATATCGAATATGAGAACTCATTAACAAAAAGACCTTAATCAATTGTTATTTTTACAACAGCGATTGATTTAAGGTAAGTTAATGACACGTGTATAAAAAACTAAACTTCCTTTTAAATATACAATACAGCTTAGAAGTCATTTGAAAAATTATCTTGCTCTCTGATGGAAAGATTTAGTATTTATCCAGATCTCATGGGTTCGATTCCCAGTACGAACAGCATTTTTTTGATCGATTTTCTGTTCGAAGGCATGGGTGTTTGTGATGTCTGAAAATTCCCTCTCACCCTTCTTATCCTTCAATAACTGGGCGTAGCGAGAGTGATTAGTTAACCGCTAGTCCTGTCTTAGCCTTATACTTCTAAATTTACTAATCTCTTTGAAAAAAGAGAGGTTGAGCGACTGAGTAACAAACAGTTAGAGTGAGCGGACATTGATAAAAAATAAATAATAATACATCATGTTTAGGCAAACTGAATAATTTTACGGCAGTGTTTAGTTTTACTTATTTTTTAAAGCATATTGATTGTGAAATGGAAAAAGGACGTAACCCACAGTTTTTTCGAAATAACTTTTTTTCGATAATCACAATGTATCAAATTTGATATACATTCTATCAAAAGAATTAAAGATGCAGAGCCGAATTAGTATCTAAATTTAGCTTTTAAAGTTGAAAAGATGAGCTTGTGAAAATTAAAACCAAAACAAAGACGTAAAAAGGTATTTCCTAGACAATTTTTAAATGAATATTATGTCAATTGAATACCAGTTTAGAAGTTTCCGTGCACTCCAGGGTTGTGTATTTTTCATAATTTGCATATGGCCCAAAATCATCAAAACATGATTTGTGCCTCCTGTTAAATTTGCAATGTGTGGGTTATGTCCTTTTTAATTTCCACAGTCGATATGAATTATAAAGTGTTAATACAGTATTTCAGAGGTTGGTATTCAGCATAGATTATTTTCTACTTTCTTTTTGAGCGTATAAATGATGTAGAACAATTGATTTATCTGGCTGAGGCATAGGGTGTGGTGAAATGTTTTGAAATCATCACATTTTATTGTCTATTTAAATATTTTGAATTGTAATGCATCAACGGAAAACTATTTAAACATTTTTATGTGAGAGTAAGTTTTATTCACAAGAATAACAAAATACGGTGACCAACTGCACGGTGACAAATATTTCGTAGGTATATTAAAGATTTTCTAGATTTCCCGTTTAGGTGCGTTTACTAGTGGAAGAAACGAATTTGAGACGAGTGACTGACTTTCGAAATAGTCAATCAGGACTCGGGGCCCGGTAAGAACCGGGAATAGCCGGGAATCAGAAATCGGGAATCGAGGGGAAGTTCGGACGATTTGATAGAAGGAAACGCGTGACTGTAGGTATCTACGAGAGCTAACAAATCCTGGAATGATTGTCGATAAAGGATTGCCTGCTATTGTTTGCTTAGCAGAAACGAGAGATAAAAATATTATACCGCTTGGATTATTTATTTGCAATACAAAATGATTTTGAGGATACTTAGAATCTGTTGCCTATAAATAATAAACAAGTTTTAAATATTACTAGAATATTAAAAATCATAGATTGTTTAAATTTATTTTAGAAAATATACTATATAAAAAAAATAATATTTGCGTTGGCTTGGTGAAAATGATTTAAATTAATGAAAATGAAAACAATATTTTTCAATTGAAGAAAGAAATCGCTCTTTTATAGTCTTATCACAATTATTGATTATCAAGAGTATTTTCAGTTGATAAAAAATATATATTTATATTTGCAAAATCATGAAAGACTTACAGCGGTGTTTCGTTGCCTGCTGTGGCCCAGTTGGTTAGAGCTTGCTCTACCAAACACGCAGGTCTGGGTTCAATACCCGGTCAGATCACAGTGCATTTGAAAATTATTCAATTCTGTGTCTGTGATGTCAATTCACATCATTTCCTCTCCTGCAATCCTTCTGATCCTCTTATTAACTGGGTGTAGCAATAGCGATTAGCCAACCAATAGTCCTATTCTAGCCTTATCCTTCTTTACCAACTACTCACTTTGAAAAAAGTGAGGTTGAGCGTTTGAGTAACAAGCAGTTCTCGTAGAAATACTTCTGTTGAGATAAACTCCATTAGGAGTCCATATGATCCACATTGGGAGCGGACGTGGTAAAAAAAAATAGGAATGTGAAAAGAATATATAAATGATCATGCAACATATTATTAATAATTGACAATTTATTGAGAGGTTGAGTGACTGAGTAACAAGCAGTTCTCGTAGAAAAAACTTATGTTGAGATACCTCAATTAGGAAGCCATATGCTCCCCATTGGAAGCGGACACGAGTTTTTAAAAAAAACAAAGAATTTGTATTAGAAATGTGAAAAGAATATATAATATAAATGATCATACAACATATTAATAATAATTGACAATGAATTGAGCGACTGAACAGACAGTTCTTTTGAGATACCTCCAATTAGGAGGCAATATGATCAAAATTGGGATAAGAAACAAAAAAAGTAATTCTTTTTGAACATTAAAAACACCAAGGTTCCACCCCACACAGCTCAGGATTTTTTTCTCAATGTCGCAGATTTAATAAAAAATAATAAATGAGTAACTTAAGATTAAGGTATTTTCAATAACATCGCTATAAAGCCATTAAATAAAACGCAAACGATAAACAATTAAATGAAGGAATATAAGCGTACAGATAATGTTCTTTCTAGAAATCCGATTTCACGAAGCATTATTTGTGCTATTTATATCAGAAATATACCGAGATACAAAAGTGGGTAGACACGTTTTGGGGATCATATTTATTACAGCGTATATTGTTTTCCAATTTTGATTGCCCATACTATTTTCTGTGTTTAAAAAGATATAATAATACCCCTTATCAAGATTTTCATACCAAAAATAAGTATAAAGGAACATTCATGATATTATATTTTCGATGGACTCGGTGGAAGTTTATTTTTAATATCAAATTGAATTTGATAACTTTGTTACTGGATTTGTGTTACAAATCGTGACAAAAGTGGAGTAAGAAAGTTATCAAGTTAAATCGTATGGTCAACCACAATGAAATAGTATTTTAGAACTCTTAATTAGGATAGATTCCATTAGGAGTTCGTATACTACCAATAGAGAGCGGAAATGTTTGTTTTATAATTAAGTAAATTTCTATGTCCGTCTTAAATCAAAGTAACCATTTTTCTTTGACGTCGTTTACGTGGGCTTACATTTAAAAAAAAATTATAAATAGATTTGAAATTTAGATGAAAAAAAAATGTCCACTAGTAACAATAAGCATTTTTATTAATGTTCTCTAGCTCTACTCTAAAAAAGTCACGTTAAAAGACTAAATGGCAAGCAGTTCTCGTATAATATTTTTTTTTACCATGTCCGCTCCCAATGTGGAGCATATGGACTCCTAATGGAGTTTATCTCAACAGATTTGTTTCTACGAGAACTGCTTTTTACTCAGTTGCTCAACCTCTCTTTTTCCAAAGAGAGTAGAAATAGAAGGAAAGGGCTAGGACAAGACTAGTGGTTAGCTAATCGCTCTCGATACGCGCCCCGTTCATAGGATAGGATGGGTGGGAGGGGAGAATTCAAGACATCACATACATCCATGCCTTTGAACAGAAATTCATAAATCGATTGAAAAATCAATTTATAAAACTGCCCGTACTGGGGTTTGAACCCGTGACCTCCGTAGCGGTAGCCAACGACGTTGACCACTAGACCTGATAAGCGGTAATTATAAGCTAATATTTGGGAATGATACGTTTGGGAAAAATCCGTGCCGGCTTCATTCCTAGTGGACCATGTTATTGGGTTTCGTTCAATATTAATTAGCATCACGCTTTCCGTATACAAAATTATTCATTTTATGTTTATTTTTCATATTCGAAAACGCTCAAGAAAAAATAAGCAAAATCTGTCGTGTTGAAAAATAATATGTTCTTAATATGAAATCATATTTTTACAATAAAAAAGCATACCTCGCCAACCATAACACCAAAGTCTCCAAGCGTATTTCATTAAAAAATGATGAATCTGGCATTACCTGTAAAAAAGAAAGAATCAAATTGATTACGGTTCTATTATAGTTAAGGGAGATTTTTTAAACAATTTTTATTCCAATATAAATTTACCGTACTATTATTTTGCAGCTATTTTGACACCAGTGGGGTTTGAAGGTGAACCAATAAGCAAAGATATCTTATTCACATAAATCACATTTTCTGCATCCTTCGGTGTTTGCAAATTCAGTAGTCTAAAGAGTCTTATTGAATTTTCAAAAAAAATAAAGTTTTGCTGCTATTTAAATTGGTATTTTCGAGTTGCATTATTTTTTATAAACCATTTATTTTGTTCCATTTAATGATAATATCGTTTGACAGAAGTGTTAATTACTTTTCAGTTATAATAGATAACTTAATAAATCGCACAAAATATTTGGCGGGCCACAGTTTGCCCAGGGTAAGTCAAAAGCTTCTGGTCCAGGATAAGTAGCTTATATTATTGGCCATTCGCTAAACTCACCTGTTTCTTTACTCAGAAGTTTCCCGGATTGTTAGAATATTTGCGGTTGAACCCAAACTGTTAAGCTAAACATTTGATTATGCAAATGCCAAATTATCATAGCCATATTATGATAAACAAATTTGAAATACAAATATTATTGTTTTTAACAAGCACAAGTACAATTTTTGTGTGGGATTTATAAATCCATACATCGATGTTTTAGTGCAAAGATATTATAGATTCAGTTTTACATATTTTGAGAACATCGAATAATTCGAACAACGTTTTCGCGTGCTGAATACTATTGGGAAAGGTAAATCTCGAAAGGAAATACATTTTACAATGGAAACAAATGAAATCGTCCGAATTTAAATCATTTTTTTAGTCAGAATAAAAACATATATGGTCAGAATATTTTATAACAATTTAATTTTGGTGAAGTTAGGTGAGGTTTTTTTTAATTTCATTTAAATTATGACTATTTATTTTGACCAATATATTTTGACCGTTTAATATAAATTCTAACCAATGTAAAATAAATTCTGCCAGAAAATTACGAGCCTTTTATAATGCTGATTGCCTTGTCATATTTCAAATGATATTTACTAATGTTTCATTTCTGTTAATGATCTGATTTTTAATTATTTTAAATTATTTACAACCTTTCCAAGTCGGAGATTTATTGCGTTATGTTTACAGTCAAAAGTCTCAGGTGTGTTTAGTAAGAAAGTAACTACAATAATTATTATTCGGACTTGGGTAGTTCAGTTCGAATCCTGTTGTATAAATAATTCGTCCTGACTTATTTCGAGACACAAACAACCACAAGCTTTTCCGTCAACTCAACCACCAATGTGTCCTTTTCGCAAAACAATTGTTCAGAACGTTACTTCGATGTTAGGAATATACACGTATTTAGAAAGAATTGGCAAGTTAATGGCGATGGTAAAGTAAATGCAATCTTTTTTATCTATAATATATATAAGAAGGTGCATTTAGATATGTCAGTCAAAAATTAATGTCGTATGTATTTAATTACTTACGGATTTTTGTCCAAAAAACATTTTTAATAATTTCTCCAAATAGATAATTTAAACAAGAGAGCAGTTAACTTATTACTGTCTTTATTGAAAATATTCGTATGCTTCCTAAAGGATATCGACTGTGGTTTTAGGTAAAAGGGATCAGCTCACAAACGATTTTTTCAATATAAATTTGAGATCTAAGATGTGGGTGTTTGTGATGTTAATTTATTTCAAGTTGATCTCGAGTGACTTACAATGAATTCTCATCGAGTTTTTCTCGTGCGATCTTTCAACTTTAAAATATTTGGCGCATTGACATTAGTTATAATGGCAGATATTTTTTTAAATTAAAATTGATATACATATATATTTATGCTCTACATTGGAAGTGGACAAATATGAAGAAAAAAAACTAGCGATGCTACAAGTTTTATAAATACATAAATGTATATTTATAACTAGTGGCGTAACCAGCATACACCGGAGTCTATGCAACGTATTTAAATTTTCAAAAAATACTGAACAAGAAACTGGGAAAGGCAAAAAAAAAAAATTTGCGAAATATTTTTTTTTTAGATATATTTCCATCTAAAAATTCTCGGAAAAAGACATTCTGATATTAGCCCAAATTTTCTAGTTACGCCACTATCATAAACAAACAATATAAAATAAAAAATGAGATATTTGAGAAACAGCAGTGCTACGTGCTTTGAATCTATGAGAAGCATTCCCAGAATGCATTGTTTACTGTTTTTGAGATTTCAATCTTCGTACTGGTCGCATAATCAATATGATGTAAATGAATCAATTGAATATTTTTTTCTGTTTACATTCATTTTTTATTCCTTTGGGGCATGACTTGCATTTAAGAAAATTTAAGCACGTGCCAAAGTTCAATCACTTTGATTTCATACATAATGCAAAATATTTCAATCAATACCTTTATGGAATGTTAAAATGAACAGAATTATATTTTTTATCAAGTTTCAATTTAATTATTTTTTATATTCAACCCGTGTCATTTACGGAAAACAACATTGTTGACCACACCTGCTCTTTTTAATGCCATATGCTTCACGCTGGCCATGATGACCATGTTACAATTTTTTTTCTAAAATATTCAATGGCAATAAAAAGTTTAAAGCGCTTGTTTTAATGCTGCTATTCTCAGTGGCTTTAGAATTAAGAAGCACTGTCGATACAAATAAAGTTCTTTTTGTTTCTAGAAACCCTGAAGGGATCGAAAAGGTGTGGAGAAGCTGCTTTAAAACACCCAACACAACACTCTGGGAAGTGGTTTAATTTATTTATAGCCTATCTACGTGGCAGCATTCTGAATATATTATAAGTTTATAAGTAAAACTAACTGCCTACCTATTTGCTTTGATTATTAATTTGCTATACAGACAGACGTACAAAATAACTTCAGCTTGAAGATTTGCTTCTCGAATTAAATAGTAGTGCATCTGCGCAGTATCAGTTTGCACCATATCCACTTTTAAAAAAAGTGAGAAAAATAAATCATCAGATATATTTCTTGTTATTTTTTTTTAAATTCGATACTAGACTATTGGGTCCGTAGTCCAGAGGCCTAATTCGTTCCTAATTTTTTTAATCGATTTATTAATTTTTGTTCAAAGACATGGATGTTTGTTATGTATAAAAATCCATTCGAATTCTAAAATAACGGGACGTAGCTAGAGAGATTAGATAACCATTATTTTGGTCCTAACCCGTAACTTAACGAGCAGTTCTCACATAAAAACTTATACATACTTCTAAATAAAGGTATCAAATATTCATTATAAGGTACTAAAACATGAAAGATACGAAACACAAGCGTAGAAGTGTTACTTCTAAATAAAGGTATCAAATATTCATTATAAAGTACTAAAACATGAAAGATATGAAACAAGCGTAGAAGTGTTACTTCTAAATAAAGGTATCAAATATTCATTATAAGGTACTGAAACATGAAAGATATGAAACAAGCGTAGAAGTGTTACTTCTAAATAAAGGTATCAAATATTCATTATAAGGTACTAAAACATGAAAGATACGAAACACAAGCGTAGAAGTGTTTCTTCTAAATAAAGGTATCAAATATTCATTATAAAGTACTAAAACATGAAAGATATGAAACAAGCGTAGAAGTGTTACTTCTAAATAAAGGTATCAAATATTCATTATAAGGTACTGAAACATGAAAGATATGAAACAAGCGTAGAATATAGTAGTAATATGACTAGTAAGTGGAAAAGAATATTTATTCTAAAACAAATAACGAAAAGAAGCTATTTAAAATGGATCATCAAAATGAGTAATTGATATTTAGTCTGCTAAAGAACTTGTCAGCTGTACAAGGGCGCGAGGTAAAAGTAATAAACATGAAATAACTCATTTAAAAATACGCATTATTAAAACAATATACAATATCTTTCCCATTCCATTGATTATTCTATGAACCTTTTGAGAAGATAACCATTGATTTTAATTCTTAACTAATAAATAAAAGGGCCAGTTGGTAAGAGCTTGCTCTTCTGATCACGCAGGTCTGGGTTCGATTCCCGGTCAGATCACAGTGAATTTGAGAATTATTCAATTCAAAGTTGTGATCGAAGACTGGGTGTTTGTGATGTCAATTCACATCATTTCCTCTCCTCCAATCATTCTGATCCTTTAATAACTGGGCGTAGAATAACGATTAGCCAACCACTAGTCCTGTTCTAGCCTTATCCTTCTTTCCCTACTCACTTTGAGAGAAGTGAGGCTGAGCGACTGAGTAACAAACAGTTCTCGTATAAAAAAATCTGTTAAGATACCTCCATTAGGAGGCCATATGCTCCACATTGGGAGCGGACATGGATTAAATAAAAAAAATAGAGTTTTGGATAATTTATTTTTACCGTTCTTGAGGAGGGGTTTAAATACAAGTACTAATAACAATATAATAGTGAATTTATTAATTGTTTTTAAAAAGGTTAAGCCTTACTGAGAATAAATTTTGTAGCTACAATCTGTTGAAAGAGGTATATTGTTTTCGTTATGTAGAAATAACCGTGATGGTCCTATCGGGCATCCAGATCTAGTTTCATCTCCAGAAAATTTCGCTCACTTCAAGAAATTTGCTACTTCTTTTGGAGAAAAAGTTTACCTTCCCTGCCCCTCACCATTCAATCCTTAATCATATTATATCTGTTTCAAAATTAAAAGTTGTCTCATTAGTGCCATTAACTATCATTCTTGCTTATTATTATTTAATTATTTTTTTTTCCGTGTTTATTATTTAATTTATTATTTAATTAATTAATTAACCTTTATTAGTATCTCTTTATATTTCTAATTATTATTGTTACCTATAAAATTGCCTTTATCTTAACATGTATCTTAACTGTATCATTGAGGAGACATCGTCTTCGGAGTGATGCAGACAGGAAAAAAGTTTATCGAATAATAAAAAAAAAAAAGCTACAATTTATTTACCAAAAATTAATGCTTTTATCGATTTCCAAGCATTGTAAACTGTTCATTAATTGAAATATATTGTCAAAACATGTAATTGTAAAACATTAGCAATTGGAATCTAGAACAATGGATTACTGAGGTGATGAAATGTGTAACTACTTACGCAAATCTATGCATACACATATAGGCAGAGATATAAATGGCTTAGAGTAGGATCATGATGTATACTATATACTAAAGAGTTTTGAAACACTGTCAACGTCTACCAAAGATAAGACGTCGCATTAAATAGTGTTTGTAATATTGTTACATCTCAATATAAATTATTTTTTGTCTGAAAAGATTTCAAGGGATTTCTTCATTTTGAAGTATTAATGATAAATAAACTTTGCTTGTTTGCTAAAACGGGGTCAAAATGGGGAAAATCGATTTTTTGTATAAGCCCTACCCGTCACTAGCTAAACGAAAGTCTGGCAACGTCATCCAGTCGACTACAGCGTCAAATAATCTTTTAATACGTTAATAATATTTCAAAAGCAATCGTTCATAAATGTTATAACGAGGTAGAAGTGTAAACGATGAATATTTTGATAAAATGACGTGTTTATATGATCATCGAATATATATTATTTATGAATAATATGGTGGTTGGAATTGAGGATTCCGCGCGGCGTGGCGCTATTCGGTGCAATGTGGTGGAAACATTTAGTAAGTCTTTTGACCGGCAGAGTGCAATGTTCGCTGGTGTGTGGACGTACAAAGGAGCCTCGGAGCACTTTGTGAGCCAACTGAGGTCAGACGCTTTTGTGCGCACAATGCATACATTATATAGCACGGTGTATGGGGTATCATGCAAGGTTTTGCAATGAAGATTCAACGAAAATTGACGGACGCAATATTGCGTGAAACTGTTGCGCGAAATATTTCATCAGTCAATGAGAAGCTTTTAAGAATCTAAAGGAGAGGAAAAACTTCAGCTTTACACCCACAACCATCCACTATGCATCAAAACGATATTTGTGCATCAAATTTATTTCGCTGGTAAGCTATTTCAACTTTACGCCGTCATAACATCATAGTCAGAATGGCTATCAAGTGAATAATATTATTTTGGACTATAAAAAATACTTTGATATGTTGACTTTATTACAATGAAATTCTACCAAGTAAATATCAATTCAACTAATAAAATTAGTATTTTCCAACAATATCTCAAGAATTGATTGTATACATTGTAGTTTGCAGTATAAATATAAGGACGTGTCATGCATTAAAAAATGAGTTTTTAAATCTACTCGCTTTCCATAGAACACATGTAATTTGTCTTTAATACCTGGACATCATTTTTTTTACTACTCCATATCTATCGATAGTGAATAGACATGTCGCAAAGCTCTCGCCATAGTTCTCTCATATGCTCGATTATAAGAATAAATATGGATAGAAAATACGTCTTCAGATCAGCCAGAAGATAGTTTGGGGGTACATATAATAGATGGAAAACTTATTATATCTGTATAAGAGTATTTAAAAGTTACAAATTTATTTAGACATTGTTTGAAGAAGGAGTAATAAATACAAGTTGAATAAATAAATAATTAAAACCATATAAAATGTTGGAAAACGTACTTTATATATAATTTGAGTATATATTAAAAAACTTATTTATTTAATAAAAACTGTAATTTACTTGGAAAATACTTTAAAGTAAGCAGGTAGTTGTAATTGATCCTTCGTAATAAAACTGTTCATTTAATTAAATTTAATATCTTTGAGAAACTTTTTTCAGCTTCTTGAGATTCAAGATGGCTGAAGTCTGACGTCACCAAGAAGCGTAACTAAGGGCAGTAAAAATGTGACGACGGTGGTTTTTTATAATACAAATGTTCCTTTGCCAGGCCATTAACAAGAGCGTAAAACATAATTAAAAAAACGCAAGCAGGGTTCGCAAACAAGTACCGACTTGGAAATGATATTTTAAGACTTGTGGAGTACTGTGACTTGAAACAATCGTGAACTCGTCTTGTTGTGATATTCTTTTAAGTGTAAAATACTATATTGATCTTTCCTTTTTAGCCTATACTAAGTAGCGTATTAATTTGACTAAATATTTATATCTTCATTCAAAATATTGTGCCATCTATTGGTATTTATTCAACACACTAAATTCTGCCAAAGCGCAGACATACAACGAGAAAGATGATGTGTTTGTTTTGCGTTCATAAAAAAAAATACGCTTACACATATAATATCTCTTTTTACGTTATTTATGTTAAGTTTAGTACAGCCCTGCATAAGATTATGTCAGTCAAAGGTGTTTAATGATAGAAGTGTTTTCAGTCGTAAAAATATTTAATAACCCCTTAGGAATACTGATACATAATAAAGTAATGCGGTAAAAAATATCAAAATATTTAGTTATACAAAATGTGTAGGTATTTTTCATCGCATTACAAAGGAGTTTTACCAAGTAAATGCCAATTTTATCAACTAATAATAAGTGTTTTCTGAACTTAAAGAGTTTACTTCAGCGTGATCAATTCTTAAAACTGACTTTCATAAATGAACCAAAACACCTAATAAGTGAAATGGTATTTTAGAAAAACATGTGATAGATGTGTAATAATATTTTACATATCGACTTTAGAAAGGAAAAAGGACGTAACCCACAGTTTTTTTTCGATAATCACAATGTATCAAACCATGTAATATAATACACGTTATATCAAAAGGATGTAAGCTGCAAACGCCGAATAAGTATCTAAATTTAGCTTTAAAGTTTAAAAAAATATGAGGTTGTGAAAATTTAATCCAAGAAGAAAGACTGAAAAACAGGTTTTTCATAGACAATTTCCTAAATTAATATTAGATTATGTCAATTAAACACCAGTTTATAAGTCTTCGCGCACTTCAAGGTTGTGTATATTTCATAATTTGCATATGGCCCAAAATCATTTTTCAACACTTTTTTTGTGCATCCTGTAAAATTTGTTATCAGTGGGTTACATCCTTTTTCCTTTCCACAGTCGATATGTTAAAGTATCGTAAAAGTCTAGTGAACGTAGTAAGCTCACACTGCAAAAGTGTTTTTTGCCTACAGTAAAAATATACAATCCACAAAAACACTAACAACGTAAAGACGTGATTGTACTCAAAAGTACAGCATAAAAGTTTTACCATTTTGCTAAATGGTTCGCTTAACTTCTCGAGGGTTCATATGACATTAGTATTAAATTGATTATATACGACATGATGCTGAATATGATTATATATGATACTAGTCTAAAGTTATCTTTAAGATGATAGAGCCAACAATCGTCAAGACATGCGCATCTTACACAGCATCTTTGGTCTCATGGATAAAAGTTTTTTTTTCATCAAAAGGTTAAATTTACCAAAAGAAATAAAGAATAACAAATGCCGTTATAAAACTTACACCAAATTGTAATATTATACAGTTTCTACTGTCTCCTATGAAATATGACGATATGGACCACAGACTGCTCGCGATCCTCGCATTTTTAAGCCATGCAGAATTCGATGCTCGGCTATCTTCGCAGATGCATAAATATGTATAAGATTACAGCAGACGGTGTAAACAAAAGTGGCACGTCCTCAAGAACAACTCGCATTTCAGACAATAAAATTTTATAATATGCTAGCTTTTCTGAATTTTTCGCTCAATTCTTAAATTATGGACTGGCATTAAAATAAAGGAATACTCTGGCACTATTGAAATTTCCGCCTTGAGAAAACGGGGGTAATAAATTGAGTTGGAACTGTTGTTTTCTTAAAAGAGCAACAATTATTCTAATTAAAAAAGAAAAAAAACTCTTTTGTAGCAATTTCTTATTTTTACAGACAATGGCTGTTTTCGCTCATCGCGAGCATTATCAGTTGGTCAAACAGATTTTATAACCTTTAATGCTACTTATTAAACCACATAATGTATCAAATAATTGGTACTAGATGTATGACAAGACTTTATAAAAAGTCATCTACAATTAAAATTAGCATCTCTTACAAAAAATAAATAATAAATTTGTAATTTGTATTCTGGTGGATCCTATGGCGCAGCGGTTTGTGTTGTGGGTTTCTGTGCCGGACTTCACGGGTCCAAGTCCCAGTTTGTCACCCGCTTTGCTCTAGTTGGTAAGAGCTTGCTCTACCAATCAGGTGTGTCCGGGTTCGATTCCCGGTAAGGTCAATGTCAAATTGGATGTTTTCAATTTAAATTTGAAATCTAAGACGTGGGTGTTTGTGAAGTCAATTCTCCTTGAGTTAATCTCATGTGACTTTCAAAAATTCTCATTGAGTATATCTCTCATTGAGTATGATATATTTTAAAAAAAAATTTAAAATTTAAAATTTAAAAGTACGAACAGTATTTTTTCGATCGATTTCTGTACGAAGGCATGGGTGTTTGTGATGTCTAAAAATTCTCTCCCACCCTTTCCGACCCTTAAATAACTGGGTTTAGTGAGAGCGATTAGTTAACCACCAGTCTATTCCTAGCCTTATCCTACTACTCTCTTTGAATAAGAGAGGTTGAGTGACTGAGTAACAAACAGCTCTCGTAGAAAAACTTCTGTTGAGATACCTCCAATAGAAAGAAATATGCTCCACACTGAGAGCGGACATACGTAATAGTTTAACTTTAGTAAACAAATGAATGGTCTGTAAGATTCACTTTTTTTATTTAAAAATGTATTTCTACATTTTTTTTAATAATCTACACTCTATAATTTCACATAAATTGATTTACATTATATTCGCCTTGTCAAGAACGTATTGATTCAAAAAACAAAATTTTGATTTATATCTACATATTTTGGTGAACGTTATTGTATTATCGTAGATATTTCCATCCTTATATTTAACATTATAAAACATTTTTATGAACCATAAAAACATTTAGATTCTTGCAAAGTGCAGTGAAAATATATGCAGGATTTCAAAAGGATGACATAGGAGTGTCTGAAAGGTATTCGAGATGCAAAATTCTCATAAAATATCGATTCAAAGTCATCAATCTTTGTCCATCAACTCTGTGTGAATATTATCATACAGTCAATTTGGTAAAAACACGGAAACCAAACAATTTTTTTTTATGAAAGATGTACCGTACCTACTCCACGTTCCTGTAAACAACTAAATATGAGCCCTCGAGAGGTGAAGTGTGCCAAGTAGTAAAATGGTAACACACTCACGACTTTACTTATCGTTTTGTTGGACTACATTTTATTTTTATTTTAGTGTGTATTTACGGAGTTCACTTTACTTTTATGATACTTTTAGAATATCATAACACATCTTACTCATTTTTTTTATTAAATACCACTTGGCTCACTTCACCTCTCAAGGGCTCAATTATGAGTATATATATAATTTAGGATTTAAACTCAACGTGCTTGGTGGATTTTCAATATAAAAATTGGAATCTTCTCGATGGATTCATCGATAATTTTGTGGAATTTTTTTTTTGAAGCATCATTAGACAGTACATCACAAGGCTTACAAATAAGCAATGTTCTATCTGACGAAGCTGTTAAAAGAGACGAAACAAGTGCTAAAAATTAGTGAAAGTGCAGAAACAAAGTTAAATAAAAATTGGAATCGTTCAAATTTTGTACGTTTCCATTCTTTTTGTCACTCACGATTTGGATTTCACCTTACATCATCTTCAAGTAATCAATTTCATGGATAACTCTCGCGGCTCGGAGACTAGAAAAATACTTTTCATCTGATGGGGATCGTTTAGGGACCCAGCAGTTTCCTCATTATTGGCCTTATTCTTATGAATTTCAACAAAAAAAATAGTCTAAGGGCTTTAAAATATTTCTCTGTATCATTTCTCATACATTTCTTTTTATAAAAATCCGTGGTTTTCTAATAAATAATCATATTTTAAGTTGCGCGTAAAAAAGACGTCATCCCAGCACATATATGAAATTGCAACTGGCGAGTTTAGCCCAGCTATCTTACGAACGATCGGTTATCGCAGGCGCTTATCGTGTTATCGCGTTATCGCGTATTTAAATTAACTACAAAAGGTCCAAAAAACTATGATATAAGAATACCCACATTATAAACATTGTATTACCCATATTAAAATAGATATTTAAGAAAATGTGGGTATTGGGGTCGCATTTCTTGAGCTTAGAACCGGAAAAGATAATCTTGAAGTGACGTTTTTTCTTATATATGCACGATATAAAGTATTTACTTAGGGTCAGTTTAAGTCTATAAGTGCATTTGAATGCCCGAATGTGAAACTTGGGCTGTTATTGACAATACGTCTGGAAATATACAAAATTTGAATATATTTTTTTGTATAATACTGTCGACCACGATTGTTGTGCTCTAGTTAGAAGGTACTTTGCGTTAAAAATAAGATCGGATCGGCCTTGGCTCAACCTCTAGAAAGATCAATCTCATATTTAGATGTTATCTATTTTAGACTTATTTAATTCTCATCGAATGATTTTTTAAGTTTAAAATATTTGGCGCATGACCATTAGACGTTATAGTATATTAAAAAAATATATAAATAACAATAAAAAAACTGTTTTGGTTTATATAATACATACATCTTCTTGGAAATCGTATTTTTTCAAAAACATCCACAAGAGACCATTGTTTACTAATGAAGATACTGAACAGAAGTCCTTTAACAATGAAAGGTAAGGATATAGTGATGGGTTTAGAAAAGGACTAGCAGCAAGGAGGTTGCTGGTGAATGGGAGGAATACAAATATCGCCGATAGCCATGTCTTCAGACACCGATCGATAAGCCATGCTGTGAAATTTTCCGTCCAGGGATTGAACGTTCAATCATGGCAACGAATGTGACAAAAACTCAATATCACTGATATTATATATTTTTTATTTGTAAGACGTAAATATACGACAAACTAAACATATAATAATGATGTTTAAAAACCTGTATAAATGTACATTTTCAAAAGATGATGCTCGCATCGAACGAAAACTGGTACTGATTTTTTAAATATTTATTGTAAAATAAGTCAAGAAAGCCAGCTTTGTTATAGAGTGTCAACGTCGTTGGCTTAGAATACGGAAGACACAGGTTCGAATCCAAATACGGAAAGTTTTTATGTATTGATTTTTAAATCGATTTATGGACTTCTGTGCGAAGGCATGGATGTGTATTATGTCTTGAATTACTCCACACTCATCCTATCTTAAAACGGACGTACCGAGAGCGATTAGCTAACCACTAGTCCTTTCCTGGTCATATTCTTCTATCCGTATTATCTTTGCGATTCCTATTTCTATCTATCCCTCCCTACTTTAATTGAAAAAGATATGTTGAGTAAATGAGTAACAAAAAGTTCTCGTAGAAAAAATCTGCTGAGATACATTAGAAGGCCATATGATCCACATTGAGAGCGGACATGAATTTAAAAAAAGGCAAGAAAAGTGTTAAATGTTTTAAAATATTGGTGTGGTGTTGATAAATTGAAGTTTACAAAATAAAGTGACTCAATAACTAATTTCCGAACATAATAGTTTTTTTGTATAAATATTCCAACATAAAATACAATGACATATACACAGAAATGTCAAAAAGATAAATCATTTCTGTTTTCCTAAATGTAACGGTACTGCTTTTTCAAAGAAACTGATATAAGATAATTCAACGTATTTCAGAAACATTTGTTGAATTAAGTTGCAGATGAAATGTTGTTTTTCAGATAATTGAAACAATATATAAATTGATTGATTAAGACATGGCGTATAATTAGAAAAGGGTAACTTCATGATACAAAAATATAAGTTATTCAAATTGATGAATAATAACATAAATTAATTAAACAATTGAAACGGGATGGGAGCAACTCGTTAGCCACACAATTAAGCTCTAAGAACAAAAACCAATTGAATAAAAGACGCGAATTGTTTAGGAAATGAAAGGATTCGACAAATCCTTTTACCCATTCAGGCACGGCGTCTTTTTTATACAATATAAATACTAAATATAATTGATTAATTTTCAATCCCGGGATTGGGATTAGCTCACCGAGGAATTCAAAATCCTCAATTTGGTATACTTTTTCCCCAAATTTTCACAGGAGCTCGTTTTGTTTTTAGCTCACCGGCGAATTTGAAATCAATTTTCGGGATTTCCTCAAAAATTCTCAATCCCGAATTTCGGGATCGGATTGGATTCGGGACTTCGGGATCAGAAAATTGAATCCCGGGATTACGGGATTGGATGCCCTAGTTTGAATATATCGGAATGTTATTAATAGTATCAATAGTTGTATCTGATCCTTCTGTGGGTCCAGTAGAAAAGGAAATAGCCACGACTTATACCATAAGAATCATAACCAATTTCAAGTTTATTCATAAACCTTTGAGTAACAATGGTAAAAAATAATTTTATATTATTCACTGCCAATACTTGGTGGAAAGGCATTATATTAAAAAATAAAACACCCTTTTGTAATAATTCTACATTTATTAAATATGGTCAGGACCACTCATGACGAACATGTTTAACTAATAAATATCAGTACAGCAAATACATACACAATTGCTAAAATCAATTGCAATACACAATCAATTGTAAAAATACACAAATAATACTTTTGATGTTTTGGGCGGTAACTTTGTGGAAGTTCGTTTTAATATAAAATAGATTAGATTATTCCACATATTGTGCTACAAAAGTGAAAAGAAAATTCGTACTTAAGCAAGCATTTGCGAAAGTAGCTGTCTGAGGATGCCTCTGAAAAAGGCGAAACAAGTGTCACTTTTGTAGCACAATACGTTGAATAATCTAAGTTATTTTATATTTTAAATAACCAAATAAAGTTATTAAGGGTGTGAAAAACAATAATTGGCAATAGAAATATGAAATGAATTTACAGATAAAGATACAAAATATGTATGACACTTGATTGACAATAGTTAAAATGTTTATTAATGCTTTAAAATGAATGATACTAATTAATATGCAATCGCGTCAGAGAACAATTATATTAGAGTGGTCACTAAAATCAAACTCGAATGTATTACAGTTTATAATATTATAATCAAATTGATAGCAACGGATGAAATTAAACGGCTATTTTGCATGTATTACTACTGACTACTGAGGTCATTAAATTCATCGTTCAAATAAATTGATTTGAAAATTAATCAGATAATAACAGGCATAAAATATTTTGTTAAAATAAATACAACCCAATAAGAATATTTATTTATTTCGTGTCGCACAGCGGTCACTTAATAAGTTAAGCCTAAACCCGAGTGAATATTTTCAGAGCCTTTTCTCTGAAATAACAAGAAAGTGATTAAAATTATGGCGCGGTTCAGTAATTGTTATGGCATTAAACAATCTCTCAGTTCAAAATCAAATAAAAGCATTTTTGGAATTCTGATTATTCGCGGAATTAGAAATTATTCGAGTTATAAATTTCGACGGAATTCCGCGGCCGACATTTTTTATTTTACCTCACAAAGGATTAAAAATAGGAATCCTGGCCACTCAAAGGAAGCAATTAAAATATTAAGACAATCGACTTAATCTCACGGAAAGAACATTTTTAACGAGGTGTAATATAAGTTAAAAATTACAAAAATCGAGTGAAAAAATAATGCAATTAAATTTTTCAAATGAGAAACTTGTGTTTTATTTTTAATATACTGCCTTTCCACCAATACTTACTTAAAAGTGAACTTTTTTTAACCATCTCCACTTCCAATGTGGAGCATATGAACTCCTTATGGAGTTTATCTCAACAGAGAACTGCTTGTTACTCAGCTCCTCAAGCTCTCTTTTTCCAAAGAGAGTAGGAATAGAAGGATAGGGGTAGGACAGGACTAGTGGTTAGTTAATAGGATGGGTGAGAGAGGGGAATTCAAGACATCACATACATCCATGCCTTCGAACAGAAATTCATAAATCGATTGAAAAATCAATTTCGTTATTTGATATTAATTATTTTTACTAATTGTATTGTAAAATAAATACAATGTATAAGACCTTTGCTATTCATTGATTAAAAACCTAAATTACGTCTTAAAAAATAAGGATCATCATTGTATAGCATTGATATAAAAAATAGCATTACTAAAAGGTAATAATTAACATAAGGTTGATCAATACATTGGCTATACAAGTTATATTCAGCGTGAGTTATTTTTACGAATTGGGTGTAAATATAAAGACTTTGACAATTCTTTCATTTCTGTTTGATTGGTTTATATAATATTATTAAGGTACGGTATACTTTTTTTACATAGACTATTAAGTATGGCGATGGATTATAATTTATTTGAAAAAAAAAAAACCGATAAAGTAATTGGTTTTTTTTTTAATTTAAAAAAGAATGTCATGCGTCTTATTTTAATATAGTTGGAAATCTGACATCCTTTGTCGGGTTCCTAGCTCTTTGACGCGTAGGTAAGTTGAAACCAGCTTGAGAAAAACTTTCTCAGTAGGTATTTCACGTTGGACAGAGAGTTAGCTTAGCTTTTTTTTTGCACACATAAGTTTTAAGGGGCTTTGGAAACTGAAAAGCTTCAGGCGATTGCAGAGCTTTTTAAAATGCGAAAGGAATGCGGCTACACATTTCAAAGGAATCGATATACTATATATATATAGCCTTATTATAGTGTATTTAAGAAAATTTATATGTGTGAATAACAGCTTAACATGTATGTATATTTTTTTAGAAAAATATAGAAAATGTTATGCGTCATATATTTTAAAAATAAGAAATCATACGAGGTTAGCTCTCGCGGCTCGGAGACTAGAAAAATACTTCTCTGCCGATGGGGGGGTCGTTTAGGGACCCCAGTGGTTTCCTCATTATTGGCCTTATTCTTATGAATTTAAAAAAAAAATAGTGTAAGGGCTTTAAAATCTCTCTCTGCATCACTCCTCATACATTTTTTTTATAAAAATCCGTGGTTTTTTAATAAATAATCATATTTTAAGTTGCGCGTAAAAAAGTCGTCATTCGTGAAAAGACGTCGTGAACCATATTGTTATCTGTAATTTGATTTTGTAGCTGGCAACATACTTCGATGTAAATCCAAATAATGTTTACAATTATACGGTTTAATAATTATAATAAATTTGAAATTTATTTAAAAACCTTGCGGTGTTATGTCTGATGATGCTTCTCAAAAAAACAAAAAAAAACACGACAATTATGTGATAAGGTTGATGACTATTTTAGTATCACAAATAATATTTTCCCGAGCATGAAAAATGACGTCTCACAGGCAATATTTTTAAACACTGGCAAGCTGGTTTACACATAGGAAGAACAAACAATTCATGACCACGATAACTCAAAAAACGATTAGGAACATTATTTATAATTTAAGATTTTGACTGAAGGTGCTTGGTGGAATTTCAATATTAAATTTGAATCGTTCAAATTATGTAAATTCTCACAGATTTTGTCACTAACGACCCGGGTTTCGCCTTTCGGAATTTTCAGACGTTCAAGTGCACGGATGAACTTGAACTGACGCTTAGTAAATGAAAGTTTCGTATTTATATAATTTCAAGTTGTTAACCCGTGAGAATGTACATAATTTGAACGATTCAAATTTAGGAACATTATATTTCACGAGCACTGTCAACTGATGAAGTTTTTTTTTAAGGCATGTCTATTCACCAAGAATTGACAATAAACGCCAAGCACACAACAATATATATGCACAGAAGTCAAATATAAAAGTATATTTTTATTATCGAGTAAGTATTTTTTAATTAAAATTAAAATATTTTATTCAAATAAAAATATTTAAGATGGTTGGGCAGGCCGAAGTTAATTCAAAACTAACGAGAGAAAAATGTCGAATTAAAAATACGGTAAGTTGCGACGTCGAGAATTTCACTATTTAGGAAACTGGAATACCGTGGATGAACTTTTTCAAAGTTTAACTGTGCATACTGTGCTCTGGGATATAATAATTATAAAGCCGAGAAAAATTTGGATATTTTTCCAGAGATCTTTTTTTATCACAATATTCTATACCCCAATGAAAAGTTTTACAAATAAATCGTTCTAATTGGAGCAGTCTAAATTAAGCATGCTAACATGTAGCGTTAAGAGGATTGCTTGATAGACTGTCAGTTTACGTTTCGATTTTAAGTAGGGTATCCTGGAAACATTACAAAATAAATTTAAAAATAATTCACTCATTTGCACTAATTGAACTTTTATTGAAAATTATCAGGGTCGATTTGCTCATGATAAGCATCATCAACTGATAATTCTCATCATCAGCTACACCAGTTCTGATATCACTTAACAAAAGTGGAATAAATACATATGAGTATTTTATTTTTTTGAATATTATGCCTTTCCATAAGAATATTGACAGCTTTCGTTCTAAAAGTGATTACAAAATAAATATTATATATACGATAATTGCTTTTCGTATTAGAATTGTATTCCAAAATAATTCACCATTTTGCAAGAAATAAATAATTTTAAAACAATATTAAAAATGATTAAAAATAATATATAATTAAATTTGACAACATTGTTGTTCCACTGTTTGTGTAAAAAATCACGGCACGTGTTTTACATCATTAAAAACCATCATTAGACTAACTACAGTAAGATTACATATTCATTAATAAAGTAAACATTGATAGTTAGTCTGATTATGCTTCCCAAAGAAGTAACATAATCAGTGCAATAACAAAGTTATCAAATTTAATTTTTGTGTTAAAAATAGGTAATCAATATTTTTTCGACGAATGAAACGAGAAATTTGTATTTATTACCATGTTATGGATACGCTAAATCAACCATTGTGAAATTTTGATTGCCCCTGACATAACATAATAACAATTTGTCCTGTTTGATTGCAATCTATATTGTATATAATTTCAATGCAACAATAACTTTTCAACGGACAAATAATTATATTGATTCCTTCCACTTTATTTAAAATCAATGTTCAAATCGAACGGTCGTCGACTCAGTAGAGACCTCTTGATACTCACGTCGTTATTGTTTGATTATAAGATAAGTGATTTATTAAAGTGTAAAAAATATGTTATTCGAATAAAAATTGAACAAACATTTAAATAGTGTTTCAGTAAAAATTATATCCGTAACAACCTTAAAAAAGACGTTATATAAAGTTAATGCTACTATGGTAAATAAGGTCTCAATCTATCTCATGGAAAAACTGTATAGCGTGCAGAAAATGTCCCCTTACTATTTCGCTTTTGAAACTTTCAATTATTTAAATAAGAAAAGAATTTAAAAACATTTACATGATATAATTCGTACTTTAACAAAATTACAATTTCATATATTTTTTATAAGTAATCGACTGTAAAAATGGTTAAGGTTATTATTTCGAATTTGTATTTTTTGCAATTTTAAAAAATAGTCTGTTGCATAGCAGTAAGTTTTGTTGTTGAAAGCTTCAACGAGCTTTCCAATAGATGCATCAAATACGAAGTTAGTGAACGCTCGGAACGTCAAAGTATTTGACGGGGAAAAGTTGCGATCGGTTTTCTATACAGAGGCTCTACATTTTCATTATAAACAGTTTAAAATCTCATACTATTAATAATCATTATATGAGGGTATTACTTGCAAACCCGACTCATTCCAAAGTTGTTGTAACATGAACCATAAATGTTATTTAGTAGATAAACATAAATTTTGAAAGTTTCTTTAGAAATCAGTCTCAAATATGACTTGACAACATCCAAAATATCATCCCTAAGTAATTTAAGACTAACAATACTTATCAAAATAAAATTCAAGTTTAATTTTTAACCATTTTGGAATAAGCCGTGTTTGCAAGTAATAACACTCGTATGTAACATATACATATGTATTTTATCTTTAATAATTTATGAATAGTTTAATTAAGTATGTTTTTTTTCTACTATATGATATTGGATTTATGATCGTTATTATTTGGTACATGAGAGTACTGGTAGCACCAAACAAGCAAAGCTTACATATATTGTACTCGTGGGAATCCACCTTAAAAAAAGTCACATCCCACACCTCGTGAAACCGTCAATGAATCGGGATATATTTTTTTAATCCATGTCCACTCCTAATTGAAGTAACTCAAAAGATTTTTTTTTTGATAACTGTTGCTAAACTTCTCTTTTTCAAAGAGAGTATAGATAAAAGTATAGTACTAAGACGGGACTAGTAGTAAGCTAATCACTTGTGCTACGACCGTTTTTGGATAGGATGAGTGAGAGGCAATTCAAGACATAACATACAAAAATCCATAAATCAATATATTATAACTGTCTACTCCTCTGTGACATCCGTATTCTAAGTCAACGACGTTGACACTCGACAACTCGACCACTAATAAAGTTACAAATTTTAATTTAACATTGAATTTTTTGTTTTTCGTTTTTCAAACTGAATTGATAACAAGTTTTCCCTCAATAGCGTTTGTCGATGTTATTTTTTCAATACTCATAAGAAAAAGTAATATTTATTTACTAGAAAATAATAATAACTAATGTTAAAACAATATTTTAATGTATTTTTGATGGCCAAACGGACAAATTTGTAAACATAATTAAATTAAATCTATTTCGCGTTGATTGACAACTGCTATGCTTATTTAAGCAACATGTTTCAGGGATTCTATGAGAAAAAAATGATGAAATTATTATTCAAATCCACCAAATAAAAATAAGAAAAGTTCTGAATATATAAGAAAACTGCAGCTCCAAAATGAATTCAATTAGATTTCACAGTCTAAAAGAGTGTCTGGTTTGAAAGCACGGGTCGTCTATTCCTCAACTAGTGGCGGGTAGCTTAGCAAAGCTCCCGGTGTTTGGCATATACGCGTCGATAGTTATCGGGAGCAGGTGGTTACGACAGGAAAAAGCACTTGTGCAGAATTCCTGTACTATTAAACCGCCCGAGGAAACCAAGAGAAAATGTCTACAGTGCTTGCCCTTTGATCGGAAATAACATATTATTGCAATGTGTTTTCATACAACTGAATGCAAAACCATGGAGGTGAAAATTTAAAGTTTTTTTTAATCAAGCAGATAACACTTAGACATGGATTAAAACTAAAAACCAGTTCTCGTAAAGAAATTTCTGTTATGCCACCTCATTACGAGTCCTTATACTATATATTTGCATGGTTGAAACAAAATCTGTGAATACCCCTAATTATAACGGTAAGATTTGGTTAGATTATAAATTACTTAATTTTCTGTATTATTTCTTAAAATTTAACAAAAAATTCTTAGTAAAAAGTTAACTTCTGTGAATGGCTCTCAAATCTCTCTTTCTTTTATGAATGGCTTAAATATATTTTCAATTTAAATATGAAGGAATATCACTTTTAAGGTGTTTACTGTCAATACTTGGTGGAATGACATTACAATAAAAAAAATAAAACATTCAACTGAAGTTGACAATGTTCACCATGGGCGAAACCGGTCCAGTTCCAATCAATTTTATGTGGAAAAAGTACTAAAATTGTTTTATTATTTTTATTTGGCTCGTATTTTTCTGGTCAGAATTTTTATTAAATGGTCAGAATATATCGGTCAAAATAAATAATTATAATTTAAGTGAAATTTAAAAAAAAAACCTAACCTAACCTAACCAAAATTGTTAGTAAATATGACGTTTAATATTTTTATTCTGACAGTTCATATTTTTATTCTGACCAAAAGTTGATTTAAATTCTGACCATTTAATTTGTTTCCTTTTTATTTTATGAATGAATGAATATCTTGGACGTAACGGTATGAATTGACATTTTTTCCAACTCAACTAGCTAATTGATAATTACAATTTGTTTTTGTTTCTTTCAAAAACAAGTTATTCTAAATTGTAAAATATAGAGGTATGCGGTTTTGGCATCATACGAGAAAAATGTTTTTCAATACCGTTAAAGTAACGCAGCTGACTACATGACTGTATGATTTTTTGTGGGCTATTTAAGATTTTTACGACTTTAGAATTGGAGTGCCATAGACCGCGCAGGGAAAGCTTCATACATATAATATATATTAGTATAATATAAAGGGTTGAGACTGTAAAAATATATTTAAGTAGTATTGGACGGTGAATATCCTTTGAAAATTCAAAGGACATATTCTCACAGGAGATCTGAACAAATGTGCCTAGGTTGCTATTGAAATAATCACTTTTAGTGTGTTCACTGTCAATACTTGGTGGCAAGGCATTACATTTAAATAATTAAATACTCATTTGCACTAATTTTACTTTTATTTAACAAGATAAGGACCGGTTTCACACATTATGAGCATTGTCAACTGATAAGAAAATACAGTGTGTGTTATTTATACAAAACAAAATACAATTAGTAGGTAATTTGTGTGTAGTGTGTTGTAGTGTAATTTGAATTAGGATGTTAGATCACTTTTAAGGTGTTCACTGTCAATACTTGGTGGAATGGCATTATAATAAAAATAATAAAAGATTTTTAGTACTTTTTCCACTTAAAATTTATTTGATCAGGACCGGTTTCGCTCCTCGCGAGCATTATCAACTGAAAAATAAATTAAACAGTGCTATTTATACAAGTTAAATTGAAATAAAAAGGTGTAAGCAACTACTAACAATGAAAAAGATTTACAAATAACATTATAATTACACAAAATTAAAATGCTTAACACCTATGATGTTAGAGTGAATAACTTCGGAACCTAGATGTTCTAGTTCTGACGATGGTGAAGGCCAAAACAGCTATCAACTAATAAATATAAAAAATGTAGAACTAAATAAATTGCTATTTTTCGCCTATTATAATGGAGATCTACCAAGTTAATGCCAAGTCGATCAACAATTAGTAGCTTAAGATTTCGACTGAAGGTGCTTGGTGAAATTTAAATATTAAATTTGAAACTGTCAGTTAAAGTTCATCCGTGCACTTGAACGCCCGAAGATGCCGAAAGCCGAAACCCGGGTCGTTAGTGACAAAATCTGTGAAAATGTACATAATTTGAACGATTCAAATTTTACAATTAGTAGGTTCTAAAAAACAATTGTATTGATAGGAATTTACATTTTTACCTTTATTTTTACATATAAAATTCTAAATACAAATGAATACACTTGATTCTAGTGAAAAAAATGTTAAAAATAGTTGTTGCGTTTATTCAAGTTTAAGAACAGACAATAATAATAGTGCCTAAAAACACAACGATATTTTTAATAGTAGTGAACATCGGTTTGGTGTAAAGTTTCTAGTACACCCCAGGGATGCAGCGCTTTAAAAAAAACACAAACCGGATATTGGATCGAGGGAAAAATTCAGCAAGACTTTTATTTCATTCTCAGTAAAAGAAAATTGCCCATCGTTTTCTTTAAGACGTGTTTTGTTAACACATTAGCAAAAAGTAAAAATGTTAAGCATACAAAACTTCATTAAAGTAATATAAAATATAATGCGTGTTTAACGACTTCCTGATGGCTGTACTTGTTGAAAGGCGAGTGCAATAATCTAACAATTTTATTTGTTTTACAGCGTCTATTTGAATATTTAATTAGTTATGAATGTCCAATAATTTTGTTCACGAATCATATAGGATAGTTAAAGGAATTTTTAGCTCAACTTGAAGAATTGAAAATCTTATTCAGCTAGATTTTATCAATTTCACGAATGTTTGTAAATAAGTCACTTATGAGTTTAAATTAATTATAGGTGTCGCTGTTAGTTATTGTACTCACTCTTAATCTTTTTTTAAATATTTTAAAGTCAGGTTCGAATCCTCGAATGAAAACTTTTGTATATTTGTATACAAGTGCATATTACATAAGTGTGTGATTTTATTATATCTTTCTATCCAGCCTATCTGATCCCAAAAAAGAACGATACATTTAATAACAGTCTTTTTTATATTATTCTATACGAGTTTTGCAGATGTATATGCGTTTTATCGCTAACGACCCGGGTTTCACTTTTAAGTGCACGGAATAATTTGAGCAGTCGATTAGTAAATAGTTTTTATCGTGTCTGCCTTAATTTTATGGAAATCCCTTAAAATTTCTATTTTTATTGAATTTTTTGAGCGTATTAAACAATACAAATTGCATTATAAAACATTCCGAAACATTTTTGTTGAAAATGCAAAAATACCAGTTGTTTGATGCTGAAAATAAATTACGAACTTATAAAAAAACATCTAAATAAAATTAATAGGGTAAAAATATCAAGGTATTTCAGTTCTACAGTTTTTTATATGTTATACGTTGATAGCTATTTCGGCTTTCGCCATCGTCAGAACTATGCTTTAAACGTAAATTTGCTCAGCTATATATACTGGCTAAGAAGAGATACACAATGCATCATATTATTCACTCTAACATACTAATTACAATATTGCACTTATTAAATGTGATTTTAGTGTTACAAAGAACGATAAGCAGTCTGGGTTAATTTACGTTTAAAGCATAGTTCTGACGATGGCGAAAGCCGAAATAGCTATCAACGTATAACATATAAAAAACTGTAGAACTGAAATACCTTAATATTTTTACCCTATTAAAATGGAGTTCTACCAAGTAAATGCCAAATCAATAAATAAACTAAATAAAATTGTTCACGATAAATTAATATATTTGCCTCCATATTGCAATATTTAGAATCTTGGAGGAACCATGTGGTAGCCAAATACTCCAACTAGGGAGCGGGTATCGAAAAAAAAATCAATATTGACAGGTATCAGAATTGATTAGTCTTTCAATAATGTATTATTATTTTAAGAAACCGTAAGATGTTCATGAAAATTATCTTCGTTATGTTTTATATCATCTGACGACTATCGTATTTTTTTACGGTATTTTGTATGAAATATCTAAAAACCGATTTTGATTTTTTCGCCTGGTATTGCAATCAGTAATTAGCCGTATTGTTTTGCTTTATAAGTAGTAATATTTGGAATAAAGAATTACCTTAATTGATATATTCGTTTGGTATAAATTGCAATCCTTACTTAAAATAAATTTCAACAAGAATTGCAACAAAGCATTTGGCGGTAACTTTGTGAAATACATATTATACATAGCTGATATTAATAGCTGTATTATTTTACTATTTGTGTAACTATGCGTGACGGATGTATCGTCTCTATCAGAAGCATCTTAGGACTGAATCTACTGTAAATTGTTTGTTAATTACTAAGATTTTGGAAGGACTCACGAAAAAACTATGAAAATAAATAAAAAACCTTTTAACAAAAAATATCTTTTTTGTTACGTGTAAGAGATAGATAGAGCATAGAGAATACTCTACCCAACCAATATATTTTGTAATTTACTTACACTCAAAATGAATTCCGTCATACAAGTTTATTCAGTAAGTTAGCTTTATTTGGAGCAAGCTAATTGTGTTTACGGTCGATCAATTAATTATATTGCCCGCATACAAGTACGGCCCTGTACTCTACTAAGTGGAAGCTTGAATGTAATTGAATATTAAACTAACATTACCACTAGCTTATAATTGAATCAGTATTTACTTGGTAGAATTTCATAACATTTAAGATAGTAATAGTGAATCATTTAGTTGTATAATAATGTAATTATATAATGAACCCTCGAGAGGTGAAGTGAGCCAAGTAGTAAAATGCCAAAACATTTCAATTGCACAGTATTTACTTGGTGTTTTGGTGTAGTGTATATTTTTATTTTAGGGAGATTACACTATTGCAGTACGTTTTTAGTCAGGTCACTTTACTTTTATGATGCTTAAAGACTTGCACTAAAATACCACTTGGCTCACTTCACTTCTCAAAGGGTCATTATAAATCACATAATTTATGTCAATCGATCCATATTGCTAAGGAATACGTACAAAAGAAAAAGTGATGTTTTTTCAGGATTCAAAAAATTCTTATGAAAAAGGACGATACAATTGGTCACACGCTGATATTAAGTAATACAATTTATAGATTTAAAGAATTGCATTATATCAATTTAATTTATACGACATCGGAGATATAAAAATCCAAAGCTTATTTTTTATTGTTGTTGAAATTATTTACACTTGTATTTTCAAGTCTCTTGATTTTATTCAAATTTATTGTAGTAAAAATACCAATATTTTATTGTAAAATATTAGTTTGTTTTTAATCATTTTCATGCATCTTAATAGAATAATTAAATGTTTCTGTCAATTATTGGTACAAACACATGCTATTAGTCATATTAAACATCATAACTTGAATTTTTTTTATTAGTCGACAATTATTCTGATAAGAAAAATCGCTCCTGAGAATAAAAACTGTTGTGAAATTCATTGAAAATGAAAAAATATAAAAATAGAAATTTGTCATTTTCTTTAGTATTGTATGCTTTTATCATTCAAATATATCTGCCATATAACCCCAAATCAAATGTACAATTTAAAAATCAAAATCCTAAATTCGGGATATCCCAAAATAATTATGTTACTTTAGGCCAGTAATTCAGTAAAGTTTAATTGCCTATGTATGATTCATAAATAACTTTATTTCATATCATTTAAATATAAATAGGAATCATAATTTTGTTGTATTTAAACATTTGAATAAATAACATTACATATTATTTATTTTATGTCTTTGGACAGAGCTTTTAATGTAGGTATTTAATTTTGGATTCGATGAAACATACCCTTCCATAATTTTGGAAGTATATTTGATCAGACAAATCGTCCATTACTCCAGAGAAATTAAAATTTAACCCGAGGGAATATTTTAACGAAAATGCTTATAAAGGAACAAGTGTTTGTATACGTTTTATTCATTTCAATTCTAAAAAATAAACATGAATTTATAATTATATGTAAATTTGTTACCAAGTTTGTTCGTATTGGAATAGTTTTCCCTATATTTACCTGTTATTTTGTAATAATATTTAGAGTTGTTTTAAGAACCAACGGTTTGTATTGTTAACTATAATAAAAACAATTAAATATAATAATTATTTTTTAAATACCTTTTCATGAATTATACAAAATTAATTCATTTGTTGTTTTGTTAATTTTTATCTTGCATTTTCTATGCCTTAATATTCATGAAGCATTGATTTATTAGACTACAACACAACTATAACTTTTCAAGTCAATTTATACATTTAATTGAACCACGAATCAGTATGTAATATTTTATATATTTTTGACATCATGTATATAACTTTTAGGGTGTTCGCTGTCAATACTCGGAGGAAAAGTATTCCATGAAGAAAACATACAATATTCCGTTGTTCTTAATTTCCACTTTTTTTATCAAGATCAGCATCAGTTTTGCTCATGGCGAGCATTATCAACTGATATAAATCAAAGTCTGACGGATTTAAAAGCTGTTATAATTCTTCCGGCTGCGTGATCGAGCAGTTAACGTCGTTGGCTTCGCTTAACAATGTCACGGGCTCGAATTCCAGTGCGGACAGTTTTTGACAGCAAAAAATTATTTAAAATTGATTTATGGATTTCTGTCCAAAAGCATAGGTGCATGTGATGTCTTGAATTGCCTCCCACTAATCATATCCTAAAACAAGCGAAGCGAGGAAATGAATTAACCACTAGTCCTGTCCTAGTCCTATTCTTCAATCCCTATTATCTTTGAAAAAATAAGAAGTTTAGTATATGAGTAACAAGCAGTTCTCGTAGATACACTTCTGTCAAGATAAACTCCATTAAGAGTCCATTTGCTTCTCATCGGGAGCAGACATGGTAAAAAAAATAATTGAGTCGGAGTAAGAAGGTTTTGAATAACTAAAAAGATTGCTTTCATAGCCACTTCCCTGCTCATAATTGTATAAAATCACTAATACAATCAGAATATTTGTTTATTACAAAGATGTTTATCCAACACAAAGCCAGTTTCATTTTCGCGACAAATGGAATATTTAAACATTTACAGTGATTGTGAACTTTGCCAATTACATTTCTGACAGACGAATTATTGCTCGAAAGCGTCTCAGATGTAACAATCAAAGTGTTAAATTTGCAAACCAGACAACGAAAGTGGCACTCAATATTTTGTACCGCTGTCTCCATTGCAAATAATGTATTATGAAAGCATTGTAATACTTCGATATATAATTTAAAAATATTTACCTTTGAACTTTTTATTAAGGGCCTAAGAGAATTAACATGCTTGCAAGTAGTAAAATTTAAAACGAGAAAATGACGTAATCGATTTTGAGCCTGAATAAATAAATTTGTGAAATAAAAGTGTAAGATATTTTGAAAAATCATAAACACTGTACAACTTATAAGATAAAATATAACACGTGTAGGCCCTTCAATCCCGGGATCAGGGATCCCGAAATCCTGGTACCGTCTTAATACGAATGCCTAAGTACACCTAAAAAAGTCCCTGAATTTTGCATACTACATTTTTTAATCATTTCATTTTTACTTATATATACAATGTATACCATCAGATCATTTTTAGTCAGCCTATCTATCATGCAGTGGAAACACTATGGACTGTTGTGGTTTGAATACACATCATCGAAACCGGTCCAGACTTTTTTAATAAAGTGGAATAAAGTACAAAGGAATATTGTGTTTTGTTTAATTTAAGATTTCGACTGAAGGTGCTTGGTGAAATTTTAATATTAAATTTGAGTCGTTCAAACTATGTACATTCTCACAGATTTTGTCACTAACGACCCGGGTTTCGCCTTTCGGCACCTTCAGGCGTTCAAGTGCACGGATGAATTTGAACTGACTTGAATTGTGTTTTTATTAATATATATTTTTAAAAATACGTGAGAATTAAGATTTTTCCGACTCCGGATAAAACCCCTCACTCCACAACTCCGATTCCACAGCCCTGAAATAATTGTGGAATCTGTCAATTCGTCACTTCGAGTTGACAAAATTTCTGGCCTTCTCACATATTCGGTAATGTTCTCAAGCAATTGTGGCATGATATTGTGGTGAGTGATCAATCCCGGGATCCCGGGTTTGAAAAATTGTAAATCTCGAATTCCGGGATCACAAAAAGTGTCCGGGATTGGATGTCCTCCTCAAATCTCCTGAATTAAGAGCTTATTAAACTAATCTAGTTTGGTGTCTGATATATCTGCTTATCTTTCGGTTGCTTTCAAATGAAAGCCGTAGTCCATTCCAAGTTATGTTTTGGGGAGCTTTTGTACAATGCTCGAATAGAGGACTTAAGTTTCAATAGTATACGTGCATGGTGGAAATACACACTTCTGGAATACGCCATTATAACAAAGTGTTATGAAGCACTGAGCGACATTGAATAAACTTTACAATGTATTCATCATACTCGGTTTCGTTACAATACCCACATATCAATACATATTATTATACACACCCATGACGTGGTATAGCTTTGCAAAATTATACAGTTTATGATATGGCTCTATTATTACACGAAAACAAAAGATAAAGCGCGATGTTATAATTATGAATGACAACTCTACATATTAGCCGATGTACACTTATTTTTTTTTGTTGCGCGTTTTTCGGCTCAAGAAAAAAACACTGTTTTTTTAAAGTGTTGTATTTTAGCATGTACAAATTATAATACATTAAATATAACACTTTTTTCAACAAATTCCACATTACTAAATTAAATTTTATTGAAGATCAGAAGACCGTTATCACTCATCGCGAGCATTATCAACCAAAATATTAATCGATTCATGTTTATTAATAACGATACAAATGATCATAATAAACAATGAAAAAAATAATAGTATTCATTTCCAATAGGTCCTTAACGTTTTAAATAAAGCTAGTAAAATCTTAGTCACCTATAATTCACGAATTCTATTTATATTTATTTTAGCATTTTTTGTTTCATCTTGTCTTGCTGTATACTGGAGGTCTGCACGGCCTCGTGCTCGGGTAGGTAAGATTGATTGGGATTCGAGCTCGGGCCGAGTAAAGAATTTATTTTTCAGAAAATATTTTTGAACTTTTATCGGAACCGGAACATAAGTCAGCCATGCGGCAATACTATTCATAACAAAACAGTCAAAGAAAATATCATGTATTAATCTAATATTTTTTAAAATATCGGGTTTTTTTCGGGATTAAAAATATAAAACTGGGCATTGGGTCGGGCCGGGTCTAGATTGACAAGTTCGATCGGGTAATTTCATCAAAATTCATCAGCACCGATCTATATTTTCATCAGTTGGTAATGCTAACGATGATCTATCTATATCGTTCGTGATCTTCAAATAAATGTGGAATCATAAAAGAGCGTTTTTTTATGTATCAGAATTTTCAACAATAATTATAAATTATTGTTTTATTCAAGATAAATTTGTAAATAAATCAATATCTAATATTTTAAGTGAGGAGAGTGATTTTTTGCCACCAAAAAACAAACTGAAAACGGGCACGTTTATTGTCTGGCGGTGACACTGAATGATTGTGTTATATGATATAATATCGTTAAATATATTGTGAAAATAATATGAATTATAAATAGTTGGATAGAACCAATCTATCATATTTTCTAGATCATCTTACATTTTTTTATGTTAGTCCTTTGGAACTAGGGCTTGTCGGTTTTCAAAAACCTTGTTTTCAAACCCTTGTTTTTAGCGTACTATCTTACATTTGAAGTCCGGTTTTTATTTACATTTAAATTTGTTTTATTAAAAAACCTTAACATTTTTAATTGAAATCGATTTGGTTACAAACAAAACTAGACGAAACGTGTGGTTTTATGGTCAGAATACAATGAAAGTATTTTATTTAGATTCATTTGAAATATTTTTGGTTCCTGAATAGGAAAATCGAATAAAATTTAAATATTATTTTGTAACAGTGTTAAAAGTAAATAAAAAAAAACTTTTTTCGTTATTTTCATTTTATTATTCTTATTTGTGAAACTTCAAAAACCTGACTTGAAGAAATATTTTAATTCAAAAGTTGGTTATTTATATGTCTTATTTGCAACTTATCCCTGGTGCAAAAAGACGATTAAATGTAAAAGGTAAAGTAAACTGGTTACAAATATCGCAGCACACAGTTTTAGAGCGTCCGTGTTTCAACCGAATCTACATCTAGTAAATCCAAGATACGAAGAAGAACAATTATGAGTAAATTTCAATCCATATTAATTGCTTTCTAAATTAGTTTCTGTTAATACTTTAATCGCCATCCAGACACTGTTATCTACTGCTCCCAGGGTTACAACATTAACATCTTAAGCAAAGACAGGCGCCATTATTAACATACCGATGTAAATATAGTGTTATTTCGATCAATATTCTCAAACACAAAAGAAGAATAAAAATAACCATTGTTAACACCTCCATGCCCATGATGCAATCGTAAATAGTTGAGCCATTAAATCAATCAATATTTCTCTTAATATTGTCAATAAGTATTTATCATTTTAGGTATTCTAGCATATATACATTTTTAAAAAATATTTTTTAGCTTCTAACTTAGGTTTAAATACTGTCAATAAACAGTGAAACTGAGATGCCATCATGGCAGGGAACGTGATTGTTTAGGATGGCATGTTACGGGTTAACTGCAATTTATTTGATAGTTTCTAATTCAAAATCAAAGTTTGCTTTAGTCATCGGAATCATTAGAAGACGACGAATAAAAAAATGAATAGTAGCTACCTTGTGTCAAATAAATAGTAATGTAAATTATCTTTCTTGTCAGTTGACAATGCTCGCCATGAGCCAAACCAGTCCTGACCTTTATAAATAAACTGGAAATAAAGAACAAAAGAATATTGTGTTTTTTCTTAAATAAAATTGTCATTCTTTCTTACTCATTATCACATTGGGAAAATTTGAAAAATTCAATGTTTTGCAGGTCATTGTTATCATCGTTTCTATTTGTACTGAAGAAATCAAAGATTCATTACCTGTAACAAAAAGAAAAAAATACATTTTAGTTGGATTATTACAAATAAATCTCCATTCGATTCGTTGGTCTATTTTTGAATATTGATTCTGAATGCAATAAAAGCTTTTATTATAGTATTATGACTGGTTTCTCATTACTTCATTTTTTTTGCCAATAACTTCAGCTCCATGTAAGTAATAAATGCAAGAGTTGAGACCGTCTTTTCTTCTAAGCTATCAAAATCCTTCTTCATTCTTAATTTTTAGTTATTTTTTTACCCAAGATGAGATTATTTTATGTATCTTTTTAACGCAAAATTTAATCGTTAGAAAAGTAACATGTGTATTTTTTAAGAGCAGCAAAAAAGAATAACACTTTTTGTACTAATTACACATAAGTGGCGAACCGGTCCTGATCTTAATAAGTGATATGAAGTTAATAGATTTTTTTCTTTGTTTATTATAACGCCTTTCTACCAAGAATTGACCGTTACATATGGTTTATGAAAATTATTCGAAATTATTAAAAAAACAGATTATTATTAAAATATTCTTTATTCGACTTTAATAAAATGACTTAATAGTGTTTTTTTTCGAATGCAAATCAAAATAAGTTTTGAAACACCATTTAAAATTAAATATTTCATTACTAATTAATGTGATGTCTTAAAACATTTATATTTTTAATAAAACTATGAAATCAACGAATAACTTTTTAACTTTTTTAAATATGTATATATACGATAATATATGTTATTTAAGAATTGTAAATGTGGGAAGATTTTTTTAGACAACACAAATATATATCCAACATTTGTACAGAAAAAGTTTTGTTTGAACTGGGATTCGAGCCAGTGAGATACTTCTAGGAAACCAACGACGTTGACACTGCAGTACAGACTCAAAAAAAAATCAGAAAAACCCCTCACACCTTTTCAATCCTAAAATAAATAACGTAGAAAGAGGGATAAGCAAACCGCTAGTCCTGTTATTCGTATTCTCTTAAAAAAAAGATCCACAATTGTGCCAAAATTTTACTATGAAAATAAATTAAACATAGCTGACGTATTAACATAATGTGCTCAATATTTTGTACCAAAACTGATTTGAAAATTTACAGTTTGTTTCAAAAATAATTCTACCATAATAATGTCACCTGTATTTAAATGTACCATTAAACCACCTATCCATAAGTCACTAAATAGTCAGGTCCGGCTTAGTAATAATACCATCAGTACAAATGTTCGCCCAAACGGAAGAACGCGGGTTTGCAATGCGGGATGGGTTGTAATCCGGCCCTGTTACACAGGAGCGAAATGGCATGTTGAATTACGCTTTAAGGCTTTTGCGACAATAATTATTCATGTTCAAATATGCCGAAAGATTTTACTTCATGTAAAATGTATTATTTGTGTTCCGCAGATATACATTCAGTATCACTTCAAAATAATATAACGCGTACAATTTAAATTTTAAATATTCTGTGACATAGCAGCAATAATAAATTTTATTTAAAATTTCCCTTTTTATAGAATTGCTTTAAAGGTTGTTTTACCTTTTATTCGGATTCGTTGTGAAGTGGTAAACGTCATTGACTTCCGTGACGGATTTCACGGGCTTAAGTCCCAGAATGAAATATATTTTTTCAATCGTATTTTTATCGATTTCTATTCAATGGTATGACCCTAGTCATTTCCTAGCCTTATCTTTCTTTCTCTACTACTCTCGTTGAAAAAGAAAAGTTAAGCGACTGAGTAACAAACAGTTCTCGTTAAAAAAACTTCTGTTGAGACACCTCCATTAAGAGGACATATGCCCCACATTGGGAGCAGACATGGATAAAAAAAAGTTATTTTGACCTTAGTTTAATGCAGTTTAACCAAGAAAATGTGAATTTCATGAATAACTACACCAGCACATATTCGTTCTGAAAAAAAATTATGCTTAACCCTCCAGAGACGAGAGCTTTTTTCGATAAAAAACATATTTTTTCAAGCCATATTGAAATCACGAATAACTTTTATTCCTTACAAAAATTTTAAAAAAATAATCGCCTAGTCGTTGTGTAGAAACCCCGCATGACTATATGGTCATGCGTATCCTTTTATTATCGTGTAATATTGTGTACAGACAGTAGTAAGGAAAGCGTGACCGTATGGGCACGCAAACATTCGGGGTTGAAATATAGCTAAACGTGATTTCTTTTAAAAATATTTACAATTTGACTTATTTAGATCAACATAATTTCAATACAAATATATTAGGAAAAAGAGCTGTAAATAATTTGATGTTTTGATAAAAAAAATAACTAACAGTTTCAAAAAGTCTAGTAAAAAAAACGGAAATTCAAAAAATCGCATGTGCTTTTGGTGGCCGTTTCTGTCCCCGTGGCTGATGACTCACTGAAGTCTGTACTCTTATTAACCAAATATGAGTGAAAGCAACGATATTCAGGTAGAAAAAGGATGAATAGTGGGATCAATAGACAACGGTGTTTACTGTGACTATATGGTCACGCTCATCCTTGGAGCGTTCACGAGAAGTGCATTGATAAACCAGAAATTACTTGTGGCGGACATATTAATGTATTTTAGTGAAAGACAGGTTTGAAAAAAACTAACGGTTAGTCATCCTTAAAAACATCAAGATGCTGAAAATGCTTAAAATAATAAGAATGCTCCAAAGCTGAACATTACGTAAACTATACGTATGTATATAACATTACAATGACAAATCTAGAATTCTTTTTGATAAAATAAAATCTAAAGGAAAATATTTTTCAAACCTATGTATATATTTTACAAAAGATAAGTTACCGTTGTAATATTGGTATATAATATTATACAAGAATAATAAATTTACACTTCAAAGGAAACCTGTTACAGCCAATCTTATTTATTTAACTTTAACAAACTAGTATTGCCAACAATATTAAATTCGCAAGCCTGAAGCGATTATTCTTGATTATGTAAAAATATACAAGGCTCAGTTAAGGCAAGGTGCCGTAGCCAAGTTGGAGAAGCACTTGATTGTATTTATTTTACAGAATATAACTCAATTAATTAGAAACTAGACAGATCTTTTGAGAAATTTAAAACCCTGAGACACGAATTGCGAAAGAAATTTCAGAAAAAAAAATATAACAGTAATGATCCACTACAATCTGTAGAGCACCAGCATCCGCTTTGACAAGTTTTAAGGAACATTTTTCCTTGCTTAAAAAAAGGATGTAGGTTGTAAAAATTCATAACTTATGTGATAGAAGCGTAAAAAGTACAGTAATTTATAATACAAAATTAAATTTGGTCACTTTATTACACCAATTATTGTGCTACAAATTGTAACACGTGTTTTTTCTGTTTATGAAGCTTTATCAGACAGAACATCGCAAAGATCGGAATAAATTGAGCGTTGAATCTGATTCTTAAGTTTTAAATTAAAATAGTTGGGTTTTTTTTCGTTTTCTATTGGGTAAGATAAAAACATTGATTGTACAAATTCAAAATTAAAATTAACAAAAAAGAAATATTGTTAAATAATATTCTTAATAGGACAGGTGGCTGGCCATTACTTACATTGTTTTTAATTAATAGAGTAATCACCAACCTATCTGATTGATTGCAGTTAATTAGTTTAATAGTTTGTAATGTTTAACGTCATCAATACTTATTTTTGTTTGCTTTGTTTCGATTCTATAACCCCCTCCTTGCTTCCCTTAAAAGGGAAAAATTCAAATCTGATTGATTGCAGCTCATTAGTATCATTATTTGTTTGCTTTATTTTGATTCTATCACCCCCTCCTTGCTTCCCTTAAAAGGAAAAAAACCCAAACTCCATTTTGTAATTTCATAATTTAAAATTTTAGAATCAATCTTGCTTCATTACTTAAGCAAAATTTGCGATAGTAAGTCTGAAGATGCCTCTGAAAGAGGCGAAACACGTGTCACAGTTAGTAGCACAATACGTGGAATAATCAAAGAATTATATATTAAAATGAACTTCTACAAAGTTACCGCCGAAACCATCGAATGTATTAAAATGGAAATGTTGGGCATTACAGAAAATTAAAGATTTCCCCGCTTTTTTGATTTATATATTCACATTAGATAATACAAACACGCAAGATGTCCTAGTTGAATAAAATTAGAAGTCATTAACGACATACAAATCAAAATGTGAATTTTAAAAAATCAACATTTGTTATTGGTCTTCTGTTAAAAAACTTGAATCGAAGCCCATTGATAGCTAAGCAGGCCTTTTATCATTAGACTATAAAGTACGAAACAAGCATAACAACTGATTTACCAAATCGCTGATAAAAAATATGTTTGTTTTATTCACATATTCAGTAAAATGCCAAATCGGTTTTGCGACTGTTGTAACAGTTATATTGTTACTTGGAAGAAAAACCGACATTTTTAATGTTTATCAATTGGCTACGACAATTTACGAAAGTAAACCCTAAAAACGATAGGATCGTGCCCCGGGCGAACAAATAAATATAGTAAATTATGTAAAAACATACGTAACGTTTCTCGTTTCAAATGATAAAGTATTCAATTCAGTGATTTGAGCTGCCGCTTGTCTCTTATTCGAAAAAATATAAAAGACAAAACAATTCTATGTTTTGTGAGAATAGATAGATTGCAGTGGCAATACCTTTTGATAAACAAAGGATATTTTAATAGTATATATTAACTTATTGATACCACTGTAGTCAGGAGTATAAGTAAAACTTACTTAAATTTATTTCGGTTCTGAAATCATTTAAATTACATTAAAAAAGCATTTTTAAATAAATTCATTAATTTGTTTTTTCACTATTTCTCTTGTATCAGTCACATTAAACTATAAAACGATAAACTTTTCCGTAAACCGTAAAAGAACAAAATATGTTGATTGGTTAGGTAAGGTTAGGTCTTTTGATAACTTGTATGACGTGTATACATATAATTTTAGTAAATGTTACACTCAATTATTTTTTTAGGTTATGTTTTTTTTTATATTAAAGTTAAAACTTTCTTTAACAGGACTGTAATTATAATTCAATTTAACACTTGAATAAACTTATTTTAATTTTTATATTCTTAACGTTAATAATTCTCTTTTAAAATTTCAACACAAAAGCAAGCTCTGGTCATTCCGAAACCAATGCATCTAGAACAAACATTCTTTACATTAAAATGTATTTACACTTAAGTACCGAAATGTCAAAAATAGGATCGAGGAGCGACGGGGTACAAACTGACCCCAGAAAAATTTGCAAAATATTTGCACTGCATTTATTGAGGTATTATTGAATAATTGTGATAAAAATCAATTAGATATAATTGGTATTTAGCAAATGGTTGAAATAAGATTTTTTCAATGTAAATTCACCGCGTAAGAAATTAAAGGTTAAGCAAAATTATTATAAATAAAATATTTTTGACCACAAAGTGTCCTTAACTACCCTACTATTAATGTCAAAATTATGAATTCCTCCTGTAAAATAACTCTTGCACGCAACTGTCTTTTCTAAAAATAAAGGTATAAATAAACATACTTGAACGTACATAGCATAACAGCGTACAAATATCACTCGCAAATAAAACAAATTTAGAGTAAATATTATTTCTTTCGGTTCAGCGCTCCACTAACGGTGCTACGGGTACCAACAACGTTTCTCATATATGGAAACGAAACATAATTCAATGGGAATGTAATAAATTGCGTAGAACTGTGTTTGAAGGTTTCCATTTTGTTTCACAAATTATTTATGCTGCAGTGAAACTGTTGTATCTTTTTTGGGGAAAATTTGTTTACTCCGAGACAATACGTCGCTGTCCTACTGATGTAACTCTGAGTTAAGCCTGTTTGAATGATAATTTATTATTAATGTCGTCTACTCGGTGTATATTGTCTACTGTATAGGGATGTGGAGTCGAAAAAAAAACTCTAGAATGCGACTCCTTTTTTATTCGTTTGTGCATAGAAATCGATAGAATCAAAAATTTGGCTATTGCGTACTAATAAGCCTAAAGAATAGACCTCTGAACTAGAAAATCCAACCATGAACCACTTTTTCATCCGGGATTTTTGGATTCACAATTATTTAGGGATCTCGGGATTGATCACCAGAACAAGTTAGAAACTGAGAGATTCCAAAAAAGTTCTCAGTTCGATGACTTGAAAAAGTTGTGAATTGATAGATTCTTCAATTATTAAAAAAATTAAGAGCTTTTTAATTTTTATAGCTTCATCCTTGCTAAAATATTAAAAACTGCCAATGATGGATAGCAGATTAAAAGGATTTTCACGTGTTATAGTAAATCTCGGAATTAGTACTAAAACAATCCCGGGATTACGGGATTGAAAAATTGGTCGGAATCTCGGAATAAGAGGCGCTAGTAGGATCCCATTTGAAGTTATTGAACTTTTCAATAAATATATAGTATTTTGGAAGATAACAAAAAATTGGTGATTAATTTTGCAATTGTTTATAACATACAAATATTAGAAATTCACACCCCCATTCAAAAAGAAAGTGTTTATTTATAGGTTCTACTTACAGTATTATTAAGCTTAATTTATAAATAAACAGCCTATTCATTTTATTGACAGATACAATAATGACTGTATATACTAGAAGAAAGGGATACGATTGAAAACAATTGAAGACCATTTCAAGAGAGTAAAAATTGTACTGTTCACTATTTTTAAAAACCGAATTCAGAGTCGGAGTCGTGTTTTAATTCAAAGTTGGAGTCGTTGTCATTTTTTTACGTCTTCGCAACCCTGATATTTTATATTTACGCATCGAAGCGCACATCGTATTCCGGTTAGCATATATGTTTTACTATGAAATATCGTTTTAATATTTTCACGATTTACAATATTCGGACGAACACCATTTCAAAAAATTAAATTTATTCTATATTTATTCCATATTTTTTAAAAAATAAATCTGGTTTAAAGATAGTACAGAGGTCCTTTTATGATTTCCACTGTTAATATTTTTTAGGAAAGCATTATATTAAAAAACAAACACTCCTTTGCATTTTGATGATCAGTTAAAAATGTGCGTTTTAAGCAAACCCGGTCCTGATCTTAAAATATATTTGCAGAATAAGAAATAAAGAGTATTTATATTAATATAATAAATAACTCTATATGCTTATTGACTATAACGGGTCCTTGGCGCAGTGGCTAACGTTCTTACCAAGAACGGTTATCTAATCAGAATTGCCACCCTGTTATTTAAGGATTGGATGGGGATGAAAGTTTTAGGTATCACTAACACTTATGCCTTCGAACAGAAATCGATAAATTGATTGAAAAAATGCTGTTTGTATTTCAGAGTTAAGGTCGTGATAGCCGCCACGAAAGCCAACGACGTTGACCTCTGCACCACAGATCTGACAGTAGATCCAATTTGTTAATATTTTACCTTATTACTAATATTCACAAAAAAATATGCATTTGTCCTAATTATTACATTTTTTTTATTTATGAATTATTTTCAATACCAATTGTTTATTACACCTTTTTTATTTCATTTTGATTTGTGTAGATAACACTGTAAAATTGCATTCTCTTATCAGTTGATAATACTCGTCATGAGCGAATCTGGTACTGATTATATTAAATAAATGTGGAATTGGGACAAACCAATATTTTATTTTTTGAACATAATGCCTCTCCACCAAGTATGTATTGACAATGAGCACCCTAAATGTGATTATTACTAATACGGTGTTTTTTTAATTAACGTTTTTTACCACAGCGACTTAGTATATATTCTAGTCAAACGTCATCAAGTCGTCTTGTTCATTTTTCAGAACGATTCAAATGAAGTGAATGGAAAATAAGTCAGAGAAAACTTCTCGAAAAGCGTATACAACAAATGGCACTAAGTAACGGTCTAAAAAGTGTAGAAAATATACTCTCTGAAGATTTGGGACAAAATCGTGCAGAGATATTGTTCTAGCGAGATGCGAGATTGTTATTGGAGAATCATGACTGAAAACATTAACGTCTTCGGCCGGCAGGTGTGTTAAAGGTGTACTTAGAGCCCTAAATTAGTTCTTATAAATAATTGATGTAGCCTACATAAGTAGACAAGTCAAAATATGGTAGTTTATGGCGAGATTAAGGTATCTTTAGTACCATCTGGTTTATGCCTTTGACTATTTCTCTTGAAACTTTAGTTTCGTTAAAAAAATATACCGAAAATAAGTCGATAAATAGATTGAGAAAATGCTGTTCGTACTGGGATTCGAATCCTTGAGAACCGTCACAGAAGCCAACGACGTTAACCACTACTCTACGGACCCGGAAATTTAGCTCAATTTTAATTGCTGATTCATAGATTGGAATGTTAAATAATAATCGACTATTTTTACTTTTATTTTATGTTTAATATTTGATGCGACGGATTACCGTCAAAGTGCTAGTTTTTTTTTCAAATCATAAATAAACTTAAATAAGATTTGTTTGGAGATGAACTCAAATTTAAGATGAAAATATCAAATCTTGACATTGATTAGCCTTGCTGGGATTTGTTTGGACTACCTGAAAGCACAAGTGAAGCTTTTACCAATGGGCCAAAATTTCAACTATACTTATGACGTCTGTCTATCACACTATATCAATCGATCGATGATGCTGATTAAAGTAGCTCGAATTGTTGGAATATAGTTTATTTCCATGATATCGAATATGACAAACGCAATTCTAATATTATGTAAATTGAAAGCCAAGTTCACTTAACGTACCTTTGGTTGAGCACAGCTGCTACTCAAGTTTAACTACCTTTGAGTTTACTCACAACTCAGTGCACTCACGACTTGGAAAGCAGCATCTTCTCTGTTGCTTATTATAATAACACCATTAAACCCAAACCAGGTAATTTACACAGTAAACGATATTAAGATTACCATTGTATACATTAGCTTTTAATATTATTTTACAAAATATTCTATTAGTTAACAGTGTCTTAAAATGTTTTACTTACAGTTAGAGCATGAACATTATTCGAAACGGTAATGTTACCACAAATCATGTCAATCTTCATAGGGCAGTGGGAGGTGTTCATATTTGTTTTTTTTTTTTAAATTTCATTATGGGAGTAATAGTTTTAAATACCAACTGAAAATTAAGTAAACATGATCTGATCCCTTTATATTAAGTTAATTTTAAGCTGAAACGTCGTTCAAATCTCATTACATTTAGTTTCATAAAAGCTGTGATAATAAAACGTCTCCGACTCCAATCATAGCTTAAAACACTACTTTAATTATTTGTTTATGCTTAGCAACATGCAGTCGTGCCACTTTTACAATCCTAAAAATTTGAATACACATTTTTAAGGAGGATTCGAAGTTATACGTTTTTTTCGAGCACGAATCCAGTTGAAATAATCCGACTCCATAGTCCTGGTTTCATAAATTACTTTTTAATAGATTCATGGTTTTGTATTCGAAATGATGAATGTTGGGTTTTTTAAATCAATTTACGAATAATCGATTGCTATTACTGACCTGGCCCTAAATTTGTATCGTTACTCTTTCCGAAGAAGGTTGAGCATTTAAGTAATAAGCAGGTATTGTAGAAAACTTATGTTGAGATAGTCGGCACCAGAAAGCCGTATCCTCTAAACTAGGAGTGGACATGGTAAAACTTAAGATTTCGTGTAGAAGGAGTATTGTTTGTAATTGATTATTAATCAAAGCATTTAAGTAGAAGATTAAATTTAAAAAAATATATCGATAACCCGACAGCAAAGTGCAACAAGCCTAAATTTGACAGTACCGAGTATTAGAATCTAATGTAGCATAATAACGTTTTGGTTGCTCTTTGTGAGTGGTAGATGTACATATGTATTTTAGAACACTTTTCATACTTAACTATAATGCCAAATTCAGACTTGCTGCACTCTGAAACTAGGGTATTAATATAAAAAAGTAAAAACATTTTAAAAATATGTTAATTAACTAGTTGAATATGTGCCATTTTTATAATATTTTGGGCTTAATTAATTGATAGTTTATTCAAAATTTTAAATATAAAAATAATTGAGCTAACTTTCTTTCACGAAAAAGATAATAAATTATTGCAATTTTATTAATATTCATACCGATAAGTAAGTCAATACTATTAATAGATTAAGTAAGACATTATTTTATTTTTATTTATACTTGTATATATAATAAGTAGGTATTGTAGGATATAGATAAAACGGATATAGATAAAAAATATATTGATTATAAAACTGGTACACCACTTGACAGCTTGACTATTGGGAGATCAAATAAATAAACTGAGGACTTTTTTACTAATGGTACATTTGCAGTGAATGTATGTTGTAAGCCGGGAACTTAATTGAAAAAAATACCTTATCATTTGGATTTAACAAAAAGGAAAAACTAATAAACGTGAAAATGTTTTTAGTTTTAACCTGAATAGAATGAAAAAAAAAACACAAAAGTGAATACATACAAGAAACTTAACAAATCCCAAGTCAAAGAGAGTAGGTTAGTAAAATTCTACAACAGCTTTCATTTGGCATTATAACGTAGAAAACATAAGAAAGAAATAAACATAATTACATTTATTTAAGATCTGCGGTTGCTTTTAACTTAATACAATTTCACCGGTACTTTCCATTGAGTGGGGTACGTCAAATGCCGGGTTCGGGACTCAACGAGATAATAATAGGTAAAGCTAAAATCCAGAAGGTTGTTCTATTGTGTGATATATTTTTAATATTAATTAATTCAAATTATTACGACAAATTCATAATGTCATTCTTTATAGTGGAGAATATTAGTTAACAAATATTCGAGGATGTATAAATACATGTTTTTACGAATTTTAACCTGCCGAAGCTATGTCGAGATTTCAAAGTAGGTTCTCAGTATCCTGGGTAGTGAATTAACTTTTAAAAGATTTTATCAGTTGAATGATTTAAATCAAAGTAAAAAAATAAGAAAACCCTTTTCTAGTAAACAAACATGTTCAATTTATTCGGATTTTTTTATTTATGTGAGTTTTGGTAATGGCTCAGCGACAAGCATGTAAAACTTATCTCAGAAAGTTGCGTGCACAAGTATTGAAAAAATGTGCCTCTCAAATATGAATGGTAAAGAAAACATGTTTGCCAAGTATATTTTTGTGAATTCGGAATTAAATGACATTGTATGATATGAACAAGTTATTTTTAAAATACAACACAATTATTTTGAAAACGTGACTCTTATGAATGGATCACATGTGACTCATAGTTGCATATCAAGTGACGTGTATTATTCACTTTTAGGGTGTTCACTGTCAATACTTGGTGGAAAGGCATTATATTAGAAAAACACAATATTCCTTTGTACTTCATTCCACTTTATTTAATATGTCAGGACCGGTTTCGCTCATTACGAGCATCGTCAACTGATAAGAAATATAATTTAACAATGCTATTTATACAAAAATGAACAGTTATAAACAACAATTGGCATTGTGATGTGTATTAGTTTTATCAATATTATTTTTATATTGCAAATAAACCCCTTAAAAGTGACAGCTCACATCAAACTATAAATGATGCTAGAGTTAAAAAGCGAATGATCAACCGTAACATACGTGTTAAACAAACATGTTTTTAGATCGCTTTTAGGGTTTTCACTGTCAATTCTTAGTGGAAAAGCATTAAATATTTAAAAAAACACAATATTCTTTTTTAATTATTTTCACTTTTATTTACCAAGATCAGGATCGACTTCGCTGATCAACTGATAATGCTAGCCATGAGGAATATTGTGTTTTTCTTAATGTTTTTAGATGATTATTTATTTGAATAGAAAATAAGCTATTTATTTATTACTCTTAAAGAAAAATACGAAGGAATAATCTTTCCTCTGTAATCAAAAGCCTGTTTGTTTTGATAAAGAAAATAAGTAGGAGTTAAAATTTATATTAATTTTTCTTTTTATAACTCACTTACTGCACGTTTTACCGATACATTTAAATAATTTATTGTATACGATAAAAAATGAGTGCACACTCCATATTTCATAAGTTCTTTTATTATGCAAATTTATATTCTGTCTTTATTCGAAATAGGAACATATAAATCAAAAATAGAACGTTTTATGACGCCATTACAAGTGTATAAGGATCGAATAATGTCATCGGTCGATTCAGGTGAATTACAGTTTAAGAACCTCAGCATAATGCTGTTATTTGGCAGCGATCGACGACTGTGGTTGCTCGTGCGGAAATTGGCAAAGTTAATTATGTACGAGTAACGTAAATGCAAGATGTGCATCGTCGGGCTCGCAATAGAAATCACGATTGGCGCAACATAATCGTGAGGTGTAGTTTGTTATTGTCTTTGATGTAATCGGAAAGAAGTGCCGTCAAATATGTCAATAAATTTACTATCAACTGACCTAGTAAAATATAAACATGTTTTAAATATAAGTATATATTTAAAACTCTGCATTACAGTTAGGGTATCCAATCCCGGAGCCTTTTTCCAATCCCGGGATTTCGGGATTGATAAATTTTCAATCCCGGGATTGAGATAAATTTACCGAGGAATTTGAAATCTCCGATTTGGTATACTTTTTCCCCGAATTCTCACGAAACCTCGTTTTTTTTTTTTTTTAGCTCACCGGGGAAATTAGAATCGACAATTTGCCAATTTCATCTCACTTTTCGAGATTTACTCAAAATTTCTCAATCCCGAAATCCCGGAATCGCGACCATGTCAATCCCGGGATTTCAGGATTGAGAAAATTGAACGGGATCCCGGGATTACGAGATCCCGGATCCCGGGATTGGATGCCCTAATTACAATTGAATCTATTTGTATTATAGACATAAACCATTTGAGGAGCACAATCATAACTCATATTTTCTACAAATTTAAATTTGTTAAAATTACAAATAACCACACTAGAACATTTTTTTGTTAAAATAAAAAGTGTTATGATTTACCATGAATATTTATAGCCAATAAAAGTAGCACTTTCTTAAAATGCAAAACATAATTATTTTTTTTACCTAATTTGTTCTAAAGAGTGTACGAAACTTTAACGATTAATATTTTATGATATATTTTTTTAATCCATGTCTACTCACAATGTGGAGCATATGGCCTCGTAACGGAGGTATTTCAGCTTGACAAAGGTATAATAATAGGGCTAGGATACGACTAGTAGATAAGCTTCGGTGGGTGGTATAGTAAAAATTACAGAGAGAGAATCTGCCAGTCAATTAAAAATATAGATGTATGAAAATGTTCATCCTAGTAACTAAGCTAACAACTTTTTACTAGATTAATATTCTTTTGTTCTATCCTTTCTGTTGTTGAAAAAGAAAGATTAAACTACTAAATAACAATCATTTATTGTAAAAAAACTTCAGCAATGATGCTTTATTATGAGTTTGTTTGGTCTACATATGAGCGTACTTGGTTTTAAAAAAAATCTTATTTACAAATATATGTAATATGGCGTGAATTGTAGATTGTTAGTAAAACAAAACAATTGTGTTCCTTTTAATGAATAACTTATAATGATTTATACGCATACGGCATATCGCCTTTCGACATCTTCAGGCATTTAAACCACACGGATGAACTTGAACTTCCGCATGGCCTCAGTTGTAAATACAGTGGAACCCTGATCTACCATTCTCGCATTGTTCGTTTTCCCGCATGGATTGTTTATTTTTCACAGTCCCGGCCAAACACCCATAAGAACAATGTAAAATAATCCCGCATTTATTGTTCCCCGATTTACCGTTTTCCTCGATCTATCGTTTAAATATTTTGGTCCCGTCACGAATATTATCCCGATAGACCGTTTTCGTTGAATATTTTTCATAAATAGTTTTGCTTCGCATTTCGTTTCGCGTTTTTTTCAGTGGAACCCTGATCTACTGTTCTCACTATCTTCGTTTTTTTGCATGGATCGTTTATTTTTTACTCGACCAAGACCCCATCATAACAATATTTAATAATTCCACGTTTATCATTTTCTGAATTACTGATTTCCTCGATCTGTCATCCAAATATTATCGTCCCGTCCCAACTATTATCCCGATTGATCGTTTTTGTAAAATATTTTTTTTTCACTCAAATAGTTTTACATCGCATTTAGTTACATAAATAAATATTTTTTTTGAAAATTAAACATTTTAAAAAATATTATTTGAAGATTTCCCGCATTATTCGTTCATTTATTACGGTCCCTTGAAAAACGTAGAATCGAGGTTCCACTGTAGTTGTATCGTTAAAAAAATAAAACATGTATCACTAATTTAAAATCTATTGATACCGATCCGGATTAATGCTTAGGGTATTTAAAAAAATAAAAGGGCCTATGGCTTATAATACCAAATGAAATTACAATGGAAATGTACCTTTGAATTGTTACTTGAAAAATACGCCGTGGCTCGGAAGTCGAAGTCAAGATGGCATCACGATTCGATAAACAAAATCGTGAGATGTAATTGATACTGACGGATCCTAATAGTGCGCGTTTGGACAATCTGTGGCAATTAAAAGATAACATTGAAAATAATAGTTCTCAATAACTGTTTATTTCGAATGGTTTCGATTCAAAACCTATTTCGCTGAATCATTATTATGATATGATGTTATAAAAGAAATGTTAAAAGCTCTTTTTTTAAACGCACTATTATTTTTATTTGAAGTTATTGTATGACATCAATTTTATGATTTAAAGATAAATGAGTTGAAAAATGACAAATGATTTGAAGAGGATAATAATTATATAAATATATTTTCAATATCGATCTCGATCGACGCCGCTTGTTTTTTCTTTTATAAAAGGATAATCTCCTCAAAAAAAATACAATTATAAAAAATATCGATGGAATTATTTTATCACTTTTAGGGTGTTCGCTGTCAATACTTAGTGGACAGGCAGTATATAAAAAAAACACAATATTCATTTATAATACTTCCACTTTTATTTAGAAAGATCAGAACCGGTTTTGTTTATGACAAGCATTATCAACTGATCATGAATTATCGAGCATTATCGACTCAGTTGATAATGCTCGTAATGAGTGAAACCGGTCCTGACCTTGCTCAACAAAAATTGAAGTAGTACGAAAGAATGTTGTGTTTTTTTAATGATTTATTTTACTGTGTTAATTTGGTATTATGTCAATTGTGAATGATGTAATTCTTATTTGAAATAATACATAAAATTTTCCAATCTTAACAACCACTACACAATTAATAATGCCAGTACAAACTGTAACAGTATGAAAACTTACAATTATTTTTCTGTGTTCTTTTAAACTTCGTCACTTATGACTAGGGCAAGCAATCTTGGGATCCCGTTCAATTTTCTAATCTCGAAATCCCGGGAGTGACATGGTCGCGATCCCAGAATTTCGGGATTGAGAAATTTTGAGCAAATCACGAAAATTTATAGGATTTTGGAATTGGAAGAGCTAAAAAAAATCTAGTGGAATAGTATAGCGAATTCAGGATTTCAAATTCCTCGGTGAGCTAAAAAAAAACGATTTTCTGAGACAATCTGGGGAAAAAGTATAGCGAATTGAGGATTTCAAATTTCTCGGTGAGCTAAAAAAACGACGTGAGAAAATGTGAACAAATTGAATATTAATCAATCCCGGGTTTACAAAAAGGCTCCGGGATTGGATACCCTACTTATGACTCGGGTGCCTTTCGATATCTTCAATGAGTTTTAATTTAAAATTGAAATAGTTTTGGATATTCAAGTTAAATTGGCAACGTGTCAATATTTTTTAAAGAAATTTGAGATAAGCTTGAGGAGTATTTGACAATCGTCGGTTTCAAATATGTAAACCAATAAACTGAAAAAATCTATTTTTTTATTAAACTTTTTAAATGTTACACAGTGATACTAGTGGTGACTTACCAGAACTTTACCAATAAAACTACAGAGGGAAGTGAATGTAACTGCAGTAAAATAACTAATTGCACAATAAATTAAAAATTATGAATGCATCAACTTTCGAGTACTTTAATTAGTTTTAATTAATCGCAGCTGATTTGATTCGATTAGTTCACACTCTATAGTTAAGATGGCGGTCTGATAAGTAGGTTTATGTGCTTGGACTACTTACTATTAAGCCACACCTCGTAAAAAGCTTGGTATAGAACGGTACCGTAGAATTGATGACTTTATCATTTAGAGTTTGGAGATCCAACGGTATAATAAGCGATTGCAGTTATAGAGTTTTCGACACCGGCATTTATGTAGTTATCTTGTACTAAATTTCCGAGATTGTAAAAATGAAATATAAGAGAGTCTTCTTCGTGAATAAATTTTAAAAAACCCCAAATCCACTTTGTCCAAGTCCACAAAATTCCATCCCATCCAACTTCCCAAATGGACGTTTCAGTCGTAAAAATACACAAATAATAATAGGAAAACACAATACATATTCCATTTAACTTATTTCCACTTTTATTTACCAAAATCAGGACCAGTCTCGCTCTTGGTGATCATTATCACCAAGTGTTATTTAGACAAAACAAATTTATATAAAATAATGCATCTTTTTATTTCATTTTTTTGTATAAATAACACTGTCAAATTTTATTTCTTATCAGTTTATTATGCTCGCCATGAACAAAATCGGTCCTGATCTTGGTAAATAAAAGTAGAAATAAGTAAAAGTAATTAAGAGTTTTTTTAAAAATATAATGCCTTTCCACAGTAAGCACTCTGAAAGTGAAAAAATAATATTTTAACATTTTCTTTTAATATGTTTAATTGAGTAAGACTGCGTTGTAAATAATAATTTAAAATTCTGTTTATCTAAACTGAAATATTTAGAATTGTGCCACTGTTATTCCCCAGGTTCATGATTATTTCTGAGTAGTTCCCCGTTATGTGTCTTTTTCCTGCAAATGTTGATTATGTTATTTGTAACAGAAAGAATTCAATTTTCGTAAAGCGGAAAGGCGGTGATAATAATCTTGCGTTGTGATAGGCACCCACCACTAGGGCTTCCAATTAACCGGACTTAAACACTAACCGGTTTTCAGTTTTTTTCTGACAAATAAACCGGGTAACCGGTTTAAACCGAAATATCATGTATTTTGATTAGGTAGGTACGCAAAAAAAATCGTAGAAATTTTCCAATATTTAGCATAACAGCTAATACTCCAATTTCAAACAAAAAACACGACATTTATCTTAATGGGACTCTAGTTACCAACCTGTTTGCTATGGCAAAGTAACAATTACTATTATAACATGTGAAAAAATATTTTATGATAAAAAAAAATACGTCAAATAAAAAAAATAGAGCTTGGTTATAAAACTCACCAAAAGAATGATGTTTAAATGCATTCAATTTTTAAAAAATACCAACTGGATAAGACAAGAAATCCAATGTTTAGACAAAAATAGAGTAAAATACCAAAATATTCACTTGTCAAAAAATGTCAAATTATTTGAAAGAGTCATTTCTGTTCACAACATGGACAACTTTGAGACAGAAGTAGATTATTCTACAATATATATATATATATGTACATGTTTGTTGTATTTTGTGAATTGTTTCCTATATAACGCAGTAAATTCATTATAAAACATTTTTCTTTTTGTAAAAAACAATGAAAAATAAGAAAAGAGTATTTTTGATAGAACCCGGTTAACCGAGTGAAATAAACCGGTTTTCGGGTTTTTTCAAAACACGCGATAAACCGGTTAACCGGTTTCGGTTTAAACCGGTTTGGAAGCCCTACCCACCACTAAGCAGTCAAGGAACGCGAGGGAATAGAACTGGCATTTAGAAGTGTATGGCAAACACTGCGGAGACAGAAGCGGTACCATGTTTTGTTTGACTTCCATATCCCAGCAGGTTCAAATGATCGCAATGTTGAATGCAAAAACAATTTGAATAGTATTAAACTTATAAGGTATTTTTTAGGTTATTTTAAAATCTCGCAAACAATATAAACTATTGCCTGGATACCTTTTCTACGGAAAAAGGAGTTTTTTTCAATATTGTAACTAAACACAAATAAGAAAAGTAATATTTTTTGATATGAAAAAGAAAACAAGAACAAAATATCTGTTATGAATAAGCCAGTTATGTAAAAATGGATACAATTTTACATGTACTATTCACACCTTCTAACATTTACTTATTTAAAAACATGTAAAAACTTTGAATCTCTATTCTACAAATTTACAATTGGTTCTCTTTTAAAAATTACAAAATAGAAATCGGGGTTTGTCTTTTCTACTGGGCGAAACGAGGGTATAAAATACAAACCAATTACTTTCAATATCTGTGGCAAATCCATTGAAATTAAATTAAACGATGGAATTGTTCATTACTATCATTACTATTTAATTGATGGGGTATTTCAACATTAAAAAAAAAAAATTTGATCATTGTCTTTCAAATGATTTTTAAAGAGGCGAAACACGTGTCACAAGTTTTAGCACAGCAAGTGGAATCACAAAGTTATCGTCAAATCTATCAATGAAAAAAATAATGATTAAAAAATACTTCTGATATGTTAAATTTAGATTGTTGAAGTTCCATCAAATGTCTTCATTTAATAATTTGCGCAATCAAAAAAAAAATGTACAATCTATAAATGATTTATTGAACAATGAATTGATAACCAATACAAATAATACATGCAATGTTAATAAAAATAATAAAACATTTTTAGTACTTTTTCCACATAAAATTTATTGGATCAGGACCAGTTTCGCTCATCGCGAACATTATCAACTGATAAGAAAAATATATAAACAGTGCTATTTATACAAATTTAAATTGAAATAAAAGGTGTAAGCAACTATTAACAATGAAAAAGGTTTACAAATTACATTATAATTACACAAAATTATAATGCTTAAAACCTATAAAATCATCAGACTAATAATTATAAGTGGCAAATGATGTAAATTATAAACCCAATTAAAATTTGGGAAATTTTTAAACAAAGTGAAACTCTACATTACTAAAGTCAATAACTTAATGATGATGCAATGTTATTAAACAAAAGAAACTATTTTCAGACGTGCAGTATGATAATTTATATGCAGCGCAATGTTTTTCATGCGTTTCGTTCAATATGGCGTGCATTTAGCCCTTCTAAACTGGAACAAGATTTCGTGAAGTTTACTTGTAACAGTTTGAATTTGTTTAACGGTGGGAACTGAACTCTCTTCTCAAACAAAAGCGAAACACGTTGTGCATTATTTATCAGTTTTATCACACGTCTAACGTTTTTCGAGTCTCCATTCAAATTGAATCTTTACTAATCACACTAAGTGAACAGTCAAAAAAAAAAAATTCTCACTGTATTTATCTTGTCAGTAATAGTTACATACTAACAAGTACAATATTACATGATCATAGTTATATAATGTATTGTTCATTAGTCAATTAGCTCAAAATAACCTGTTCAGATATAACGGCAAAAATAATATTCAAATAACAAAGTGAAAATATCAAAGTATTTTAGTTTATCGAATATTATTTTGTATGTGGTTGAAAAAAAGTTTTAGTTATACATATTTAAGTTTTGACGAGGACGTAAGCCAAAATTACTATCAACCATATGTAAAATCATAAGATTTTTGTAATTTTGTTATCCGTTTTCAATTTGGAGCGTATGGCTTCTCAAATATCTTAAAAGTATCTTTGTGTAATGAAGACATTTTTTCGCGAGATAAATATTATACAACTATGATTTAAAATAAATATTTTCAACGGTCTTTTTTTCACCTTGAAAAATCAAAATATTTCAAAACAAAAAAGAGAAATAAATTTTACGAATATTAATCTGATACCCATGCGTTGTAAATGCACAGAAAAAAAGGTACAGGAACGGCACTTCTCCGCGTTACATGGGGAAAAAATAAGTGTGTAAAATAATATTTGTATAACTACAATACTTTTTGGTATTTTTTCACCTTATTATAATAGTGTTCTACCAGCCAATTCAATCAATACAATATTAAAATAATCAACGTTAATCAAGAATTTTTCATACGTGCATGATATTAATAAATTTTATCATCAGGTAAATCATACACGATAAATAACTTAGATAAGATAAATTTCATTAGTGGGAGATCAGAAAATATTCGTGTAAAGACAACTTATCCAATTACTCAGAAATATCAAACAAAATTGATTGTCAAGATTTTCCAAGGATAAGCAATTTAAGTATAAACATCGATAAACACTGAGAACGTTTAAAAATCCTTCTCAGGGTTAATGAATAATATTAACGGGGTCCTATTAACAGTTAAGTATTTGTTTCTTTTCCTAAAAATACCAGAGCTTTCGCATTTAAAGCTTTTTTGTTAAAAAAACGGTCTCTCTCTTCTTTTCTTCGTTAGGAGCTTAAAAAGTTTCATGCAACTTTGCATCTGTTCCTTTTTTAGATTCATTACTTTTTAACATCATTAGTGCGGCATTATTTCGATGTTCATTTCTTCTCGGCTGAAAAACGTCGAATATATTTTCCGACGAATAGGTTTCATGCTTTCCATGATTATCAAGTGTTTACTCAAGGCAAGCTTACGTTTAGCCTTTTTCAGTTATAAACTTGTGAATAGAAACACTCATAGTTGCAATGTATAGTTTATACAAAAAACCATTTCTAAATGCTGAAAAGACTATTCTAAAAAGACGTTGACACCCCTCTCTTTTTTTTCGACTGTCGAACATATAATTGGCTGATTACGCTCTTTTTTAAATAATATATTTTTTTGATCAGAGTGAATATTTTTAACAAGTCAAAAGGCCACATCAGAGTAGCCAAGAGGCCGCAGGTTCCCCTTCATTGCACTAGACTTTGCTCATTACTGAAAAAACGGCGACATTGCTGTTAAGCTATTCTTTGAATTCGAATGCATAAAATATAAAATAAAATATTATAATCACGCCTTAAAAGAGAGAAGCCCACCTGCTGTGGTCTAGTTGGTCAGAGCTTGCTCTTTTGATCAGTCTGGTCTGGGCTCAATTCCCGGTAAGGTCAATGTGAAATTTAGATTTTTATTAATTTAAATTTGAAACCTTAGACGTGGTTTTTTGTGATGTCAATTAACCTCGAGCTGATCTCAAGTGACTTATAATTAGTTATCATAGAGCTTTTATCGTATGATTTTTCAACTTTAAAATATTTGGCAAGTTGGAATTGGCTGTAATGACAAATAATTAAATTAAAACGACTGAAGTGAAATTACAGACTTCAATTAAATACGGCAAATTGAAATACTCTTTCTTTGCAGAAGCCTGCATTCTTTTGAAGTATCAAAAAGAATACTCCAAATTTTAATTGTTAAAAAAATGTTCATATATTTTTTAGGTGTGTGTACTAATTTGCGCTGACAGTGTACATACGCGTGTCGTGTCGCAGCTGTCCCACAGTGTGTATTGTCGGTTGTATGGCGTACAACACTGTGTCGTAGTATTATGCCGTGTGACGTTGTCCTGCGTAACCCAATTAGCGCTTAGATTTACGGCCGCCATTAACGAAGAGAGCTAGTGTGACGTCAGCCCGACCTGACGAATAGACGCTGTTAACTCCACCGGTGCAACGGGTGCTCATCCCACTCGGGCGCCATTATCAGTTGCTAATGTCGTATTCATACAGCGACTACAAAAGCACCAAATATTCAAAGGAAAAAACACTACATTTTTTTATTGTGTACGCAATAATACTGTCGGGATCGTGGCGTAGCGGTTAACGTATTTGAATTCCATGACAGATCTCACAAGTTCGAGTTCGAGTAAATAAAATATTTATTTTCAATCGAGAGCGATTAGTTAACCACTATTTTTATCGTATTTATTGGTGAAATGTACTAGAATTATTCTTGTAACTAGAATGATCTGATGGTAAACAGATATTTAAGTTAAACGGAAATGACTGAAGAAATCAATTCGGAGTCGGAGTTGCAGTCAGTTTTTTATTTTAAGCCGGAATCGGAGTCGTTTTATTATTTACCCGACTACACAGCTCTTATTATAATAAATGTAAAATTAACGACTAACAGACTTACTTTGTAAAGTTTTCGAAAATGAAATCTCGAAATTGAAAATTCATAGATTTATTTTCTAAGTGTCCTGTCAAGAGAGATTAGCTAACCACTAGTCCTCTTATACAACCATACATCTTTTCGCACTCTAGTTAAACAAGAAAATATTTAAATGCTTTACTATCCTTTTTTATTTTCGATGCATTCAGCAGACACTTTGAGTAAGGTAATTTTAAATAATTGTTATTTCATTTATCGTATAACAATTTGTGACACGTATTAAGCTTTTTTAAGAATCATCATCAGACAGAACATCGCAAAGTTTACGAATAAACAACACATTTTTATTATCCAAGTGTGCTCATGTGTACACGTTGGAAACGAGCCCGGAATTATATATTAAATTAATATTACTTGGAATTGGTTTTCTATCTGAGTTAGATCAGTTACGTGCAGAAAATATATTTTAATGATATTATTTTGAAACGTTCATTTCAAAAAGGTCACCCTACTTATAACGCACTTCATTATATGGCGTATAAAATGCGAGCAGCTATTCCAGGGTTAACGCGTAAACCAAACAAGGGTTGAAATGCAAATAATGGAAGGTGTACTGGATTATAATAATTGCTTACGAACATTCAAATGCTTTGTAAGGATTAAAACTAGACATAATGGCGAACCTGATAAACATAACCTAATTCCACTTATGTGATGTTATAAATCCAAGAAAATGCAACGATAAGTCGTATCGTAAACAATAAACTAAATTTTATTATTATTTTATTTAATTTAGAAATAATATTACATTGTATTAAATCTTCATTCCTCTCCGTCAATCAAAAGATACAATTTTTGTAGAAAGACAATGTTTCAGTAGCTTGGTAAATTTATACCTAAGTCCAAAGATAACAGCTTTTTCCTTTACACGTCAAAAATAGTCGCAATTTGCTCAAAAGCTGTTTCCGTTCTCAATCGATTTTTTTTGTTTAAAATTATATTATGAATACTTCAATAGAAATTTCTAAGTACGCTATTCAGAAAAAAAATATAAGATAGTTTTTAGATATAAATTTATAAAAACATAAACCTCATATAAGAAAAAACAATGTTTAGTTAATAAATTCTCTGTTATTAAACCTAGTATAAAAAGATTTTCCATGCATTCAATGGTGTTATGTTCTCCAGTCAAAAGCTTTATCCAGAACCTTTAAAACGGTATGAGTGTTGCCTAAGCAACGGCTGTGAAGTGTGAATGGACAACAAAGAAAGTTCATTGAATCGTGTACCAGGATCAACTCAACATTGTATAAGAAAATCTACGATTTTTTACAACGGAATATTTTTAATTATATAACATTGTTACTTTTGTGAGTTTGACTCAAAGCTTCCTATGGAAGCTCACATAAATCTATTTTATTTTCTTTTCAATCGTAAATATCTTTTTGTGGGATTGTATCTATAAATATATTATTACTTTGTTTAATATATCAAAGCAAACTATAGAATTACTGAATATGTTTTAATACATATACGTAAATGAAGGAAATATGATCATTTAAGTCAACGATTATGTTGATTTAAGCTATTTTTTAGTGAAGGCGCTTGATGCAAATTTGATATTAAATTTGAATCTTTCACATATTGTACATTTTAACACGTTCAGGTATTCAAATATGTGAAAAAATTGACCTGGCGCTTAGTAAATAGTATCGTGTATATATAATATAAGAATACATTTATAAAAACTTACTTTAAAGCTATTAATGACATTCTGGATTAATTTTACTAATGCTTTTATTGTAATGAAGTTTTATGAATTTGAATCGTTCGAATTTTGTATACTAACACATGTTTAGCCACTAACGAACAGGTTATCACTTTTCGCCTTGAACGATTTAAATCTTATATTGAAATGTCACCAAGTACATTTAGTTGAAATCTTGAAATTTTATCAATTGGCGAAGTAACCATATTAACAATAACAATTTCTGTATTATGAAAACATTAAATAAATCTACGCTTGTTATTAAATAAATATATTGTTTATTATAAGGAATGAAATAATTAGACAGATGGAATAATCGAAAGAAATTGTAAACTAATTACTTTACAGCTGTTTGTATTCTGTAAGCATTAAACAAAATAAAGTCACGCTCATGGTTCACAGAGCATGTGAAAAAGGATTTAATATATTATCACTTTATATTTTCATATTATAACGTCATAAATTAATACCTAGAAAGAATATTAAATTATGGCCATGAGGTAACACACAAGCATACATACAAACTCTGTCAGCGCATTAGCAGAAAGAGAATGAAATTTTAACACACATAAAAAACTCACTCACTGTCTGCGCATCGTTCGCATCAAGCGTATTTTTCGACTTCTAACAGAAGTGATACTGACACTTGTTAGTAACTTTTAGTCATGAAATATTCATACAGATTGTAGTATTTAAAATACGGACATAATTATTCAGAAATTTATCCCTTACAGAAACTCACTGTCTGCCTGCGCATCATCCGCATCAAGCGTATTTTTCGACTACTAACAGAAGTGATACTGACATTTGTTAATAACTTTTAGTCGTGAAATATTCATACAGATTGTAGTATTTAAAATACGGACGTAATTATTCAGAAATCTATCCCTTGCAGAAACTCACTGTCTGTCTGCGCATCATCCGCATCAAGCGTATTTTTCAAATACTAACAGAAGTGATACTGACATTTGTTAATAACTTTAAGTCATGAAATATTCATACAGATTGTAGTATTTAAAATACGGACGTAATTATTCAGAAATCTATCCCTTGCAGAAACCCGGAGAACGTCCTAACTGGAACAGGAATACATCTTATACAGCTCGTTGTAATTCAAAACAAAGGGACCGGCGGAGAATAATACTCCGAGGAGTGATAACTTCGCGATCTCTTGCGAAACTACACGGCAGCTCGTGTTACGAAATACGGGTTTCGCGTCTGAAACACGCGACGCGTTCAAATAATTTGCACTGCGGTAATTTCATTCATGGAAATGTGCTCCCCAGGATTTCAGCTCATCGGCGCGAGGGAAAACGGTTTTTGGCAGACATCGCCAATCTACCACCGCGTGCATTCAATTCTTAATAGAAAAACGTACCTACGTCGACTTGAATTGTCCATGGGAAAGTCCGCGATGTTTACATTACTCTCAAATTGTACTGTATCATTAGCTTACTTCTAGTCTGGTCGTAGTATTGTTGTATTCATTTTATTGTCGTAGAAAAAAGAAACACCACGTATAAGCCGTCATTTTTTATTAAGTCATTACACTTTATTTTTTTAATTAAGATTACTGACCGAAAATGTAAAGATGATAACAAAACCAATATTTTTACTTTTCTCGCATCGCGTTTTCATCGCATCATATTTTTATATCTATCTAGTATTTACCAATGTTTCTTTTGTAATGATGTTAACTGAAATTTCAAATATTACAATCATATATCATTATACGTACAATTAAAGCACTCTTTTGTGTCAATTCCACTTTTTTGTGTATTATCGGATCATCATCGATTTTGCTCGTCACGATAATTTTTAAACTGATAAAAATACCGTCACCTTTCTAGCAAAAGTTGGTAACTGAAATAACTGACAAAAATGATTAAAGTAAACAGTATACAAATAGATTTTATGATATAAATTCCTTCTCCAGAATAGCTAAGTTGGTGCATTAATTATACCAGTTTGTCAAAAGAAACATTTATTTTTATAGGCAGATATTATTAATGCTGATTTCAAGTCAAGCAATTGTCACTTTCAACTAATTTTAAGCTCAATGCTAGAGGATTTAACCTTAAAGCTAAAATTGTCTATTCGCTGTTTAATCTCTTTTATCTTTTACTTACTGACTACTGTCAGTAACAGTAACTAGATACATTTTACTGGGATTTTTAAGTTTTATTAGTTTTACTTGGTTTAGTATAAATAGCCCTGCCCTGTATTAATGTTATCTATCAAAATCTTGTCTTAATCATGTGTATAAGAAAGAACCCTCACTGATTTCAGTAGCTTTTTTCGATAATTACAATGTATATAACTTAATACACGTTATATCAAAAAGATGTATGCTGAAAATGCCGAATTAGTATCTAAATTTGGCTTTTAATTTCGAAAAAATAAGAGGCTGTGAAAATTTCACCAGATAAAAGGACCTTTACAAAAAACTTATTACATTTATTTAATATAAAATTCTTTGTGTACTTCAAGGTTGTTTTTATTTTATAATTTGACTTTGACTCAAACGTGTTAAAAAAACGTTTTTCGTCCCTCTTGTAAAATTTATTCTGTGTGGGTTGATTCATTTTACCTGACTACAGTCGATATAAAATAAGCTTGTTATAAGTACAAAAGAGTGTTTGTTTTTTTGAATATAATATTAACGTTATTAATATAGTTTGAAATATTCAATCAAAATCTGTCGAATTGGTGAAGATTTTTTACACTGTTTATTTAAATCTCCCAAATATCACAACATAAAAACTTTGTTTGACTTTATTCACAGTTTCCCAGCATTTAATTCTGGTTAAATATTTAACGGTAGATAATATTGGCCAGGTTTAAATTGTTTATATCAATCTTCGAAAAATTAGATCATAAAAAATAGTGGTATAATTTTTTTATTACCACTGATTCCCTTTACGTCTAGCATTGACTGATAGAGTGCGGCCAATGAAATATATCACGTCATTCCTGGACACGGTGTCCGAGTGAACACAAAAGTTCTAATGGGAGCATTAACCCGACAGTGGAGTCAGGTCATAAAACAATGCCGTTATACGAGTACAGTGCGGTTCAAATCTGCACACTGCAATTTATAACAAAAGAACTTTGTGTTTTACTCATATTATTAATCCGCTTTTGTGTTGTTTCTGCGATATCAATTTCCACATACGAACACCGTTTCATTTTTTTTTCAGTTTCAGACAACTTAAAATTGTCCAAAATACAAAATTTTTGAACTGGATTTTTTGAATATATGTCCGTTCCCAATGTGAAGTATATGGTATCTTAGTGAAGGTATCTCAACAGAAGTTTTTTTAGAAGAACTGTTTGTTACTCAGTTGGTCAACCTTTCCTTTTTTCGAAGAGAGTAAGGATAAAAATGATAGAGGTAGAATATGATTATTTATAAGATAATCACTCTGGCAAGGCCATGTTAACTTATGATTGGAAGAGTCGGAGAGAATTAAGGAACATCTCAAACATCCATGCCTTCGGACAGAGATTAATAAATCAATTGATAAAATGCTGTTCGTACTGGGATTCGACGTTGACAACTATACTGCTGAGCCGACTTATATTTTTAGTTAGTTAGTAATTAGTTACACAAGGTGTACACCTAAATAAAATAATTTCGGAGTTTTTTTATTGAAATAAAATTTGACAGAAAGAAATGTTTTCATTCAGTATTTCTACTCGCTTCGTGACAATAAAGTACTGTCATAGAGAGATATCTTCGAGAGTATCTTGAATAATATTAATGTTTTTTTTTTATATCAACGTAATTAGGAATATAAAGGTGACAATGCAATAAATACATAAGTATAATGTATAAAAATAATCGGTACTTTTTATTTGACACGTGCTATTCAGAAACTGTTCAAAAAGAGTATCGGGTATATCTGTAAATCTTAAACAAAAAATATTTATTTTATAAATGAAAATTGTATTTCTAATCTAATTTTAAAATTAATATTTTAACATAAATGGTTTTTCGTTATCCGAATTCCTCTAATTTCAGGAAGTGTTTTTACCAATTAATAATAAAACAAAATTCTAATTTGTAGCAACAAATTAGTTTGCGCTAATTGATTTGACTTTCATAACTAAATAATAATTCAAAAAGTCTCACTAATTAATTAAAACTTTTTAAAGCACTTTATATAGTCTCTTTAAAAGAAATCCGATAACAAATTACTCGGAAAATAAACTTTTTTGAAACAAAAATTAATCCAGTAAAAAAGATTTACGATATCCGAAGGAGACATTTAATTCCCACTAGAATTTCTTCTATAATCCATTCGGATGTCGGTGGCAGGCAGGGTGTAAAAAAATCATAATTTATTGAAATTTGAATCACAAGCACAAAAAGTTAGTTTCGGCATGACAATTTCAGGCTCGAAGAAATTTCTTCACCGCAAATGGTTTTGATGAATTTATACAAATACCGTTTCATTGAACCATTATGGCATTGGAAAATGACATTAATTTTCAAACAATATATACATTTTTTTACAAATGTTTTTATATATTATTATATTATGATTGTTTCTTTGAATAAACGCTTCCGCGAATTTGTATGATTCAATGTATTTTATATATTATTTATTGTTTGAGGCATAATCTTTATGGAAATGAATATATTTGTATTAAAACGTTAGGCGATTTCGAATAAATTACATATGTTTTTGGTCGCTCCTGATCCTTTCTAGGAGCAAATAGACATCTAAACAGATTTTTTTCTACGGTAACTGGATTAATTGTTCGCATTCAGTTATATAATAATAGGACTACAATATGATTTGACAAAGCTACGGGCTCTGCAACACTTGTTTTACAGATGACTTTAAAATGTATGACATATATAACGTGTAATTAGCTCGCTTTAATGTACGTGTAATAAATACATTATAAATCATTCATTAAACTTACAATTTATAATATAAAGCATGTTTGTCTGTCACAAAAACTGCTCCCAAACGGTGAACATTTGCGATGCAAAATTTGCACATGTCATTTGGCTGCCAACTGTGTTATTTTCAACTTTTAACATAATGATTGATTTATGAAAATGTTTTTAAATATCAACTTTCAATATTAGCTAATATCTATTCCAGGCAAAACTAGGGAATTAATACTAGTAGTATATACATAGATTTCTGTTTGGATTAAAAATTATCATTTTTTTTTGATTCTGTACGATTGGCACCGATTTCGCTTATCACAAGCAATTTCAGCAGATCAGTTTAAAAATGCTCGCGATGAACTAGACCAGCCGTGATAATATAAAATAAACGTGGAATTAGTACGCAAGTTCTTTTTTATTGTTTTATTTATTTTAGTGTATAGAACTCAGAAATAAATTGGCTTATTTGATTCTATCTTTACTATAAAATTTTATTGAAATAATAAAGTAAAGTAAACTGGAACAGTTATTATATTTATTAGTAAAACAAATAACAGTATTTTTTAACAGTTGATTGATAGAAATACTTCGACAATAAAACCTTAACAGTAATTCGGTTAATTTAAAATGGTAATAAATATTGAATTTAATTAGTAAAGCATGTATAGTCAAATCGCAAAAACACTGCAAACCGTTAGGAATATAATCGTAATAAATGTTTTTACGGGATACTGATGAATTAAAATAATAAAACAACTGATTGAAACAAAACCGAGAAACAGTTTACAGTTACGTATTTTCTATAAGGAAATGAAATCATTTTAAATAACAATGCCGTCATTAAGCTGTAGAAGTTTAAGATAAATTAACATTTTTCGGGAGACGTGTTCAAGCTGTGGTTCGCTTTTTGATTATTGTGGATTTAAATTTAAACTAAATAATATATATTGTTTACAATCACATTAGAAACTAATTAAGTAAGAAAGGTCACTAACAATAAGTTCAAGTGTATTTGATTATTTAAAAAAAAATACTTATTCATATTTTGTATCTGTCTATATAAATTCTTTTCATATTTCTTTTATAAATTGTTTGTTGCATCTTTTCTAGTCATACTTGCTCTTGTATCAATGTGTACTTTTATCAGTTGAAAATTTTCGCAACGAGATTAATTTGATTTTAATAAATAATTGAGGAATTAGTACATAGTAGTCTTTTGAATATTTGCTTTCTACCAAGAATTGACAGTGAACACAATTGAAGGGATATTAACTATTTTACTTAGAGAAAAATAAACAACATACTGAATTTAAAACTATGAATATATTTAAATAATCTACACGTTTCTCTTAAAACCAGTATAATGGTCATAAATTGCGACTCCAAACATTAGTTTGGATTGGACACCGCTGCTCTATTGTGTTGAAAGCGAAGAGAAATGTTAAATGTAACCGAACCGACGTCAAGATTACAAAAGGCCAATTATTAATATTTTAGTTGAATGAAAGCCTCCGGGTGCATCAGATTGTAAATTCGGCGTGAACAGAAATTCAAATTTGCCAGATACTGCGTAACAAATGTGTTCAATTAGGCGTGTCAGAAGATGTTATTAAAGTTGACAATAGTCGTCAATTCACAGTTATAATATATTTTGCAGAATAAAGGCAAAATTTCATGGGAGCTATCATCGTGCATATGGCTCTTAGGTGTCCGATTTTTTAAATGTCGAAATAATATGGGCCCTCTAGAGGTGAAGTGAGCCAACTAGTAAAATGGTAAAACTTTTTATTGGACTTTAAGTACAATCACATCTTTATTTGGTGCTTTGGTGGATAACATATTTTTATTTTACGGACATAACACTATTGCAATGTGTATTGACTGAGTTTATTTCACTTTTACGATACTTTAAGACGTGTAGAATATTACAACGCGTCTAAATTTTTTTTTTAAATACCACTTGTCTCACTTCACCTCTAATGGGCTCATATAATATTGTAAAAACGTGTTTTAAATAGTTAATTTTCAACCTACTTTCGATGGATTCGGCGGTAACTTTGTGGAAGTTCATTTTAATATAAAATAAAATAACTTAGAATTATTCCACTTATTGTGTTACAAACTGTGACACGTGTTTTAGTATAATATATCAGAATAGTAAAATTAAAATCATTCGTACTTAAGCAAGCATTTTCAAAAGTAGTTGTCTGAGGATGCCTCTGAAAGAGGCGAAACACGTATCACAGTTTGTAACACAATACGTGGAATAATCTAGTTAGTTATTTTATTTTATATTAATTTTCAAGCTGACTGGAATAATCGTAATTTTCACCATGAAAATAATAAATTACCGCTTTTAATATGAGAGAAGAGAAAACATGAAGCTTATTTATAAGTAGAAAGTATTTGAATAATACAAATTAGTCTTTTGAGTATTTTTAAATATTCATTTACAATAAAATTCCGTTGCGAAAATTTTATTCTAAATTAAACTGACCCTTTCATACCGTAAATACCCAAAAAAATACAAATGCTCTAATGTTACATATCAATTTCTAAACGTCTCTGCGTCTCTTTGAATCGCCCTTTATGATTATTTATGGTTTTCACTTGTCAAGTTGTCACCCTTGGCAACGCGTTGATTGAAGAGTTTGTTGTAATTTTTCTAGTGATTCCTTCTTGATTTTACGACACACGATTTCAATATAAACAGCGTTTCTAACGTTTTTAAACTATGTATGATATGATACTTGTTGTTTTGCCAATTCTCAAACTAGAAACGTCCGATGAAAACAAGTGCTAAATTAGTAAAAAAGCTAAATACACATATTGGTTTATACAAAAATATAGAAGTGCACAGTCACATACATGTAAAGAGCAAGTGGAATCTAACAAAGGATATCTCAACCATTTCTTTCTTCAGAAAACTCCCTGTTTATCAGTTTCTTAAACTAATTATTTTCGAAGAACTAGTGATAAAATTATATGACTAAGAAAAGTGGGAAGGTCTTTGATACATCACAAACATCCATGATTTCAAACAAATCTATATATTCAATACATTTTTATTGTTTATACTCGTAAAGTCAAAGACCAGTCAAGCTAAGGATAAGGAAAATATAATGCACACTTATGATGACTATTGTCAGTCCACTAGCAACGTCGTATATTTTACTTAGGTGGAGAACAGCTCTTACCGCTTCTGGAAAATATGGTCGAAACAATGGTTGATGGGATGCATACCTGAAACGAATAAAAAACAATAATTAGTATTGATAAAATCATTTTTTCTACATTAAATGTATATTAAGGTGTTTTTCAAATATAAATTTGAAAACAAAAAACCTTTAAAACATCTAAAAAGAGATACTATTTTTTAAATTTTAAACCTTGGGCACTGGACTTTTTAATCGTAAATTTGAATAAATGAGAATTTGAGTAAATTAACATTATATCATTCGAATTGTATGACATAATGTATTTTCTAAAAAGTTTTGCCAAACCGTTCAAGCAATTATATTTGTTACAATACAATAAGTTACACCGCTATATAATAATAAATTAGTCGTTCTACGGGTTGTGTAACAAATTGTGACACGGTATTTCTCAGATGAAAAACATTTAGAGACAAACTATTGTGAGGCTATTTACGAATAAACTTAAATTAATTACTAACTTGGTATGTTGGGTTTTTTTTCCTTTCTTTTGTATTATAAAAACACTTCCAAAAAGTAAGCGTTGAATAATTCAAAATATATATAATTATAAACTACACCAATTTCCTTTGATTTTTATATATTATATTTTTTAATTGAATTTGTAATAAGTAAACCAGTATGAGGCAGATAAGAATGCGAATTTCTTACATTTTTAAGAAAACAAAGTCAAGATAGTCGTCAATTCATTATCATATCTCAGTAATACGAACAAACAACGTATTGATGGTTCTTAAGATGAAATTTGATATTTTGACAGGTTCAATGACCGACAGCTGAGTTTTCATACGAACGTACGTACATTATGAAGATATCGTATTATTTTTCATTGTTTTGAGTGGCGCTGTCACTTTTCTCTCCTCAGACATAAAACATATGACTTTTGGTTTAGAGTTTCGTCTAAACAAAGACCATTCAGACTTCATGCGAGTATAAGCTTTCAGGTTTTCTAAGTGAGTATAATAAAAACTGTATTATACTCATGAAAAGCTGTAAAAGAAAAAAAAATAGAAAATCTTTGCAGAGTACAATGAAAATAAACAGTAAGAAAGACAGTATCAAATTTGTTCTCAATCAATAACATCAAAATCAGCTTTGATTTATCTACAACTTACGTTTAGGGTGTTCACTGTCAATACTTGGTGTAAAGGCACTATATTAATAAAAACACAATATTCCTTTGTATTTCATTTCACTTTATTAAAAAACCGGTCCTGACATATTTAATAAAGTGGAATGAAGTACAAAGGAATATTGTGTTTTTATTAATACAACTTACGCATATGTTTGAAACAATAATTTTAGAAAAAGTAATTAATATCGAATATAAATTGATAGCTTTTAATTCGTTTGTTAGTGGAAGGTTTTTTGATTCATAAAACGTGTCCTACATGTTATACAACCAGTGGAATAATGAATATATAAATTGTAATTTAATGTAGAAAATTTGTTTAAAAAACTGCCACCGGATTTAACGAAAAAGTAATCTATATATTAATACTCGATAATGTCCGTCCGTCTGAATGATTGTCCGCGATTTTCCCTCCCCCTCCTCCGCCCCAGCCCCGCTGTCACCATTTTTTTATTCATACCAAATACATACTTTTTTTCGTTTGTATATGGTCGCGATTTCGCCTTTTCGATGACGTCAAGAAAGATGGTCCTCCTCCCCCCCCACCCCATCCTGCCCCGCTGTCGCCATTAATTAATACACTGTTATTTGACGAAACAAATCAAATGGCTGAAAAATTGAATTCTCATACAAAAAAGCGCCGCGGCCGTGGTTCGAACCATCGCTTCTGGATTATGAGTTGAAATCGTTACCGCTCGGGCAAACGAACAACTGTCAGCATCGATCTGATTTAATTATATATATTAAGCACACATTTAAATTATTCTAAAAATTCCAAAATACGCATACTTCACATGCATACATAAACAGTTGAATTATCAAATGGCTGAAAAATTGAATTCTCATACAAAAAATCGCCGCGACCGTCGATCGATCCCATAATTATGAATTATCAGCCGAGCTCTTTGTCAACTGAGCTAACGTCACAATTATCAAAATGATGAAAATATATAATATATATTAAATTTCGTTTGAAAATGGAACCTTTCGTTTTTTATTAAAAAAACAGCATGCATATTATATGTTTTATTTTTCGAGCATTTCTCAATTCTACTGTACCCTAGCGGTAAGCCGCTCGGCTGGTAATCTGTAGGAACTTGGTTCGAATCTAGCCTAGAGCGCTTTTTTTTGGGTTTATAACATTTTTTTTTTTGAAAACTTTCTTTTTAAATCACAGTACATCTTGATCGTATGAAAATAAATGCTACCAAAATAACAAAATCCGATTGACTAGCGAAATATGTTTTTCAAAAAATAAATATAAGACGCAATTATTTCAAGATTTGTTTTTAATCTAGGTACATACGTGGTATAGTTAGTTGTTGGCGAAAGCATAATTTCAGTATGTGTAATAAAATAACTTCAGTAAAAATCATTATATATATTTTAAAAAATAAGTTCTGTTTGGAGAATCAGTCAACATTTTGATAATTTTGTTTTGATAAAATGTGCAATTAATTTATACCATTTTGCATGTGAAAAATGATTATTAGCAAACTTAAACATTATTTCAAAAATTAAGTAATTGACAATTTAAAACTGCAGGGCTGTCGATATATGCGCCGAGGTCGATTTATGCTACTATGAAAAATGATTGTTAGCAAACTTGAACATTATTCCAAAGATTTAATATTTTGACGAAATTTCTGTCACTACGAAAAAAAATGTTAGCAAACTTAAACATTATTCCAAAAATTAGGTAATTTACGAGGTATATTTCTGCTAATAGGAAAAATAATTGTTAGCAAACTCAACATTATTCCAAAAATTAAATAATTTACAATTTAAATACAACAGGGCATGCTGTCGATATATGCCCCGAGATATATTTATTTTATTTTTAGTATTTCTGGCTTATTCAATAAATAGGTTTGTAATTTTCTGACTTCTTAAAAATGCAACAAAAATCCCCCCGTTGGGGTCAACGGGCTTACAGCTAGTTATTGTATTGATATATATATGATTGTCTTAATAAACCTATGAATATGCATCGCACAGTATATATCACTGCACTTGCGAACGATGCTCAGACCAAGAGTGATTGTGAGTTAACATTTACAATTCGCATGTTTAACAACTAACGTACGTATCTAGGTAGTCGCCGTTATGAGATATTGAAGTTTTACTGAAGTATATAACACAAAAAAAATGTGCACAATTTTATTTTTAAAATTCTTGTCCACTTGTCCACTCGGTCTAGATACGCCCTATGTTAAGCATGTGAATTTATTTAATTTTATTGGCAAATTAAGATAATGATTTCAATGCTTTTGATTTAATCATACATTTATAACGGTGCACAAAAAACTCTCAAAAACTAATACATAAGGGGTTTTATTAATAGTGATGGATTAACAATTGTTTGTTCATTTAAGATGTCATTAGTTTGATAATGCCTTATAATTTTTAGTTGCTCAAGTGCATTAAACTTCAAGCATCTGTTATAAAGATCACTTTTAGGGTGTTCGCTGTCAATACTTGGTGGAAAGGCATTATATTAATAAAAACACAATATGTTAACTGCTCTTTTATATTATATATATTTTTATTTCTTTTGTAAGAATTGATATGGTTTTTAAAAATGTCTTTTTCAGAATCTTCATTGCTGTTGATTTTGTTGAAGTACACAGACTTATTACTTGGAAGCGGGAAAAACACAAAATCATCATTAAGTTATTTACTTTAGTAATGTAGAGTTTCACTTTGTTAAAAATTTCCCAAATTTTAATTGGATTTATAATTGGCATCATTTGCCACTTATAATTATTAGTCTTTGATGATTTTATAGGTTTTAAGCATTTTAATTTTGTGTTATTATAATGTAATTTGTAAACTCTTTTCATTGTTAATAGTTGCTTACACCTTTTATTTCAATTTAAATTTGTATAAATAGCACTGTTTATATACTTTTCTTATCAGTTGACAATGCTCGCAATGAGCGAAACCGGTCCTGACCTAATTAATAAAGTGAAATGAAGTACAAAGGAATAATGTATTTTTATTAATTAATGTTATAAAGATGTTAACAGGTTGGCGTTGAATTCAAATTTATGTCATGAGATTCTGTAATAAAATAATTTGCAAATTGTGAGTTTGATTTTTTATTGTGAAATGATTTTATAAAATTAGCGTAAAAATCTTTACTACATTAAAATTATATAATGCAAATAATGATAATGATTTCAATGCTTTTTACATAATCATACAATGATAACGGTGTACAAAACCTAATAATTCAACCCCCTTCCACCCCATCACAGAAAAGAGACGAGCGCATGTATTGAAATAACAAATCACAGAAAATAAATTTATGTTTGGTAGCAAATATTACTTTGGCAATTTACTTGAGTAATATGTTTGTATATTTATTCACAGAAATGATTTATTTTTTAAGTTTTATTTAATGTATTGTATAAAAAAGGATCAGATGCTTAGACAATTTTGTTTTCTAGGAAGAGTAGTAATAAGTTTAGTATAAGTGCTGAACTTTCAGCCGTCGATCAATGGTTGAATCATCGTAAGTTATTCCTAACTTATAACGAGATATGGCAAAATATATGACAGATATGGCGAACTGGCTTCATCTAGTTTTTTTATTATTAAGTTAAGGTTTAAAAAATTCTGACAAGTATACAAAGATAAGAGTTTTGAAAATGATATTCATAAATATTTTCACTATTATTACAAATTAAAATGAAATATCTCAGCTTTCTTGTAATAGCTTCTTAGATACTTCAAATTAATTATTTAACAATTAAAATATAATATTTTCCAAATTAAAATCAAAATTTTTCATTTACAATTAAATTATTTGAAAATCAATAAGAATTAAAGCAAAACTAGAATATTTACTATCTAGTAACGAAACAAATTAAAGCGTAAAATGTTAAAACTACTCAAATATCATATGGACCCATTAGCAGTGGAGTGAGCCATTTGGTATTTTAGGAAAAAAATAAAATAGATGGATTGTAATACTACTTCAATATTTCATACTTTCAGCTTATAAGAACACCCCTCACCTGCTTCTGCTATATAAAGGCTCTACTTAAAATTTTAAAGGTTGCTTTAAGGTACTGCTGATCTTCATTGAATTATTAGCTAGCTAGTTGGATTCTCTGCCTTTCGTTTCGAGAATAAAAATATTAGAAAAAAAATAAGAAAAGTCTTAATTTATGTTTTTAGTTACCATGCAAGTTGCAACCCACAGAATGTTTATTGTAGCTTACGGCCAGCGTAAATTTGAAAAAAATATTGAGCACAATACAGTTTTCCTAGAATGAAAATGAGGAAATGAACAATCCTTGTACATAGCTTAATTCAGAACCGAAATGAAAATTTAAAGCGGTACATAATTTTCTGTTTAATAGTTTAATAACCGTTTGTTGTGAAGTGTGAACAAATTGATATTTTATATTGAGAGAACATATTTTATAATTTAATTTCATTCAGATATTATTTTTGAATCAAGAAGACGTCTTGAATTGCATTAAGCTTTGTTGCAATTTTTTATCTTGGGCTTAAAGCAATCAACATGTTAGTTTACAAATACGCAATTTAACGTCGTTTGCGTTAAACCACCTGAGTAAATTGATTGGAGAAAATATGTTATCATATAATTTCATTCAGATAAGTCATTATCAAGATGTCACCTTAAATTGCATTAAGTTATGTCGCAATTTTTTAAATCTTAATATAAACTTTATCTTAAGTTTTAAGCAATCAACGTGTCTTATCTTGCAAAAGATATCATAAATGTAAAAAACAAATATTTTTCTCTGACAAAAGATCATTTTTCTACGGCAGAAATATTTTTGTCCGTTTTTGAAACGACGTATGGAAAATATGGCAAACATCTGTTGATTGTTCTCTGTTAAAGAGTCTATGCAAAATACACCGAAGTGACAATATAAAAATGTGGGCCAAAATAAAAACCGAAATATCTATTGTGTATTTTTTTATGAAAAAAGATTTTTTTTGTTGTTTTTCAATGAAAAAAAAAGTTTCTCCATTTTTTTTTCTTGAAAGACGAATAGTCACGCAAATAAAAATAATGACTTCTGCACATGGTGTTTATTTTTGTATATTCAAATATTAAGAGTATTTGTATCAACTCAAACAAATTAATTTAGTTGTAGTGATCCAGCGATAATGAGGTTATTTGTCGAAAAGAAAACTGATATCTACAATAAGTTCTCGTGATTTTGTTCATTATTCTGTATCTTACTGAATAATTCAACACTTTTTAGTTCTACTTATTCCATAGATTTATAATACGGTTATAACTAGATTTTATTAACAAGTGGGTTGATATGAAATCTGCGCAAATCGAGATATAAACGTATTATGTGTATTTTTATTTGAATAACGGCCTTGGTTATAAATAATTGTTTTATATTCTAATAAAAATATTTGAAATAATTTTCCCTTAAAAACTGCATAATTTAACACTTCAATAATTCGGTTGCTTTGTGTGACAGTGATGAAACTAGAAAACAATGTTTTAGATAAAAAAGGGCAGAAACAGGTTTAGACTAAGTAATTTTGTAATAACGGATGTATTATGTTTAACAACAATAAATACAGTTAAAATATCAAAGGTTTGTCTTTATATGAATGTTGATTTGAAAGAATACATTTATGGCACCTACATAAAATACTAAATAAAACTTACAATAAATTAATAGTTTTTATTACCACCTCTTTTACACGAGTTTTCCACATTAAAGATTTCTAGACGAACAGTGTTAAGTACACCAATAGACATAGCGATAGTAGGCCAAACCAGGTAATGTTACCACTAGGGCATCCAATCCCGGGATCCGGGATCCCGTTCGATTTTCTGATCCCGAAATCCCGGGATTGACACGGTCGCGATCGGGATTTCAGAATTGAAATTTTTTTAGCAAATCCCGAAAATTGATACAATTTTGGAATTGCAAGAGCTAAAAAAAATCTGGTGGAATATTATAGCAAATTCAGGATTTCAAATTGCTCGGTGAGCTAATCCCAATTCCGGGATTGGAAAAAGACTCCAGGATTGGATACCCTAGTTACCACTAAAAAAATGAATCTTGAACGCGAAAGTATTTCATGTTTTCTTTTTATCACATTTTTTGTTTTTGATACGCAGTTTGCTTGAGCGCTGAGTTCGAGTTTTTAGCTCGTCGAGTCAATTCGAAGACGAGCGAAAAGTTTCCGACACCTTTTTACACGACTTCTTTACAAATATTCATACAATCAACTAGATAAAAAGCACCTCAGTTGATTTATGCATTTATTATAAATAATAACCTCCCAAAAACCGTTAAATATATATGTAGGATGGACAGTGAAGATTATTCATTTGATCTAAAGGACTGCTTAATTAAAAAAAAGCCCCAACAGTAATGTATTTTTATGCCACTATAAACAACATTATAATTACCCTGATTTTATCAATTACATAAGACCTGACAAAACATGGCATGATGTGTGAATTTTTAAAATATTTTTTTTATCTCTAGAGAATAAATTATTATAATTTAGGAAACCAAATAATATTCAAAAAATAATACAGACACTTTTGTATTAATTTCTTGTGATTTGGACCAGTTTAGCTCGCGACGTAAGTATAATATAAATGCACTGTATTAATATATACTCTTATCAGTTGAAAATGCTCGGGGTAAGCAAAACCAGTCCTGATAATAAATGTAGAATTATTACACGAGTGTTTTTTTTTGATACATTGCCCTTTCATCAAATATTGACAGTGAACATTTTAAAATAAATCAAATAATATATATTGTATTTCATGTGTTTATTTTGAATTCCTTACATGACATTTCAACTATAAACATGTCACAGACTGAATTGCAACAATGTTTCTTAAATTGTATTTTAACAATGATTTTTATTAATAGACGTCGCTCTCGAAAGCTTTTCAGTCACTCCCGTGGCTCGAGGCAATTGGACCATCCCGTGGTTGCCACGAACTCCGCTAAATAATACAATATAGTGTACATCCCCAACGAATGATGATAACAAAATATTTTTAATCAACCAAACGGCGGCGGGAAATACAACCAGAATACACAGCCGCGCTTTTTCATTCAACGTGACAGCTCAAAAGTATTTTTTATTTTCCGCCAAAAATATTAAAAAAGATTAATGAATACATGGCAAACCTTTTGATGCGAAAAAAATAATAATAGAGAATTGACTGCACACAGTTGGACACACGCGTGAAGTAGTTATTTTTATGAAATGTTAATTATTTTCTAAAAGCTTTTTTTGATTGACCAAATTTTCGACCGCTGTCACATGTTTGTAGTAAATCTACTGCGATGGAAATTTTACAGTGGCTGCTTTTTAGTTACATTATTTAAATTATTTCTTTTTGAAAATATTTGGCATTACAGCTCATGCCAGAACAACAAATATTTTAAAGTTGAAAGATCGTAGGATCATAGATCGAGGAAAATTGATACCACTAACACCCACGTCTTAGGTCTCAGATTTAAATTGAAGAATCTAAATTTGACATTGATTTTACCATAAATCGAACCCAGATATGCCTGGTCGGTAGAGCAAGCTCTAACCAACTAAACCACAGAGGGCGAAGTAGTAACAGCTATGTTTATACAATACTGATCGATATTGAGCATTTAGCAGAGTATAACAATAAAATGACTTTCGATTTATAAGGGACGCACAATTTCTAATAAGCCTTCAGACGGATTTACCTTTTCCTAGGATCTACCTTCTCTTTAACCGCATGAATCATCGATATCGTTTAAAAAAAAAACGTGCATAATTGATCAAAAATACAGATTGATTTATGTGCTTTGTGTTCTGCTAAAGATGTACGAGCGTAACTTGACTGCCCGCGAAGGCGCCACCATCGGATCATTAACGTTGCCATAGTCAACACGTCCTAGGGCGACAATTTTAGTTTTGAGTTCTGCCACAGTCAAGTTAAAATGGTACATCTCTACACGTTGGTCATTCTTTATTTGCATAGAACGTTCGTCCTTAAGATAAGAAGGGTGGGAGGAGATTTTCAATTTTAGAAATCACAAACAACAATGCCTTTGAACAAAAATGTATAATTAAATTTAAAAAATAAAGCTTTTAGTCGTGGGCCTTGAACCCACGAGATTCGTCACGGAAGCCAATGGCAATAGATACTGCACCACGGACTTAAAATTCATCGTTATTGATTTTATTAATTTAACAATATAAATTATTTTGTAAAAAAATCTGATTCTTTAATTATGTTCGAATTAATTAATAACTATTAGTCTTCACTTAAGCTTAATCACTATTTGCTGAGGTTTGTAATTACATTTTAAAGGCATTAAACATTTTAATTTTAGTCAATTTTATTTAAACCATGTCCGCTCCCATTGTGGAGCATATGGACTCCTAATGGAGTTTATCTCAACAGAAGTGTTTCTACGAGAACTGCTTGTTACTCAGTTGCTCAACCTCTCTTTTTCCAAAGAGAGTAGAGATAGGAGGATAGGGCTAGGACAGGATTAGTGGTAAGCTAATCGCTCTCGATACGCCCCGTTCATGGGAAGGATGGGAGGGAGGAATTCAAGACATCACATACATCCATGCCTTTGAACAGAAATTCATAAACCGATTGAAAAATCAATTTATAAAACTGTGCGCACCGGGATTTGAACTCGGGCCCTTCATAGCCGAAGCCAACAGCGTTGACCACTCGACCACACAGGCGGCCAATTTAGTCAGTTTAGTGTTACATTCATATTTTAAGCCTATAGCTGTAAATTCCTTTCAATACCAATCGTTTTGATCAATTTTGATTTTATAAATAACACTGTAGCATTGTATTCTCTGATCAGTTGATAATGCTCATGAGCGATACCGGTCCAAATATTATTGAATAAAAATGGGAATTAGAGTGAAATGTGTATTTTATTTTTTGAATAGAGTAGAATGAAAGCTTTGCCTCATATTACAATATTAAATATTTCATTAGAGGCTGTTGAAACGATAGTGGAACACAGTTAGAATTCATTTAAGTATACCCTCACATATTATGATAGCATTATAGTGTTACTATTAGCTAAAGTATACGTGAGCAAAATCTGTGCACACACCTTTGAAAATTGAGTAAGTGCTATCGATCTGGTTACACGGGGCAAATATTTAATCCTTGCATACCAGCATGTAAAGTACTATATATGGATGCTCTGCTTGCTACATGCTTGCACGGAATCTAGCTCTACTTTATCTTAAATATTTACTTATCCGCTGGTTTGCGTCAATTTGCATAGTATTATGAAATAAAAGAGCTTTCAACTCTTCAAACCTCTTGAGGTTTTCGCTGAGTAAATCATACTTTTAGGCACTAGAGTCCCGTTATTTTAATAACTACAGTAATGTAAAATTACATACAGATAGAGAGCGAGAAATAGTGTGTGTATGTATAAATGCTATACGTTGAAATTTAAGTCAAAACTTAAAGCTCTCAAGTACTCTTTTTACACTGTACCGACAGAAAGAGTGTATGTGCTTTGCTACATATATATTATATTATTATATGCCCGCACTTAATGCGCTCTTAGCACTTTTTAAGCTGGCGTTTTTTAGTGATTGGCGCAAAAATATATTACATTGTTAAAATCGTCACAACTTCTACACCAAACAATATTTTTGGCTGAAATTTTCAAAAAAATCATATGTGACATTTAATCATTAAAAATAAAATAAAAACATTTTGAATACATCATAGTTTAACTACTTTTCTAAGCTGAATATAAAAACCTGTTATTAATTTAGTAGATGCACTCCACTTGTTATCAATATGCAATATTAAAAATATTCTCTATAAAAAATAACATTAATCCATACCATATAATTATATAAATAATTATAGTACAAAATTCTCATTCCTACAAATTTAAAATCACTGGAAGTGTGAAATCTGATGCCATAAATATTCGAGAAACATGTGTCGCCTTTTTAAAAAAATACTATGTGTGAACATTCAGGGCATAATAAATTATGAAGTATATTGCTTATTGTCAAATAGAGTCACTAGCCACGGCAGTTATTTTGAATAAACCATTAAATTATGAGTCAATATACCAACAAAACCGATAAACGTATTTTTACGTTTCCCACCTATAATGTGTTAATATGCATATGGCTTTCTAACAGAAGTTTTTCTTCAATAACTGTTTGTTATTAAAGAAAGATAACACTTTATGAGCATTTTTAACTGTTTTTTTTAATATAACGCCTTTCCACTAAGTATGTGAGCACCTTTAAAGTATTTTTACTCTGTTGCTCAACCTCTCTTTTTTCCCGAAGATAGTCGGTATACAAATTGTAAGGTTAGGACAAGTGTTTATTTAACCGATCTCAAAATGTCCTGATATTTTAGGATTGGAAAGGGGGAGTTAATTTTAAGACATCACGAATGACCATGCTTTCGAATAAAAATCGATTGAAAAAAATATTTTTGTACTGGAAATTGCATCTGTGTGGTAGTACGCTAATCCACCGAATTTCTACAGATTGGATCTATAATAGTAGATCCAATCTGTAGAAATTGATCTTAAAACAAATGAGGTATTTTTCAACTCACGCTTTTTACCACAGCGGCTTCGTCATTCTAGTCACATTTAATATTTAAACAGATCTAAATATAACATTATACTTTTAAGAATACCATGCTGTACAATATTGTTGATTCCATATAAGGGTTGATTCTATGAACTTTATAGGTTTATAAAATGAACTAGAATTTATCTTGTACAACTTCATTATATTTCTATACCTGAAACTTACTATTTCTAAATCTAAATTTAACGATATTTTAAAAGATACAAGAAGAAAAAACATGATTTAATTTTTAGCAACATATGTACATGATAATTCAATAATAACTTTCATATTTTTTTACCTAATTTTTAGGAAAAAATTTAATCGAGCACAAAAAAGTTCTTCTGTAAGTTATTTGAATTTTACAATGCAACGACAAAAATATGTGCGATTGATTAAAAATTGCGTTCATCCAATAAACGCTTGAATAATTATTACTGACTCAAAATTGACTGGAAAACAATTCAGTGAACGTCGGTGAAAAATTTGTATTGTACCCGAAGAAATGTCATCACAAATAACACATACCCGAAACACGAAATATTTTTTTATGATACATCTGAAGCAGGGTGCAGGTAAACGTGTATGCATAGTATGAGAATTTGGAGAATTCAAAAACTGTCACATCAGTGATATAAAATCTTGTCATAGTAAAATAAAAAGTCTACAATATGAAATTAAATTGGTTAACTTTGTAAACTTTTGTATTAACCGATTGTGTTACAAATTTTGGCATTTACTTGGTAGAACCGCGTTGTAATAGTATGAAAAAATTACAAAGTATTTTAATTCTACAAAGATTGATTTGTATATTTGATAGCAATTTTGGTGTATGACTTCTTTAGAATTATGTCAAAACTTACATTTACTTAGTTTACTATTCTACTGAAATACTAAAGAGTTATTTTTTCCCTTATTACAAATTATTTAATTTTAAAACTTGAAATTTTGACTACCTTGATGTAATTACTCGACGGGTTCGAGTCCCAGATAAGTCAGAGATACAATCTCTAACCATAGCTTGTTTTACAACAAGTCTCATAACGAAGCGATCAATGAATGCTACATATATATATATATGTTATAGTAAAAAATGAGTTACGTCATTACATTTAATACATTGAATTACTATAAAGCCCAATCAATGTAAGTGTCGTAGTGTAATGAAATGGCTTCCGTGTTTTTAGGTTCACAGAAAAATAAGAAATGAGGAAAGTTTCAAGAAAAAGATTTTCCACGAATTTGTGAGGAGTTTAATCCTATTATTAGCAATCATTATTCATAGAAAGCGGCTGTTTGACGCAAATTGGGGTGTATTACATTATAAAGGTTGCGTGTGACTCAATTTTCTTGGAATGTAATAAATATGAAGGCATGTTTGCAACACTTTACCCTTTCAAGCAAATCAAAATGAAATCAAAAACATGCAAGTAAAATATTCGTATATTTGGGCCACCTTCTCAGCCGTTATGGTTTTGAATCAAATTTTAGTATCAAAAAGCATGAAAGATGATATTATATCAAATCGATATTTATTATGGAGAATTTTTGATGTGGTATTTATTATAAGAAGGAAAATCACATATCCGTTTTATTAAAGGATTCTTAAATTTACTTAGTCAGGTCCGTAGTGAAGTGGTCAAAGTCGTTGGCTTCCTTGTCGGATCTCACGGGTTGAAATCCCAGTACGAACAGCATTTTTTAAATCGATTTATGGATTACTGATCGAAGTTATGGATGTTTGTGATGTACCTTTATGATTCTAAAGTAACTAGAAGTAACGAGAGCGATTAACTAAATAATAGTTTTGTCTTAAACCAATTCTTTCTATTCTTACTCTCTTTGATATAAGAGAAATTGAGCAACTGATTAACAAACGGTTCTGGTAGAAAAACGTCTGCTGAGAAACCTCCATTAAGAGACCATATATTATACTTCATATTGGGAGTGAACATAGAATTAAAAGTTATAATAAACAAAAAAGGCTTATTCGTAAAATAAAATGTTTTTTTTAGATAAAACCCTAATTAGCAAAATTTAGTAAAAATAAATAATTTCATTTAATTATATTACTATTTGTTGAGTTTGTGGATACATTTTGATAAAGGAAAAGTTATTTGGAACTCAGAAAATGAAGCACACATATTATAATACGAAGACAAAGCGCAAAATTTAAATCTTATGCGAATAATGCAAATCTTCAAGGAAATTTTTCAGAATAATTTATAAAGCTTATTGTTCAATAAAATTTAATGAAGTTATACTAAGTCAAAAGAAAATCAACTACACCAAAAAATAGCTGCTAGCTTCGTACATAATTTTAAAGTTGTTTCAGCTGACGTTATAAAATGTATTCAAATTTAAATTTTATGCAGTGTTTAGTTAAAATTTTCATCAGTTGGAAGTTTTTATAAAAAAATTCAACCCCAAAATTTACTTTCAGCTTAAGCACTCTTTCGTTAAGTGAAATAATCCTGATTTTCCAACCCCCGTAGAAACAAAGAAGAAGGAAAATAACATGACGTGTCATTCCAAGAAGGGAGTGTCAGAGATGAGCAACATTTCTAAAGAAAAAAGTTTACGTCAGCATTTACAAAAGCCCAACCTCTCATCATACGCCCCTCTCGTAATAATGTCATTTACTTATTTGTTTTAAATTAGTACACAAAGATAGGACGAAAATTTACTTAGCTCATGTACAATTATTTCAATATCAGTGACTTAATGGTGAAACTTTTAACAATTTACATCAGTAGTGTTTTCCATTTATGATTTTTACTATTTGTCGTGGTTTTTAATGTTTCTTTCGCTCAGAAATACCAAATTATCGATTAAGTGGAACATTTTATATAAAATAACGTACACTTATCTACTGTACCATAGCAGTCTTAAGTTCCAAGCAGTGCTGTAGAAAAGCAGCAAATTCTGAGCTGGCCGTTGAATCCCTGCCTTTACTAACAAATTGTATGGCGGTTATACGTACATCAACTCTAAATTCCAATTTGTGAGCTTATTTTTCGTTAAATGTAACATGTATGTTTGAAAGATTTCTCGTATGGATATTCTGTGATTCGTTGGTGTTATTAATTTACAATTTACGATACATCGGAAGGGCCATATATGCAAATTAAGTAATGATTGTAAGAAATATAGCGAATGGCAAGATATGCGATGTATGGTAAAAACCAATAAAATTTAACTTTCCACTATTAAGTATCACAATTATATAGAATATAAATTATAAATTACATAAACGACGGTAACAAGCGGAATTCATATAATATTATATAAGATTTTGACGCCTATTGTGATATTATGAAATACATGCTGCGTCTTTTATCATATAATGATGGCAATATACCAAGTAAATGACGATTTAATCAATAACAATATAAAAAAAATAATGAAGTGAATTGTGCTATCCTGGTTTGACTTACTGATTTTTCATTACTGATATGACTTGAGAAATTTTATGGAAAGATTGAGTGACGAACCAGTGTGCACAAATAAATTTCGAGATTAATATTAATTGATTAAAATCCCAATAATGACGTTGGTTTTTTTAATGAACTATCCAACCTCATATTCTGTATTGAAATATTGTAAAAAAAATAATTTAAATAAAATGATTTGGCATCTTTGTTTGCTTTTGTTCTCAGAGATTTTTATTAAAAAACCTTAGAAAATGTGATTTTTTCTTATTTAAAAAATGATTTAATTGAAAAGATATATAATTACAATATATATATGTATTTGCTTCAAAATAATAGTAATAAATGGTTTCATAATGACGTGATATTACTTTAAAAATTATGACGCCGGCCCGCTCATCTGAAAAAAGTACCTGTTTTCTACTCAATAGCATGGCTTTGACTATAGGGGGCTTTGACTGTACTCACTTAGAGGAAAGTTTAAATGATTAAAAAATCTCACAAATTCGCGATCCGAGAACTACAAGGTTCTAAGTATATTTTTTTTGTTGTAAATTAAAATTAACAATAAGGACTACTTCCAAGTACTATTAATACAATTCATTGTTACTTCTCTGTCACCAAAAATCAGATAGAACCTTGTAGTTCTAGGGTAACGACGTGGTCACTTTCAATTTATTACGACTGAAGAATGACAAATTGCTCACAAACAGGCATTCCAAAAATGTATTACTGTATGCGCACTAAACAGTGCACAATGTAACACATTCTTTTCTGAACACTGTTAATTTTTTAAGTGGTTAATATTATTTGACCTACTAAAAGCCTTCATCTAACAGAATCTTGAGTCATGCATGCGAGAAAGGGATATATTGATTTGATCAGTAGACATTTTTTAAAATTGCCATGAAGTTGAGAGACCGCTTTACACACTCCTCTCATTTAAATAGGTAAATGATTATGATTGTCAGCAGAATTGAGATAAAAGTCCGAATAAGTGTAATCAAAAACAATAATACACGATACAATGGAACAAGACAAGACATTTTTTAAATCTAAAATTTAATGAACTTTGGATAAATGATACAGTAATAAAAACAACATTGATATGGTTAACTTACTTAAAATTATCGAAATATGTATTTATTAAATAGTGACAACGACTTTTAAAATATACTATTTTTACTATCTTCTTAATTTTTATTGAAAAAACTGAATGTTTCATCTTTTTGGATCTTTCTGCGTCGCAGTATTTGGGTGAAAAAATCATAGAATTCGAACATGACAGTGAAGTTTTTTCAAAGGCAGTAAAGATAAACACTATATTATTTTATTTTAAATATTGAAATCTCGACTACTCGACCAAATGCCGGATTTTGTAACCCAATCTTTTACATAGAACAATGAGATTTATAATAAACCTTATTTTAAGCATACGCAAGTAAAGACAAAAAGTCGTAATTGCAATAATTACTTTTTAGCGTGAAATATACTTTCGCACTCGCCGACGCCTGATTATGGTTAATAAATATACGACACCATTTAGCTGTCAGTCAAATCAAACTGTCAAAAATTTGTATCTGAGTTTTAGTTTAGAATATTGCCACCGGCCTATTTATAACGGCAGCGCCTGTCTTTGAAACGTTGGCATAAACGAAGCGAAAAGGTTCGGGGGAAGGGCGGGGATAGCAGTTTATTTTCTTTTCAGCGAAATAAAATAAATGAAAAGTCAGAAATAATGAAATTGGAAAAACGAATGGTGTTGAAACGCAACGAAACCGAGCTTAAAACTTCAGACACTTTCTACTGGCAACAAACTTGCAAACAAAATAACGAAAATTATTCATCGTCTTCTTTGCATGGTAAAATATGAGTCTGTGCAGTTCTTACGCAAATTTTTTCATATATATAATTTTTCATATATATCATATATATAATTTTTCATCCGCACGCGTATATACAAAAAATTATGTACAATAATGAACTTAATTAATTTCTTCTCGTTAGACTTAAACATATATTTTTTTCCCGTCTTTACAGTTTATTTTGAGCACTAGTTTTACGTTCATTATTTCAATCCCAGATAACTAAATTTTCTGTATCGATTTTTAGCTGATATTTGGTTTGAAAACGTGGATATGCTGTCATACATTCCTGGTTTAATTTAAAAAAGCGATAAATAATCTATTTGTGATTACCAAACGCCAACATCCGTCACTAATTTCTAAGAAGAGACGTTGGATTGAACGAAGTCGCTAAAGACTTCGTTCAATCCAACATAAAGAGATGCTCTGTTAATAGTTTTAATAATCTACATTAGGTGAGAAAATAGTGAAACAGTAATTAATCAATTACTTAAAACTATGATTTTGTAATAAAATTATTGTTGGGTGGTTGTGAAGACAGCCTTGGAGTAAAGGTAAACCATAGAGCTAGCCAAACACAAAAAACAAGCTTTTTAGGCTAAAGCTCACAGAGGGGAAATATTTTTTAATTCAAATTTTTAAAATATTGTAAATAACAGACTTTGATTTTCAATTAAAATCAAACTCTCCTATAACCTTATGCAGACATATGTTTCATATTTAAAACCCAGTTCAATAGATCTTTACCTTTTACTTTCCCTTTCTCCCAAAATAATTCACAAAATTGAAATCCTACTTTTGTGATTTTAATGCGAAACAATTTTTTAGATGATTCGTGTAGTTATGAACGGTGATGTGAAAATATTGTTCTGTTTCCCAGTGAGTCTAAATAATGGAGAGGAAAATTCACGCAGGCTGTTTGAACTTGTTGAAAAATTTAAATTGAAAAACACACCTCAATTTGGGGAAACTCAAATCCAGACAGGACATTACGAATTCATTGTTAAAAATGAGACAGGATATATATACTAAATTACAGCGAAGCCTTTGTGAGTTGCCTTCGGGTTTGCGCCATAATACGTGGAAAAGTTTTGAACATTTTTGGTAAATAATCAAGAATATATTTGATTTAAAAAAACAAGCGAGGATATTTTTTTAACGTTATACTGTAATTAAAGATTGTTTAACAAATAAATATTCAAATTTTTCAATGGATTTTTATTTACACTGTATTATGCAAAAGCAAAAAAAATATAATTTAATAATTAAATAATACATGCTGCATTAAAATGGCTAATTACATGGGCTTCAATTCAAATCCATGAATATCTACGAAGTTAATAATAATTTTAAACACATATCATAATTCATAACCATAAATAGTCAGATATAAGTAAACTTCTAGAACTTCCTAGAGCATTGTTTTTATGAAAAATTAATGTATACGGACAGAATCATAAACAGTTATTGTAAAACATATTTAAATTTGAATCGTTCAAATTATGTACATTTACACAAGTTTTGTCACTAACAACCCGGGTTTCGTCTTCAGGCGTTGACGTGCACGAATTAACTTGAACTGACCACTTTCCGTTTCGTAGACAAACTTCTGTGCAAATACCTCCTTTCAAAGGCCATATGCTTCACATTAGAAGTGAACATAGATAAAAAAAAACATTATATAATAATATATTTTAATACATTTCAATCCTTGATTATTTCGACATTTTTCTTCACCATACGTATAATGTTGATTTTGTATTGAAATGTGTTCTGCGGTTTCAAAATACTCAACCTCAAACAGACGCATCTGCTTCGAATTATTGTAAACCAGACAACAAAAAAATATTTCGTAACATGCAATGCATATATTAATGAGACACAGAGAATCGTTTACAAACATTTCAAAGCCATCTGTGTAAATGAATAAAATATACTCATGAAATGTGCAGAATATGGCATGATACATTTTATAGGGCAAACGATTTCTCAATGATACATAAATAAACATGCTTTTTTTCAATTCCTTTATCAATGTAATTCTTTTGAGTAGGAACTATAAACGTAGATTGTAATTAAAATATAAATGAAATATTTTTAAACCTGACATAAATTTTCTATTATTATTAAAAATAAAATTCCCTATTCGCCACCTGTGTGGTCGAGTGGGCAACGTCGTTGGCTACCGCTACGGAGGTCACGGGCTCGAATCCCAGTACGGACAGTTTTATAAATTGATTTTTCAATCGATTTATGAATTTCTGTTCAAAGGCATGGATGTATGTGATGTCTTGAATTCCTCTCTCCCACCCTTCCCATGAACGGGGCGTATCGAGAGAATTAGCTAATCACTAGTCCTGTCCTAGCCCTTTCCTTCTATTCCTAATCTCTTTCGAAAAAGAGAGGTTGACCAACTGAGTAACAAGCAGTTCTCGTAGAAACACTTATGTTGAGATAAACTCCATTATGAGTCCATATGCTCCACGTAGGGAGCGGACATGGTAAAAAAAAATGCATTAAGCCTATGGTTCCTTATATTTTTATCAAAAAACAAAACACTCTTTTGTACTAATTCTTTTTTTTGTTTACTATGATAAGGACCGGTTTCGCTCATGATAAAAGATTTCAACCTATAAGGGTAAGTATGTATAATATCGCCTGCTGTGGCCCAGTTGGTTAGAGCTTGCTCTAACGGCCACGCAGTTCTGGGTTCGGTTTGCGGTAAGATCACAGTGAATTTGAGAATTATTAAATCCAAAGTTGTGATCAAAGACTGGGTGTTTGTGATATCAATTCACAACATTTTACTCTCCTCCCATCCTTCTGATCCTTTAATAACTGGGTGTAGCAATAGCGATTAGTCAACCACAAGTCCTGTTCTAGGCTCATCCTTCTTTCTCTACTACTCACAAAAAGTGAGGTTGAATGACAGTTATTACACAATAAGTGTTCTTGATGTATCGTTTAACACGATATATAAAAAAACAATATGAATATATTTTCGTTTTATCTGTTTGCAATGCAGGATCGCTCTTCAAAATAAACTATAATCATCGTATATCAAATATGGAATATTTAAATACTCTTCTGGAATAGTAAAATAATGTCATATTTTATACAAAGTTTAAAGGTCTAACGTAATTAACTAAACATATACATACTTAATTAGATTTTCTGTATATTTGTAGCATTTACTGAAGAGTTTTAAATCTCTAAAAAGATTTTTCAATTAATATACGAATGTAGCAAAAGACATGGGCGGCTGAAATGCTTTCACCCTTTTCTAGTCGACAATGTTTTTAGAATTAAAATGGTAAGTAGTAAGACCATTCATGTTTAGAAACTATTCGATTTATATAATAAATATTTAATTGTTTACGTTTAATATGCATGTGCTTTAAAATAAGAAAACAAAAACAGACAGTAAAAAACAAATTGAAATAATCAAAAGATTTTCTCAAGCCAAAATTCGATTATAAGAATATTCTAAGTGTTTTATTTTACTAGTTTCAGTGCTTCCAATATAAACTCTCGTTAGCGGTAAATACGGACTGGCATTTATCGCAGTTTGGTACACAATAAGATTGGAAAGGTTTTTGAAATGATCTTTGAGGATAATGAATGCAAGCGTTGCAGGAAGGTTTCTTGCTCGTTCGAAAAATTATCTTTGAAGGTAACTTATTAGCGTACAGAATTAACGGAATCACAAAGATATAAAGTGAACACATAAATATATATTGCCTCCTAATAAAAAGCATATTTGTATAAATAATTCGGTAGAAAGTAACCTGTGTTAGAATACTAAAGAGTACTACAAAAAAAACATCAGTATAACCAGTTAATTTTTTGTAGTGATAAGCCGACCCCTGACGCCCACAATTTAAACAAAAAGACAAAACCTCGCCTTACACCGAATAAATACTTGATCGTCTGTTTTTATTTCATTACAGTGTACTTATTTAAATATCTTTCTTCCTCGCCAGAATAGTGTAAAAAGTTTTCCTTTGGTTGGATCCTCGGTCCTGGGAAAACTCTCTCGCTCTGGCACGCCGGAGGAAAGTTCCCGGAGTGAAAAACTTTCGCATTAACGGGGGATTAGCGGAGGCGCTTAGGGGGAGGAGATGTACCCGTATAGCAGTTGCGGGAGACTGTTATTAATATTATTATCATTGTCGGCGTGTCGTGTTCCCTTTATCTACTCGATAAGAAAATTACGTTGTGCAATGTGCTATTTGGTTAATCTCATAAGAAATTGTGCTTGTTCAAATTACACAAGTTTGAATATTTTGAATTAACATACAGACATTAAAATATAACGTATTCAGAACTACCAATCACAACTCATTTTTAGTAATATTTTTACTAAAACCACCAATATTTTATTTCGTAGATAATAAAGATTGGATGTGAAGTAGAATGTAAGCGCTTATTCTGCACCCCATCCCATTATAGAATACATTATACTGTTAATGCTGAAGGGTCTCTGCAGCCTATCAACGAAATTCCCGCTCAATTATCAAAAAGTCCATGCAAAATTTATATCCGATTCAAAAACAAAATGTTAACTTTTCATATTTTCGATTGATTCTACAGTAACTTTTTAAAATTACATTTTTAACATAACATTTAATTTGATATTTTTTTAGCTCCATTTGTTGAATAAGAAAAGACACAATATTCCTTTGTACTTTATTTCCAATTGATTTATAAAGGTCAGGACCGACTTCGCTCGTGGCGAGCATTGTTAACTGGTAATAAATAGAATTTAACAGTGCTACTTAAACAAAAACAAATTGAAATAAAAAGTTGTAAACAACAATTGACATTGAAAAGATTTTACAAAAAAAAAACCGTAGAAGTGACTCTATAATTACACAAAATTAAAATGTTTTAACACCTCTGACACATAATTTAAAAATATTCAAAGAGTAAGAAAGATAAAGTGGTGTTTAATTGTAATTACAAACATAATTATAATTTTTCATAAAAAAATATTTCATTTTAATATGTTGTCATATATTTGTTTTTGCATCTTTATGGGTCCTAGTGCCGGGTAAACTTGAAAAAACGCATGGTAAATTGTTGTATCGTGTACATATTATATAATAATGAAGTTTAGAGACAAAAAGTGAAGGAGTGTACAAAATTTGAACGATTCTAATTCCACTCAGCACCTTTAGTTCAAATCTTAATTTATATCGTAAGTTGTAAAAACAAAAATCTTCTTAAGACAAAGAACTAAAGATCTAAGAACAGTATCAGTTTAAGAAATCAACTTTTGTTTCTCCAAAAAACTACACATAAAAACTCATATTTTCGAAGACGCAGCTTTGCAATTATTTATAATTTTCCAAAACCGTAGAAAAAGTTTACTAGCCTATTTTCTTTATTTGTGGAATATAATTAATTGTTGAGTTATCGCCGATTGTAACTAGCTATATCACACGTATTTACCATATAATAACCTACCCATTGTGTTAGTTCTTTGATGTATAACATTATATTCACTGCAAGGGCAGACGTAGACACTGTTCCGTTCACGTAGATGCACACAGCTTTTCAAACGTTAAACGCTACGAACAAACTTTTAATGACAACTCCCGCAAAAACGGGTCTTGAAATAATTGAAATTAAAAAGCACTTAGTTCTTATTCGCAGAAAAAAAAACTAATTTAAAATGGGCAAGAATTTCGTTAAAGTTTACATCGAGAGACGGCGCGGGTATATACATGCCAAATACTTATTTAAGAGAGAGCTGAAAGTTTCCGAGAGTTCTCAAACTATTAAACAATGTGTCTCTCCACAATTTGCGGCGCTGGAAAAATTATAAAGTTCAGCTCTATCTTGGAGAAATTGAGACGGCATTATACAAAGCTATTTGGACAAGATTCTAAAAGGCTTCGTGTAATTCGGATTTAATTTCGTTTTCACTGTCTTATTGTGATCTCAAAACATGTGTCGTAAAACTATATTGTAGGGTCCGTGGTCGACGTTGTTGATTTCGATTGCGGTGCTTACAGGTTCACGAATTTATGGATTTCAGTTAAGACATGGATGTTTATGATTTTTTATTCCCTCCCATCAACTTTACCGACTTTATTCGAAAAATGGGTTGTAGCGATAGCGTTTAACTAACAACTCATCTTAGCTCTTTCTTTATATCACGACTTTCTTCCAAAAAACAAAAGAAATTGTGATTAAATCCATTAAGAGTACATACGCTCCACATCGGGAGCGGACATGCTTGAAAAAACAAAGCCTTTAAAATAAACTAATAATTTATTTGAAGAATTGAGCGGTTACTTGGATGAAATTCATATTTTATCTAAAATTAAAATAATAGCTTACCGAGTAACACAACCAGTTAATTAACAGAATTTAATTTTAATTTATATAAGCAGCTCACTATTGTTTGTTTAACTCAACGATAAATGCATGAACAATACAACTCGTTGGTGTATATAATACCTTCTCGTCTAGTTAAAAATAGATAATATAAATATGTATTTTTTTTATCAATTGACAATATATTTTTAAAGATATTCTTTTTTACGACTCTGTCTTTAAATCCTTTTAAAACAATTTAAACCATTAACTACATAATAACTTTCAAACTAAAATCAGTTAATGAAACTGTTTGTGCCGGTATTCAAAACCGTGAGATCCACAACCGAATGCAACGGTATTGACAACACGACTGCGGATCCCCGATATTATCTAGGTCCGTTAAAGGTTAAATTTCAATGCGATATAAAGTTTGTATTATGACAATTTAACAACACTTAATTCATGCCTCCGGTTAGGCGTCATATTATTTCTGTGCTAATTAGGATCAACTTTTAGTGCCATTAGAACGTTATCTCCAAACTAAAATGAAAAAAAAATTCAAAGATACCGAGCGATACTACGTGAGCAGATTTTTATCTTTTTAATTAAAACAAGACTAACCGAAGAAATTAATTATTACTTCATGAAGTTTCGCCGGGTTAATAGAAGGACTGGAATATTCAAATAGAATTTTCCCGTCGGAAATTGGGTGACAATTTCTCTGACCACCTCAGCATCCTGCGGTCACAAAGCTGTCACCGAATTTCGGTTATTACCCAGGCCATAAACCTTCCACGTAGAAAATACGATCGCCATCGACGTGGCTCTCCAATAAATCAGTGGAATATAATGGGTTCACCAAAGTTTCTTGTGGAATTCGTCTGGGAAGAATCTCGCAAGAATTCCACTAAATCGCCAACGATAAGAACCAGTGCGGTGCTTTTTGATTAAATTATATAAAAACATTTTTTTTCAACTGCAAATTGATCTATATACATTTTAAAACTATTAATTATCAAAAGCGACTTTTTTGCGTATACATTACGTTCAAGAAAAACTCGCTCATTTTGTCTACATCTATATTATATTTTTGTTTTTCCTATGTCTAATCTATAAGGCAAAGAAAGAAGGATATTATTAAAATGAAAATTATTGCCATAATTTAAAATTTTGATAAGATAGTTCCTAATAATAGAAAAAAAATCTGTGAGATAAGAACGATACACTTTATTTTGTTAAGATTTGATTAGATGAGGTTGCTGGATTGTTGAATAGTTACTGCCATCATTTTTCTGAATACAATATGTATTAACATAAGTTTTAAATAACAGAAGAAGATTCTGAATAAGCGACGTTGTATTATTGCTATATTGAAAGTTTGCCAAAAATAAAAGTACAATAGTTATTTACTGCTCCTCAACTATGAATTCAAGGTTTTCGCAGTGTTGGTAATCCAGGCAGTGATGATATCAATAATATGATAATACCATCGTAGAGCTTAATATCTCCGTGGTATTTTCCACGACATGGCTTGGCCGGTGATGTCCAGTCTATAGAATCGTTATAACATTTTTTTTTTATAAAGAATTGAGTCTTTGAGGTATATTAACATGATATATTAAAATATTTGTAGAATATTTAGATACTAAATAAATAATGTTTTTTTTGTTATTCCGTTTGTTGTGTAACTTATTATGAATATTATTATCTTTGAGAAACATCTCCAGACTAACTCAATAAAAAACTTTATACCGTAATGTTTTTATTTAAAGAATAGAAATTGTCTCTTTTTTTACACTTTTTAGGCTTATGACACCATGTCTATTTAGGCAACTTTACAGGAGAAAAACAACAAAGCAACGTTTTCAATCGGTTAATTTGTGTTTTATTTTTAGAATACAACTATTTTTATTTTTCTTCATCTTCTTATTTAATTTACATGTAAATGTGAAAATTAAAGGAAACAGAAAATTTAAAAAAATATGCGCAAAGCGTTGTGATTATAATTTATCTTTACTATTTAATAAAAGTTTCCCTTAATTTTAATATTATTAAAGGCGTATTGTAAGTTAGAGTTTCTTAAAGAGGCGAAACACGTGTCACAATTTTTAACATAAGTATAGTTACAAAGTTATCGATACAAAACATGAACTTACACAAAGCTACCGTCGAATCCAACGAAAATATAATGTTGATAATTCATAAAAATGGTCTTTTATCTTTTAAACCTCCATGCCCATGATGCAATCGTAAATAGTTGAGCCATTAAATCATTCAATATTTCTCTTAATATTGTCAATAAGTATTTATCATTTTGGGTATTCTAGCATAAAAAGATTTTTAAAATTATTTTTTAGCTTCTAACTTAGGATTAAAATACTGTCAATAAACAGTGAAACTGAGATGCCATCATGATGCCATCATGGAACGTGATTTTTTAGGATGGCATGTTACGGATTAAACTTCCGCAGTACCAAACTAATAAATAACAAATAAGCGTTATTTTTTTTTCTTTCCACTGAACTTGAGGATAGAGTTACCCATAATCAATAAGAGTACCATTTAAAATAACACTTTTTATAACTAAATTAACTAGTTTTTGGACGGGAAGTAGAATAAAATTAATAAAAGAAGATATGTCCTGTTTAAAATGATTTTAACAAATATTTTTTTATAACACTAGATATTTTTGCAACGTTGTCCCCTTGCCTGTTGTCATCCTACCCGCTACTGGTGCAGATATGACAAAATTGGTCTTGGCCTGACCGCTACGGTATTCATAATCATTTCGAATCTTCTATTTTATGACTATGCAAAGAATGGAGAGGAATTTTGTAATATCATAAAAGGTGTTTCATCTCCATCAAAGCCGACATGACAGAGACTTGTCATATCGCATCACACGAGACCGATAGTCATTTTGAAAATCACTCTCCAAAGTATGCATAGTTACTATGAAAAAAAGTATAATAGGTCGATTAAATCTGCCCAAAATATCGGTGGCCTGAAGAAAAATTAAAATATATATTTTGAAGTTTCTTGTTACTTAGCATGTTTCATCACATTATGTTGTTTTTTTACTCCATATCAGCTCCCTCAGGAAATGATTTTCTATCAAATTTTGTCATTCACGACCTGGGTTTACCCTTTCGGCATCTTCAGGCGCTCACGTGCACGGATGAACTTGAACTGACGCTTAGTAAAAGAACGTTTCGTGTTTATATAAGAAATTAAAGAAATAAACTCAAAGATACATTTGTTTCTTATATAAATGATTTTCTATCAAATTATCACAATTTTAATAAAAATGTTAAAAAAAATAATCTGTAAGAGAGGAAGACCACCATTATTGAATATATTTCCAGTAAGATTTACCGTATCTAATGTAAGTAATTAATTTGTAATTGTTAGTATCGATGTTTGTATCTTACCTCATCTATGCATCTAGTAATAAAGAACCAAACCCTAATATCAATTTTGTAATTTATTCTTTAGATTTAGAATATATTTTTTAGTTTATTTGTAAGTCTTGAAATGTTCTGTCTGATGATGTATCTCAAAGAGGCGAAACACGTTTAAAATTTCTGTGGCTGTAGTTTAAAAGTTCTTTAGTCATTTTTGTTGAAAATGATATATCAGAAATTGAAACTTGACTATTAAAACGTATTTTTCTGTTTTATTCCTTGAATTTATAATAGTGTTAAAATTGTATTAAAAAAATAGTGTTAAAAAGTGTTTGAAAGAACATTTTTTCTAATTAACTGCAAAATTAGTCATCATTATTTTAACATAGTCATTTGTTTACATGCTTTAACATTATTTTGTGGTTATTAATGCAGTAATAAGCACTTTCACCCACTCATAGAATATATTGTATGCTATATCATATTTTAAACAAAATATTACTTAAGAATTTTTACAATACAGCCACAGATTTTGTAACACAACAAGTGGAATAACAACGATATCTAATTGAATTTTATATCAAAAAAATATTGTTGAAAAAACGTGAAGATTTTTCAGTGGCAATATGATTGAGACATTTTTCACTGGTGACATATTTTAGATAAATTTCAATCATGCTAAATAAATACAAATTTATAAAATACGTTTTATTTTTACAAATATAATGTTTTTTCACGTTGAATTGACAGTTAGTTATATCAACAGCAGATAATTCCTTTTTGTCTGAAGCGATGGAGAAACAAGTAACAATTTATTGTAAATGGGGAATGCTGTGGAGTTTCTCTCCATTAAATTGACAGACCCCAGCAGACAACAAGTTAAACAAAATAAATGTGAAAGATTTGTTAACTCCTGTGCTGCTTGCTCTAAAGGTTACGGATTTCGAAGATGAAATACCTCCTATACGACAGAAAATATATTTTTAATTACTATCAAACTAAATTGTGGTAAAAAAAGTTATTTACTTTTAACTAGTAGCGAAAGTATTTTTTGTGTATTGTATTGTATAACGAAAAGAAATAAAACATTCATTTATTGAAAAAAAAATTTTGCTTATGACGTACTTTAGACAGGTTTAGCTTTATTTGTAAATCTTTTTTCAATACCAATTGCTTGTTACATCCTATTAAATTAATTTTGTTTTATACATATAAATGATTCTGCTAATTGTATTCTGTAATCAGTTGATAATTCTCGTTACGAGTGAAACCGGTCCTGATCATATAAAATAAAAGTGAAATTAGTACAAATGAGTAATTTATTTTTTAAATTAATATAATGCCTTTCCACCAAGTATTGACAGTGCCCTTTAGTTGAGTTGATGTCAATGTCCCAAATATTGGACAAAAAAAAATATCATTTTTTTATCAAAATATTTTTTCTGTATCGTTTTTTTTATTATCATCGCATAAAAAAATGTCGTTACATTGTGTATTAAATAAAATCAATACGGTATATAATTGATTAGTAAATCAGGGTAACCTTTTCAATTGGAAGCAGATATGAGGTGTTTCAACTGAATTGTATGGATATACCGCAAACACAAGCAGTTAAAGGTAGTGTTCAAAAGTCAGCCACACAAATGCGGATCGTTGAACCTAAATCGACAACTTAAACTCTTTGTACAGAATCGATAATAGAATAGGCAAACCGTTGTATTTGACTGAATGTCTTCACTTAGCTACCAATGAATAGGAAACCTCAAATAACCGTTAAACACTGAACAAATATAAAGATATAATATCTCAAATAAAATACTTACAATCAGATTTTACCAAGAATTGTAAATACATATATTTGGACATGCTATTGGGATTCGACATGTGGACATGGCTCGAAGCGAGTAAACAAATAAATAGTTTGTCTATAAGCGAAGTTGTACGTTATATAAAATTTACTTTTTTGTTCCTCACGTTGTGTCACAGATTGTGACACATGTTTCACCTCTTTAGGAAACATATTTAGACAGAATATATTAAGGTTTACGAATAAACAAAAAAAATAATCAAATTCTTATGTTATAAATTAGAAAATGAAGATCGATGTTTTTTTCTTCTCTAGTGAATAGGCAGTGATAATAACAAACTAATTACTAATATCATGTACGGTAAACCCCAAAGAAAATAAGTTCAACAATGGTGAGCTGCTTATTATATTCAAAATGTTATTTACTGTTAAACTGTTGTAAATTTGGACCTTCATACTAATCAATCATCAAATCAATAACAGTGCATCATCTATTCGTAAAGTTCATATTTTATTTTTTAATGCAATTATATATTATGATCAAAACCAGGTTCAATCATCATTTGATAATGCTGTCCATGAATTAACACAATATCTAACCATTTTAATACAATTGAATTAGTAGTTCAAAATTACTTTTTTTATGTATAAACTCCAATACGCCAAATGTTTTAAAATTGAAATATCATACGATATAAACTCGATGAGAATTGACATCACAAACACCCGCGTATCTCTCTCTCACTCAGATCTCAAATTTATGTTTAAAAAATATAAATTAGACATTGGCCTTGACGGAAATTATGCCCAGACCCGCATGAGCAGTAGTGCCAAGCTCTTACCATTCACAGCGGGCGAGTCACTTAGATATCGACTGTGGAAAGGAAAAAGAACGTAGGCCACAGTTTTTTCAAAACAGGTTTTTTTCGATAATCACAATGTATCTAACCTAATTAATACAAGTTATATCAAAAGGATGCAAGCTGCCAATGCCGAACTATTATCTAAATTTAGCTTTCAAGTTTGAAAAAGATGACTTTGTAAAAAATTAAAACCAAGAAAAAAGACTGAAATATAAGTTTTTTCCAGACAATTTCTTTAATTCAAATTAGATTATGTCAATTCAACAACATTTTAGAAGTCTCCGTGCACTTCAAGGTTGTGAATAATTCATAATTTGCATATGGCCCAAAATCATCAAAACACGTTTTTTGCGCCTCCTGTAAAATTTGACATGTGTGGGTTACGTCCTTTTTCCTTTCCACAGTCGATATGAATATAACATACGGCTATTTTTACGCTATTATTATTTAGTTCTACCAAACAATCATACCAATCCATCGCAATGGATCATGTCGCATAATATAACTGATATAATAGTGTTTTGTATTTTTTTCCGTAGCAATTTGCTTGTTGCTAGTTTTGACTTGCCGACACCAAATCACAGTAAGGTTTATGAAATAGTACACGAATGAATGGAAACGCGGTTCGGGTGGGCGGTGGGAAGGTCTCTGGTTTTCATTAGTGTGTCGCCGCTGATGGAAAAACTATCGATTTTTCCATAACGGCCGCGTTGCCATGGAGCCCCCCGTGACGTCACACGTCATGGTTATTATTGCTTTTATTGTCGCCGCATGCACGGAGATCTGGTGAATCGGGGGAGGGCTTTATCTGAAAGTAATCGATTTCGGATTGCCAGGTGGAAGCCGTTCGATCATTTGCGCTCGTATTTTATATTGGGCGTATCTTATTTCAGTTTTTTCTTTCGCCTTTCAATCACTCACCTGTGATTGAATTCGGAGACGGGAATAACGTATAAACAGGCGAGATATCGAATAGAATCGGTTCACGATCCGCACACTGGAAATTTCAATTGACGAAATTGAGAGATTTTCATAAGCGCAATTTTTAGTGCAATTTTGTATTATTACTGCGTAAAGGGTGAATTTACTACTTATTTATTGAAGCCGGAAAAAGCTATAGCATCATTTTACTCTACGTTCGTTATTTTTGAATCAATTTGTCAAACGCATCAAATATAATTTTATTAAAATATTTCTAGTGTATTCTACACTCTGATGATATTTGATATATTTAAAATATGGAAAAACTATTAACTATGAAGGATTACTTGTGAGACAGAAATAAAACACAAACTAGGACGAGTAAATTTGTACGTTCGAAATATTGAATGTACAGTTAAATATAAATTCAATACGTACCACGATTGTGTTATTAAATCTGCTCTTTTTTCCCCAAAAGATATTAAAACTAATAATTTGTGAAGGCTTACCAAAAATTCGCTATAGTATAATTTGTTTCAATTCCACGAACGTTGGGTATTTACCTGAAACATAAAAGAAATAAAGAAATTAATATTATTTATACACTCCATCGTAAGTTTCGTATTTTTTCAGGCACAACTTAAAGAGCAACTCTGCCAAACTACACAAAGAAAGTTTTTAATACAAATAATAAACATTACGTAGTTTCTAGATTGTTCTGCCAAACTCTAATAAAAGAAAATCCATTAGGTTTATTTTTTTATTTTTGACAAAAAATATTACGTCGTTGTATAACTGAGAAAGTTGAGGGAATAATTTAAATGTGAAAATAATGGCATAGTTGATTTAAAGCATAGCTTAAATAAAATAAATGTTTGAAAAATATTATAAAAATGAATAAATATATGAAGCGTTTACTATCAAAACCTGTTAAAACGGGTTTATAAAATTTTATATGAGATATGTATTCCTCCTATATAATTCCAAAATATTTTAGTTTTAGGTTAATTTGTGAATTTTAATTGGTTTTAAAATGTATAATATAAACCAATCAGTACACGCTTTGGCGGATGAATAATACGTAATATTTTACTTGCATACTTGTTAAAATGTACAAATCACGTCATAATATACAGAGATGACTATTTAACCAAGATCACTTTTTCCTTTTTTTCTCGAAACTACCAGAAGTCGTTTTAGCCGGTTTTGAAAGTGAGCGCTTAATATATTGTCTTAATGCATTTAAAGTTACCTAATCGCTCTCGCTATACTCAATTAAAAAAAATGAGATAGGTTGTGAGCAGAAAAGATATATTGCTTTTGTATCTTATCTGTGAATTTCTTTCCAATATTTTTCACCAATATCGTTTCTTTCTCCCCGTTTTTCAGAAAAATGTTTATTTGACAAACAACTTTAGTTTTCTCTACACAAACGTATAATGAAAAATGTCTTTTAAAAAATACTGTGTCAGTAAACAAATATTTCTAAGTGAACTAAGAAATTTATTTCATTCGAGCTCGATTAATATACATACATTGTATTAATAAAAACAAAATATCCCTCTGTACTTCATTTCACTTTATTAATTAGGACAGGACTGGTTTCCCTCATTGCAAGCATTGTCAACTGATAAGAAAAATATATAAAGAGTGCTATTTATACAAATTTAAATTTAAATAAAAGGTGTAAGCAACTATTAACAATGAAAAGAATTTACAAATTACATTATAATTACACAAAATTAAAATTCTTGTTAGACGTGGAATGAAGTACAAAGAAATATTGTGTTTTTATTAATATAATGTCTTTCCACCAAGTAAGTATTGACAGTGAACACCCTAAAAGTGATACATACATTTAGTAGAAATTATTATTGTCTATTCTTGAGACTGGTATTATATTCAACATTGAATTACTCAAAACGCATATCGATGAGAAGCGTTTTTTTAAGGCAGAGTTTAGATACTACTTAAAGAGGGCATGTTATAAGTAATATTTTGCAGAAACTACCCACACTTAAGCGCAAAGGCGATGAGGCGGAGAATTTGACACCATGCAAAAAATTAGGATTTTCCACGTACTAAGTGCCGTTGAAAAAGAATAATATTATATTTGTTAAACTCATTGTATAAAATGTATTAATAAATATTTTATATTAAAGTATATTTACATTTTGAAAAACAACTTTCATACGATTGCTAAAAGAAGCTCTTAGAAACGTATGAGGTTTATACAGACTTCTATGGAAATAATTAGAATGGAAAGCTTTTTGAGCTAGAAAAAAGCTTTGTAAGAAAAATAAGCTTAAAAAATAATGTTAAAAATGAAAAATAGCGAAGCAAGAGTGTAGCATTTCATTCCACGATCCTGACTTGCACTCTCCAGTTCTCACACTCTGCAAGTGGGAAAATGTGCAACAAGAGGTGGAGCTCTCAAATGTTATCAGTATTTAAGTTTTTAATTATGTGTTTACTAAGCGTCGACTTTACTAAAACTCTATTTTAATAATGAAAAAGTAGCTACACACGAATACTATATTTTAATTGATAGCTATTCCAGCATCAAGGCATTGTTTTTTTCTCAGCTATGTATTCTTATTTTGATGTAAACACAATACGTCATCGTATTGACAGAAATTGGTATGAAGAAAATTGATAGTTTTGAGTGAAAATAAAATGAAAAAAATAGTGTTTAGGATAAAGCTTCGAGCATTGATATGTTTTGGTTACACACATAATTATAATATAAAAATATTGAATTTGAATCGTTCAAATTATGTACATTCACACAAATTTTGTCACTAACGACCGGGGTTTCGATTTTAGGCATATTCAGGCGATCAAGTGTACGGATGTACTTGAACTTGAACGATTCAAATTTAATATTGAAATTCCACCAAGCACCTTCAGTCGAAATCTTAATTATAGAAATATGTATGTAATTATTTCGATCTAACACAAGTAGAGTAAAAAATGAATAGACATGTGCGATATCCCGCATCTAAATCAACATTAGTGTATAAACGATGAAAAAATATTGTTTTTGCCAAACTTATACAATAAATTCACCAAATAAGCATTGATATCCAAGAATCTTTTTGTATTTATAACTCATTTTTGAAAATATTGTAACTTACTTATTTTTACCAGTACGGTGACGATATGTTATATTAAAATTGATAACTATTGGTAATGTTACTGAGTGTGAAACATGTTTTCCGGTGGAATAACCGAATACCGCCGAATCCATAGCATATATGTATATTACAAAATATTTTTACAAGGTAAAAAAATAACTTAGTGTTTTAGTTCAACAAATACTATTTTAGATATACATAGTTGATAGTTTTTTCAGAGTATGCCTTAATCAGAACTACTGATCAAAGTTCTGGATGAAAACATACACCGAAATAGCTACCAACTATACAATGTATAAAATAATATTCGTAGAATTAAAATATTTTGTTATTTTATCACCTTATTACAATGGGGTTCTACCAAACTACTATATCAATACCTTTTTTTTTACTCTAAAATATTTTATATATTGTGACAAATTCATTTTAAAAAATCTAGGAAAACAAATGAATTGTCATTAAAAATAGATAATTTAGTCAAATTCAGTGAGAATATTTTTATAATGAGGGATGATTGATATTGACTATTCAAAATTTTCTGTAAAAAGATTTAAGAGTCCAATAATTAATACTTATGAATAGTATCGAAACGTCGCGGTCGCGAAAATCATAGTTTCCATTGAGGAAAATTGTCGTGCCCCAATATCCGACGAGGTAAATTTTGTCTGCTTTTTATTCAGTACAGCACCAACCGCAAGACGAAGACAAAGACAAAAGATTAAATAATAACATTTTCAAACGAGCGCAATTATTTGCACGAACCTTTGAGAACCACGGAGTCATGCGCGGGCTACAGAGAAGACAACACACTAGAGACCGTAATGAAATACTCTCTGCGCTCTCAGCTCTTCATATATAAAGTAATATCGCAGTAATGATAAAGAATTATCTCGCTTCGTGTGGCTTTTATTCGACGCTTAGAACAAAGGGACAGAAACGAAAGCGCCGCATAGCTCTTTTGTAAAAGTTTTTTTTTCTATTTATACATTCACAAAGGCCACATTAATTATAAACCCTCATTATTATGCGTATTAAAAACTATAATAATTATAATTTTACTTGCAAAAAATAAAGTGACATTAGGATTAATCTTACGGGAATAATACGTCAGTTTTTCTTAAACCGGAAAATATCTCAACAAATTGCTTTCAATTTTTTTTTATTAAATTGACAGAAACTTCGTAAAACTCTATTATTAAAGCGTAAAAATATTTATTTATTGTTAAAAAATAAAAATTATAGTACATGACATAACAGCTGACGCCAATTCGCCATGTACTTGACAAATATAAAGAGACGAAATATAAAATAAAACTTCATACATAATACATCAAAATCAACACACAAAATCAAGAAATAAAATAGTAAAATTTAACAAACAGTTCACAAATACTATCACTAAAAATGTCCATTTCTCTAGGCAATGAGTTGATCAATCGAACGACCCTATAAACTGGTGACTCATACCTCCTAAGCGAGGTATAAGTTTTGTAATAATGGTGCCAAACTTTATTTTATATAAAAAAATGAGTTTTTACCGTCGAATCCGTCGACAATATTTTGAAGATTAATTATCTCAATTTTCGTAGATTTAAAAAAATATTATTTTTCGTCAAGACTCTTGCGTATATATTTTCCCATTAGAGGTAAAGTGAGCCAAGTGGTATTTAAGAAAAAAAAAAGATGCGTTGTAGTCTTCTACACGTCTTAAAATGTCTAAAAAGTGAAGTAACCTCAGTTAATACACATTAATAGTGTTATATCTGTAAAATAAAAATATGCAAACCACCAAAACACTAAGCGAAGACGTGATTGTACTGACATGTCCAAGGAAAAGTTTTATTATTTTACTTGTTGGCCCACTTCACCTCTGGAGGGCTCATATAATCAATTATTAGATATATTAGAAACAAAAATTTGCTAAAAAAAAAATTTTGAATATTGCCAGACAGTTTACTATGTTGTTTTTTGATGATGACAATAATGAAAAACGTTTGTATACCACTGGTTTATTAAAATATTGACTATCAATGTTTAATTCATACAACTTGGCAGCTTTGACACGTTTTCTGACCATCCATCATTTTACGGAGACATTCAAATGGAAGCTAAGCTAAATTTTACCTGCCGCTTTTTGCAACGAGCCATAGTCACCAAAAACGCTGTTTCAACTAATTAAATATGTCTCGAAGTAAGTTGCCAACAATACTTCACGTAGACAGACGTCGTGAAGTTTAGACAGGTGGAGAACTTACTTCTGAAGTTGACTTGTGGGACGTCTAAGTTTATTTGAAGTCTTCGTTAAGAGTTTATGGGTGTACCCAATGAGCGCTTACTTGTGCAAAATACACAAATTAAAGTTAAAATTATATTTGTCATATAAATGTTTGAGCATAGTTCGTTGGATTTATTTGAATGTTTAACTTTTTAAGTTGTTATACGTGGGTTAAAATGTCAATTTAGACTCCTTATATATTGAAAATGATGAACCATTTCCTTATATAAATAGAATGCTTTAATAATGAATACTCAAGTCACAGAGACTAAACTAAATTTTTTTTTTTTTTTTTTTAAATATTGAGGAATAAATTGAATAAAGTTTTTTTCTTTGGTAAAAGTTGACGTGAAGTAAAGATATAGCGAAGCTCAGTGCAATTAAGGAGACTATATAGCTGATATGATTTATTTTCAAGTTACATTACCTGAGAATGTCTTGAAACAATTAATAATGATCAAATCAGGATATACGATGTCAAAAGAAAAAAGCACTGATAACTAATAAAAACTAAAAAGGTTAAGGACTTCAAAAGACACAAAATATCCTTTAAGATTTTAATACACATGGTTATTATAAATTGAATTTGGATTAAGCGTACTGTAATTCAAACAATCACTGTTTCACAAAACGATTTTAATTCTATAACCACAAAACATACCTATTTATACATCACCTAACGGTATACAGAATTATTAATAATTTAAATGCCAGATATTGACATGGCCGCATTTATTGTTGACCACATGCGTTTAGTTGCATCATTCGCCACAGGCCTTAATATGGCGGTCTATCATAACGATTACACAACAAAACCTGATCTGCAACGTACACGTGATGTCGGAATCGCCGTAATAATACCATGCCATGTCGTTTTCTAGCGCTTTTTTTTTAATAAACCATAGTTATTTTTGTATTAATTCCACATTTTATATAATATCTAGACTAGTTTTGCTCATTGCAAGCATTGTAAATTAATTAAAGATAAATTAAAATCTGAAATTGAGAGAGACTAGTCACAAGTTAGCAAGACTTAACAGTTGGCACATGAAGAAGGATAAGAATTTTTAGATAAATTAAATTATTTTGTCTACAATTAGGTTTGTTATTACCCTTTACAAATAAATACATGATCCTGATTCCACAATAAAAAGTTATGGGGGAAAATACAATAGTTTTTTATTATTTTTGATTCACTGAAAAAAAATGCAGAAAAACGTACGTTTTTTAGTAGCAAGAATGAGATATTTTTATTATGACGTTTGTTAAAATTACCCTTATTGGCTGAGCCGCAAAGATATTGGCTGTGGGCCGCAAGCTTTGAATAATTGATCTAGACTCTATATTCTCAACCTTTTTGATCCCGTGACCTCCATACCCGTAGTAATCAGTTTTTCGAGAATCGGGACACAATTATTTTGGGATCTCGGAATTGATGACTGAGAAAAAAAGTGAGAAATTGATAAATTCTAAAATATTTTTCAACTCGAACAAAAAAATGTAAGAATTTACGGACTTTCTAAACGGAAAAAAATGTGAGCTTTTTTTAAACTTCGCTCGTCCAAAAAAGTTGCAAATTTACGGTTTGCACATATAGATATTCACAATAATTGTATTTAGGATATCCGTGACCCCCAAAACTGTGCTGCAACTTCCCTTAAATATCTTTCTCTGTAACCTCCTTTGAAACATGCTGTAGACCTTGGTTGAGAAACCCTGATGTAGATACTCAATGTGTCAACTAAAACAGTTCCTGCTACAGTAAAATTCAATTATTTCTTTAGTGTAGAAGTGATGTACTTCAAAGTAATAAACGAAGTTCTTCCATCTTTCCAGCGTTATGTTTGGAGTGGGTACCCAAGTTCACAATGTGATAGCATTTCACCAACATTTTGATGAAGGCGTCTCAGGACTTCACATAAACTACGCCGTGTACATATTTACACATAACCATTATTGCAACTTTGTATAGAATGTTTACAAAAGCATTTACAAGTTAGTCGAATAGACGCATTGGTGCATCGGAAGCTCGTGCTATCTTTTGTTTTGCTTGAAGCTGCAACTAGCAAATGCATCGACGAGAGAGAGCTGCACATTGAATGGAAATACCTCAGAGATTGGCAACAACAGGCATTTTCCCACACAATATTGTATTTTATACATCGAGTATTAATTGAAGAACTGAATGAATATTTTTTTTCAAAGGATAATTAGTGTATTAAACGGAAGCAAAACGTAGCTTTTGTTATAAACAACACAACAAAAGACTGCTTAAAAGCTTGATATTTAAAAATTCACGCTGGAATAGATATGATGGGTATCGTTTCGTAATTTCACAATTATTGTCAAGGAAAATTGGTGAACGGATTGTCACTGGACATATATTTGGAATAAGCCCAGATCTTTCGATTATTTTGAGAAACTTTTTAAGATGAAGTAAAAAATAACAATAAATACTTTTTTATTAAAATATTATTTTTATATAGTTGATAGCTATTTTGGTTTCATAAAAACCATATAAACAAATTGAAATTAAACCAAAAAATTAGCATTGCGTTTTGGAAGGTAGATATATAGAACACAGTGAAATATAGACAAAAAATAAGTAAGTTTAAATACTGTAAATAGAATAAATTATGTATTTTTTCGTCAAGTAAATGGCTTCATTACTTTTTAGATATTATGAATACAGAAAACTGTTTGACTCGGTTGAAAATGAATAAAAGGAGTTATAATAATTCATAAGTCATGAAAGTAACAATGAATGCGTATTTTTCGTAACTATTTTCCAAATAAATGCTCAACAAATTTGAATTCACGTGTTTGTGTTATGCATACTATAATTTTACAGCTAGAAAATCAACACACATAAGCAAACATTGTACTTTTCAAAAAGTTCCAAGCGTCGAATGGCAGAAGCCATCTAGATATCATGGTAATCAAAATGAACGGCGTATTTATCAAAGGTTGTCGCGCCCGTCCGCACAACCCTTCTCGTAGGGGTGGCAGTGGCAAACAAAACTTCCACGCCAGTACAACAGCCGGGGTCGTAGGAAAACAAAAGACTTTCACGGTAAACTACTTTGCAATCATAGCCTCTGTTTACCGAGGAAGTTGCTCTATATCCGACGGCTGGATATCGTGCCAACCCTGTATTTGCGTAGACATTTGCGGCGGACGACACACGGGGACAATATTGCAGATATTTTATGAATGAATACACTAGCTTGCTAATATAAGTACAAGCCACCATAAATGGTATAGGCAATTGCTTCTGACATACTCTTGGCTAAGGAAATAAAAACTCTAGGAATGCTTTACATTTATTTGCACCGTTAGCAAATTTTCCATTCTAAATACCAGATGTTTTAGATGTTTAGGGATTTTTACATTCAACTGATTTTTGCAAATAAATTTTCTGTATTAACCTATTTAAAGGAAATTTTACTTTTTATCATATTGTTCAATGATTTTTTTACATAAAAGGTGGTAAACATTGGGAAAAATAGTATTTGAATTACTAGAGTTTATGAAAATGTTTAACTGGATATTCAAAACATAATCTAAAGAAAGTAAGTTTGAAGCTTCACATAGCCACAGACTAAAACAACTATTGATAAGATTAAACGGTTAAAGCTTTGTACACATTAAGAAAATATTGCACTTATTAATCATTTTTGCGAAACATGGGATGGTGAAAATACGTCAATCGTCTGGACCCACCTTTCAGGTGTAAACCTTGTTTTGCATTTTACGGTTATTGTTTGCTCCCGGTTAATGTAATCTGACACATTGTCAATAAAGATTTGATATTTTTGATAAAATTGTACGAAATAATGGAACGCTTGATAAATAAAAATATACAAAGTAGGAAAATATCTTTTAGAGGAGCAAAAAGGCAGGTGACAAATAAAATTTACATCTGCGCATAAATTTGCGAACGTGTAAATTCCACCGCTCGATTTTTGTATTTTATAGCGGAATGTTCGTGTCAATAAATCCGAAATATCCTGATTTAAAATTCGAAATCAAAAAAGTGTTCTTTTTTACGAATTCAGAGATTTTTATTTCACATCCTCGTTTAGTTTAAATAACAAATATGTAGTATTTATAAGTAGAAAGGAAGATTGTTTTTAAAGAGAAAATTATTTATCAACAGCAATAACGAAAAGATTTAACGAACTACTTGTAAACAGATCACACTTAATAAGTGTGTGCTTAATAATTGATTGTTGTAAAATATTTTGCTGAAATTTTATTTAACTATTTTTTACTATGCGAATTACTTCTACTGCGTATTTTTATTATTAATTTTGTGTCTATTTTCTATACAGTCGTCGTTTGCGTATTTTTAGAACTTATTGCATTAAAATAAAAAAAACTATTTGCTTAAATCATTCTATCCAATATGGCGAGCGAAAGGCTAGTCATTTTTCGCACACTAAAACTTCCATAAGCTCTAGAAAAAGTTTTATTATTATATTTTTAAATCCACGTCCGCTCTAAATGTGAAGGATATGACCTCTTAATAGAGGTATCTTAACAGAGAGAGCTGTTTGATCCTCATTCGCTCAACCTCTCTATTTCAAATAGAGTAGTGATATAAGAATAAGGCTAGGACAGCACTAGTGTAGATCGCTCTCGCTATGCTCAGTTATTAGAAGATCGGAAAGGCGTGGGGGAATTTTTAAAGAGCAAAAGCACCATGCCTTTGCATAGAAACCGAAAAAAAATACTGTTCGTTCTAGACGTACTGAACTTGTGAGATCGGGAACGGAAGGCAACAAAGCTAACCGTGGTTAGCGTGGTAAGGGTCTACCCGACAATTATTATTATAATCAATGTCAAAATTTTATCATACAAATATATAGACGATGCTTCTTAAGAAGTCTCTTAATGGAGGCTAAATAGAGTAACGCCTTGTTACTCAATATAACAAATTATCATGCTATTTATACACGAAAAGAATTTTCGGAACAATAAAACATCATTTATTTTTTATCAAGAGAAGCTGAAGATAAAGCATATTCGTATAAAAATATACACTGTCGATTTAAATCTTTTTAAAGTCCCTTAAATGGGCTTCATTAATTAGTTTTACGTCCGAAGGAAGAGAGCAGGAAGGGTTGACTCGCGTCATTTATCATAAGTCACAACCCCTACCGCGCTTGAACTAAACTTTTCAAACAAACCAGTATTATGCTGCCGTTTGGAACCGTATGCAGAATACATTACATGTTATTAAATTAATCTGGTTTAAATATTCATTATCTTAGTCGATTAAAACAACCCTAAGGAGTGAATAATTTATTCTGTTCGGAATGAACTTTAATTTTAAAGTTTTCGACAGATGACATATTTGAGAAATATGAATACACGTTTTTACTCTCCTGTCTAACTTATATTTTAATGAATATCATATTATTTTTATATCTTAATCTGTGAAAATTTTTCACAGCTAATAAAACAAAAAAATCAATCAAAACACTTCGTCCTGCTTTGGGTAAAAAAGTTTACGAAAACTTAGAACAAGGATGTGCTGGGTTTTTTTATTAACTTTAAGTAACAATAAATTAGGAATACTACACGTTTTATTTTAAACACCAACATTTAACTATGCTTAGGGATTGCAATTCTATAATAACTAAAACCGAAATCTTGATATTCAATGTGATTTCTTAATAGCGAAATATCGGTATTTCGTTGTTGAAAATGAACGAAAATCAAATTTTGATTAAATAGAGACCGTCCATGTTGTTAGTAAAATTGTTTGCAATGAACTAAAATATTTTAAATCTGCTCAAGTTGTATTGACAGCTTTCAGAATTAATGAGCTTTCAAATGACGTATTATATTTTGAGATATTGTTTTTTTATAAAAATCATTTGCTTATGATTATAATTTTAATGTCAGTATTTTGTAATAATTAATATTGGAATTCTTGGCAGCGCCAAACAGTAAAAAAAAGGATTTTTATTGCGAGGCCGTTAAGCTTGCTTTTTACATACAATAAAGATTTGAAAGTGTAAACTAAATAAAAAAAATATATGTTTTATTTTCATTAAAATAAAATAAATGTGTGCTGACGGTTCTTAAATATGTATATGTACATACTACATTACTTAGTAAAAACACAATATTCCTTTGTACTTCATTCCACTTTATTTAATATGTCAGGACCGGTTTCGCTCATTACGAGCATCGTCAACTGACGATGCAGGACGTCAGTTGACGATGCTCGTAATGAGCGAAACCGGTCCTGACATATTAAATAAAGTGGAATGAAGTACAAAGGAATATTGTGTTTTTACTAATATAATGCCTTTCCACCAAGTATTGACAGTGAACACCCTAAAAGTACTACATTACTCTTTACTCTAAAGACAGAAGTAGTAGATAAAGTTCATATACGATAAGATTAAATTACTAAAATGTATTAAACTAATGTGACAGGAAACAGTAAAACATTTTAAGCGTATACTTATATTATTTTTATCTATCCTTTAATATATTTCTGATTATTTTACGTTATATCGTATTTTCATGCTTAGTCAAACATTGACGACTATTTGTGAAATTCAATCAGAGATCAATATTCTCATTGAAATCAAATTGAATGCGACTAAAACCCGTGTCGGGAAGAACGTTTGGCTCTTAAGATATTCAAAAGCCACAAGTGTTTGATCGAAAGATTTTCTTTCTTGCCAGCAAGGAAAGCATTTGGTGACGTCGACATTATCATGACCGTAATACTAGCGCCTACGCTGGGTCGGTCATATATCTCGCATGTATGGATGGAAGCCTACAAAATGGATCACATTTTATACTCCTGAGGATAGTTGAAGCGTAAGGAAGCTGTCTTCACGGTCTTAACGGGACTTGTTCAGGACAAGACAGTACTGAAGGATAGCTATTTGCGTAGAAAATGGATAAATTGACTAGAGTGAAGAAGCCTGATTGAGGCGCCCAAGGTCCGTCCTTGGCAGTAGCACCAAGCAAAAAGAATACTAACACAATATTTGAGAAAAAATAATACACAATTAATGTGATCATTTTATTATTGCAGTAACATATGTCCGAAGACTACTGATTTTTAATTTATTTATCGCAGTGATGTGCATGGAGTACTTTGAGTGCCACTTGTGGTACTAAAAGCATTACTTGTTGTCACTCTAAGCTTTTTAAAGAAATCAAAAAGAAATTAGTAGCTCTGCTGTTGTGAATTTTACTAGAATCATAGTGAATTCATAAACCATTCTCGTTGATAGAAATAAAAATATTTCATTCGCCACGTACATTTATTATTTACATTATCATTATGAAGCGAGTCACTCTAAATTTAGTAAAGGTTTCGAGCTCACTGCGACAGGTCATCCGTATCCAAACCCATGTAACTGTGGTTAAATTTTAATAATACTATTAGACTCGTTTATACAGTATGGCGATAAAATAAGTTGGAAATTGTTGGAAAAATGACTTTTCTATTGAGTGGCACGTTACAAATTTAGCATTGGAAAAGTGACAATTTACTTAAAAATGGTGCGCACCCCTGGCTTATCGTATAGTTTACAGATTCACAAATTGAATACAAATACTTGCGACGATAATGAAGGATGGATTTGTGACTATTTCAATTATTGTGCTCACGAAAAAATAAATCCAAATCATATGGCAGTCGTATAATTCAAAAAAATGTTGCAAAAATATCACGCTCAATCTTAACGAGTCTAGTTAACTTCAACCCTTCCTCATCTTCTTTTGTGAGTTGATATAATAATATAAAACACAGCTCTCACAAAACCACGATTCCTTTCAAATTACATACCCCGCACAGAAACGAATGTGCGAGAAAAGATCTTGGGCTTATATTTATACAAATAGATTTAATCAACGGCGTACAAAGCGAGATGGAAATCATTTGGAAAAGTGTTTCTTTTCCCCTCAATGGTCTAAAGGCGTAAAATTGTATTTCTTTTCTATCCGAGGTTTCGCGTTTCAGAACATTGTTTTATGAATGCGAAACTTCGCTTCGGAGATAAAGCAATTCCGTTTGAAATAATAAATTTCTTTTTAGGTATCTGGCAAATCTGCGAGATTGATATTATTTGTTTCCAATGATTAAAAGAGAAAATATATGAAACTATAAAAATAAACGTGGTCTGAGTATGAATTTTTTGAGCGAATTACGTAAATTTTCATATTTCTGCGGCTAGCGAAAAGATATTAATTTGTGGTAACTTTCCAATTGAAATCTGTGCGAATTTCATGACACTTCCACTAAACTGCTTCTATTACACTCCCGCCAATCATTTTAAAGCGTTTTACACTTCTGTGCTACGAGAGATACCTGGTAAAAGCTGTAAATAGGGATAGAGTGTTTATTATTCTATACTAGCCGGTTCGCGGCAAGCGTTGTAATGCCGAAACATATATTACAACACACGCGCCACCTACTGTAAGCTAATTGTACTATAACTTTCGCGCAAGTGCAAGCATACGTTGTCAAAATGAACTGTGTGGCAGACATACAAACATTGATTTTTATATAAAAAGACCTACTGTAAGTTAATTTTACTATGCCTATAACCTTCCCGGAAGTGCAAGCAAAAAGTTTGCGAAAGTTTTATTGCAATCGGATTAGCGGTGTAGCAACGTATAAAGTACGAACAAACAAACATTTATTTTTATATATTGGATTATTAACAACAAAACTCCAAAAAAATGATTGCACTTTTATGGGAATAATCAATCATTTATTGGTCTGAAAAAATATATGACAGCATTTAAATGATAACAAATATTAACAATTGTATTCGTATGTAAAATTTTACAGCTCAATATTTATGTGTAGATAAAAATGTGGTTTGAATTACTATAATGTTGCTAGTAATCTTAATTGCTTAAAGGTGTTCCAAAAAATCTCTATTGGCTATGTAAAAATTATACTCAAATTCGAAGATGATACATCAGCGTAATGTTGTAGCTTTGCAACATTCTTGAGTAAATTAATGCGGTAATAATTAAAATCAAAATGTACAATCTAAGGGATGGAATAATAAAGTAACTCAGTAACTTAAGCAGCACACTTTGCATATAAGATTTGACATTAGTTATACCAATAAAGTAATATTTGGGGTAATGTAACGCGAGACATGAGAGAGGAGCTTTTTAAAGCTAGGCGGGTCACATCAAATATTAGCTTTCAAGCAGCTTTTAGCTTTTACCCATACAAAAGGTACGTGCCTGTAAGCGTATGTACGTGGCAGTGCTTTTCATAATATATATATGAGTATATATATATGTAGTGAAGGCACTAACTACATATACGTATTCGAACCGTCAACAGGCGAGAAAGCTTTCGTTACGTTATGGGGCGGTTCAAAGAGGAATATATACTACAAGCTTTTTTAGCAATAAGCTCTGTTGCGAATTATCTGTACAAAAATGTAATAGTTATAAAATTTTGCGACTATGTGGAATGTATCGAAAAGATTATTTCAAGAAATATGATAAAAGAATAAGAGCAATATTATAAAAAGAATATCAAATTTTAAATACAAGAAAAAGAATCGGATTTTACAGTGAGTAAACGAAATATGTGTTGTTTTTAATGTCAGTCAACTACAATAATAAGATAAAGAAAATGCAGGAGAATATTAAAATCTTGTAGTCAGTCTTGCCATTTTTTTCTACTGCTTTTAATACTGCATTTTAATATGTACTTTTTCTTCATTGTAAATATTTTAAATTTATAATTTGTCAATCTTATGCAATGTTAATTAAATAAATAAAATGACACTGTAATTTTCTTAACGTAACATGTATATGATTACTTTGACTTTCAGAAAAATCGAGTATAACAATACAATAAAGGCGCTACGGAAAAGTCTCCACTGCTGTTAGAAAATCATGTAGTGGTTAAAAAAATATATACACGATTCCCGGTGAATAATATTTTAAATAAGACAGCACAACCTTCCTAGAATTGTTTCCGTTGAATAATAAACAATCCTATTACTAAAAATAATTATAAATATTTTAAGTTAAAATGCAACAACGAATTCTTTTACCATATGTATTTTTTGCATGTTGTAGGTTAGACATATTTTTTTATTTTAATTCAGTTGATTATTTGTTCTCAATTTATTTTGTGTATCAAATATATAAAAAATGATATCGATATCGATAATAGCATCGGAGATAAGCAATCTGAAATATTTTTTGGAAAACTTATAAATCAAATTAACATTCGCAAAAATGTGATTTGATAATATTCTCAAAAGTAAGATAATACAAATTTTAACATACTTTTGAAATCAAATCAAAATTCAAGATCTGTTCAATTCAGTTTCAAGCATGTCATTGATTTCCACATTCGTTTCTTCGATTAGTATCATTAGATAAATAATTCACAATCACAAAATTTTATCTAAGACGTAAATGGAGCTTAGAAATATTTTACCGTGGAACATGGAAGAATGTACCATTAGCACCACTAACTAAAATACTTATTTTTAAATGACGTCCCCAAATATAGAAAAAAAGAGAAACCATTCGTTCTTTTAACAACGATATTTAAGCTGTTATTGTATTCCAAGCCCTTTGGACGATGAAGTGTTTCTATATTTTTGCATTCATCAATATAAACAGCAATTTTCTAAAGATGATGAAACAATTGTAAACAAAATAAGTGGTCCACATAATTGTCCAGACAGTTATAACACACAAGGTTATAAATGCTGCTAAAACAAGCACTGTATATTGGAATATTAAATCTTTTTATTTTGGTAAAAGTCTTTGAATGAATTTTACGATTTAAACACAATTATCGAAAACGTTCACGAAGTAACCATCAAAAATATTAATTTTATGTGACATTTATTATAATATATAATCGTTTTATTGTGATCATCGTTTTCCTGCTGAAATCGCTTTGTTTGAAAGCGATAGAACGGGAAAATCCGATAAACATCGCGAAATTTGTTTTGAACCACTCTTTGTAATTCAAACAGACTTTCACGTCGCACCCCTGTATTTGTAGTAGAGGAAGAAAGTAAAGTTAGGTGAAAATCCAAACAAGCGCTTGGCGCCTGCAAATTTATTTCACTTTACTTACATATGTATATACTAACTCACCTACCCTACCAACAAAATAAACCCACAAACATTAGCATCACTTTGTCAATGCTCATTAAAATATACTAGCTTACAAATCAGTGCTTTGTAGTCTACTCTTTTTGTAGATACTATAAATTGTTTTATTTTTCAACAAACGAAGAATGCTCTATCATTTCTAAATCACAACTTAAGTTAAATTAAAAAATTTAAATGATAACATTGTCGAGTCTTGTGGAGCAGCGGTTAGCGCTGTGGGCTTCCGTGCCGGATCTCATGGGTTCGAGTCCCAGTGCGAACAGCATTTTTCGATCGATTTTTTTTCGGTGTTTGTGATGTATAAAAACTCCCTCCCATCCTTCTGATTCTTTAATAACTGGGCGTTGCTAGAGCGATTAGTTAACAACTATTATTGTCCTAGCTTTATCTTTCTATTCCTACCACTCTCTTTGAAAAAGAGAGGTTGATCGACTGAGTAACAAACAGTTATCGTGGAAAAACTTTTGTTAAGATACCTCCATTAGGAGATATTTTGCTCCACATTGGGAGAAAACAAGCTTTTTATAACAATCATTATAAAAGTAATATGTTTTTTAATTTTAAAGATAAAGACAATCATTGGTTCCAAGTTGTTTTTACAAACTATCTTGTAAAAACTGTCAAGTTTTTTATTTCGGACAGACAAGTGGACACTTAAATATTAGAATCAAATAATATGTAAGATGTCTTTAGTCCAAAAAAATAGCAATCTTGAAAAACTTCATTATAAATAATATATTAATTAAATAAATTTTAAAAATCATGTTTATACCATTTGGATAAAACGGCTTCAATTAATCTCCGATATTTTCCATCAATAATACAGAGGATGATTATCATAATAGTTTTAATTTTGATAGTGAAAAAATCTTTCTCGTAATTTATGTCTTATAATATAATTAAAGAAAAAGAATCAACGTCTACTTTATAATTTATTATTAATGATCTTTTAGTCGATTTAGTCTGAAAGTAATTATTTCTCCAAAAAATTGTTACATCTATTACTACAATCAATGGGATAACAAAATTATCATTTTTTTCTTCACACTAAAAGTAACGTGCTATTTGCAACTTTTAATTGCAGTAGGTTATAATGTAAATTTCATTTCCATTATACAAATTGGTTTCCCACAACCGATGTATAAAGATTTCTCGAAAATATTCATAGTTAGTCTCTAAGTTTTGTCATCAATGAATTGAAGATTTTAAAAATCTATGAGAAATAATTCTCACACTCAATTATCGATCATTACAACATCTTTTTCGTGACGTAAATAAATTAATAAGACATGAAACAGTTTGCAACTATGATGTACATATTTATTGCAGAACGAAATGCTTTATTTTTTTTTATCTTATAAGAATGGAGCCTTGTTATACCATTTTTTTTAAAAAAATAGCAGTTGTTTCAAGATTCTATTTTTCCAATTTTTATCTGACCATTTTAATTCATAAAATGTAAAGCCAGTAAATGTTTACGCCAGGATAGATTATAATGCGATAAACGAATTTGAGTTGAAGTCCTTTTGTGCCTTCAAAACAAACCAAGCTGTATTAACATCGCCGTTTTGATCCTTTATCAGAATATTCAAAACACTTGATATCCAAAATTTTAACCCTTTCAACGCAAGAGACTCAACTATTCAAACACTTTTCACGGTGGCTGTTTTAAAATGAGACGAGCCGTGAGCCAGCGAGTGAGCTCTCATTATGGCGAAGTCTAATTTACCTTAGCCAAAATGTGGATTTCCTGCTTCACTTTCTGAATAAATGGAAGGGTAGAGAGTTTCGTATATAAAAGAAAATAAATATAATGATAACGAAGCTCTTTCAGAAATGAGACTGCGCTGTGGCAGTGAAAGGGTTAAGAATTTGTGGCTCTCAAAGGTTGCATTGAAAAATCGTTGTTTCTGCAACAAAATATACTATTGAATGGGAATAAAAACTACCTCTGTGAGGGATAATTATTTTTAAACACATACGTATTCACAAATAACATGAACAGTACCATTAAAAAGGAATTCATTACTAACCTACATTGAAAAAAGAAACGTTTGAAAACATTAGAGGAAAAAATGCCTGGTGTAATTTTTATATTGTAAATTTATTTTTTACAACACTTTTCTTCGCGGGCGCATCGAAAAATTAAGTTTTTATCGTTAAAAATAATCTTGATTATTTCAAAAAATTGTGGAAGTAGTGTGAAAAAAGTGTTTTGTTATTCTAAAAATCAGTAAAATTTTCTAATGTGATATCATTCAATTCCCAACCGTATTACTATTAATAATATTAATTAGAGTAAACAAACAAAAGATAGTCAATCACTTTAACTGAAAATACTCACTTACTGAGCCTGGAAAAGGTGTATTTATAATTTCTTTTTTAAACTAATGAATATTTAAAAAAAATGCCGTAACATTATAATACAAGAATTATAACATAAATACAAAAACAATATAAGTATTTTTAACAAAAAAAACAACTCTATTTTTTCATTTGAAATATTAAATCACCTCAAACAAGCTCAAACGCAGCTAGATTGATAAATAAAATAAATACTTGTTGCTAGTTTAAAAAAGTCTTGTTTAAGACCATTCAAAATATTATTACTGTCAATAGAGACAAAATGAAGATAAAAATACAAAATGACTCGGCATGAAACACTTTTTTATCCATGTCCGCTCCAAATGTGGAGCATATTGTTTTCTAATTAATAACGTTATACGTAAATCAAAAAGATTATTCCATTTAAAAAAGAAGCAATTTTGTTTTTGAAATCACCTACAGCTAAAAAACAAAAGTGAAACTAAACTCTTTCCATGCATGTAAAGTTAACAAAATTCATTCAAATTTTCTAATTATTAATCACCGTACGAAACTTTACTTAAATTGTTACCAGAGCAAGCATACTGTTGTGAGTTATGAAAAATAGTTTTAGAACCTCCAGGAATATACCGGGGCATAAAAAGCTACGGTGAAAGGGTTCGGAGAAAGAAAAGCTGGGCCATTCATACGCGGCGAAGTTTGAGAACTATTTCATATATAACATAGCAAATGTATTAAGGCTGCGGTTTCAAACATTGCACAGTCCACTTTGTACAGTTTTAGAAGACGCCATTTCTATGCAGTTACAAACTAGCTGCAGTGTAAAACGAAACAAAGTTATAATAATTCAACGAAAGTATACTTTTTTCATTTTATACTTTACCAAGTTTTTCTCAGTATGTGATGGAAATACATTGAAGTTTAGTTTTAAAGTGATTATGAAGTTGTAAATTATGAATCAATATACTAACTTTTACCAAGTTACTGTGCTTTAGCTAGCGTTAATCTATCAAAAGATTTTATTATAGTTCAATTTTCTTCAATAATTAAGCTTCTAGTAGTTTTCAAAAATATTCAATATAACATACAAGAAAAGAAGCTGTCTTCCTTGTACTTACAAGAAAGAGAAGTAAAATTTCTGATAAAAAACTACATTTTTTTAAACATATCAGCTCCCAATATAAAGCATATGGCTTCCAAATGCAGGTATCTCAACAGAAATTTGAAAAAATTATTTTCTACCTGAAAAAAGTCACGGATAAATTAGACGTTTTTGTAAAAATTATTCCTACCAATATGATTTTTAAAATATTAAACACATACATTTATAAAATCACTGTATAAATAATTACTTTTAGCCATCGAGAAATGTACAACTTTGTGAATAACATAAAACAACTGACATATCGACCCATGATCGGCAAAAGAACTTAAGCGACACAATTTGATAAATTGCGTTTTTAGCCAATCGCCTTAGAGCGTTATCTTATTCACTGATCTTTTTTAGGATCTGTACATTTTAACGTTTTGACTTGTAATTGTTTGTTCTACATAAAATCAGGATAGGCATTGACCATATATTACTATTTACTAAGCGCACTTAAGGAATTCTTTTTCGCCACTTTAAAAAAAAACCTGTAAAATTTATAAATTAACGGTAACGATTTTCAACTTATTACGTGTTGATATGTTATTTAAAGCAGATGCTCCGATAGTCCCATACATGTGCATAATGAAGTGATTATATTAAAAAACCAAGATAGCAAGCTGACGATTTTGTATATTCATCAAAACAAAGAGAACAAGTAATAACTATAAAAGTAATCAATTACAATTTTAAATAATAAATTAAATATAATTGTTAATTCATTTACAAGTTGTTTTTGAATATTGCCTTGTAATTAATTTAAAACAAATCTTATTTTTTTCAATTTTAAGAATGAAAAAGCATTTCATATTAATGAGTGTTTGATAAAATTTGACGAAAATCCTGAAGCAATGTCTCAATACGATGGATTAAAATTATAATGAATTTAAAATTATTTAATCTCGAAAAGTGATTGATGATTTGTGGCAAATACCATGTCGTGATGTTTCTATCCAAAGGCTGAATAATATTGCGAAAGTGAACAAATAAAACGTAGTGAGAGATTTGATTGAAGACAAGGGTTGAAAGGGTAAACGGAATACACCCAGTAAACTTTTCAGGAATCACAAAAACTTTAACGCGGAATTCAGTCCTTGTAATAATTGAATTATTCATGTTTTTTGAACACCTCATTAAGAACACGTGTGCGTGCGCTAGACACATTCCAAGAATTAATATATTATGTTCACACTCTTAACCATTGCATACATTAATCTCTGGAGAGAAATTTAATTATTTTGATCTTGGATTTGATAATAATTTACTGCGAATTCCAAAAGATTCGACGAACAAATTAAAGGATTTTAATTGAAGCGCGCAGAAGTAAGCTTGCCTTTTAACAACTTTGAAGCATAATGCCTTCTATTCAAGTTTATCTCGACAAGTTTAACTAGGAGAACTGTTTGTTACTCAGTTGCTCAACCTTTTATTTGAGAATAGTCGGGATAGAAGCATACGGGTAGGGTAGGATTATTGATAAACTAATCGTCTCGTAAACATCGTATTAGTAGAATTGGTAAGATAAGGAAGGGACTACTAACATCACAGTCACAAACAGAAATCGATTAAAGAATCAATTTATGACGGTGTCATTACTGAAATTTGAACCACTAAGTATAATAAAAATGGTCGCATGCTTGTTCAAGTGGTCAAAGTCAAGATCTTATGATTCGGTGAAGGCCACAGGTTCAAATCTCAGTAAATACAGTTTTTTTTATAAATTTATTTTCAATTGATTCATGACTTTTAGTCTGTAGGCATGAATGTATGCGAGTTTTAAATTCACTCCCACCCACATTATCCCAAAAACGAGCGTGGCGGGAGCGATATGCTTACCACTGGTTTTGTCCTATTCCTATCATTTTATAAAATGCCTTTTAAAGAAGAGAAGTTGAGCAACTAAGTAAAAAGAAGTAGAAGTACTCTGTATAAATACTAATGTTAAAATGAGCTCATTTATAAGTCCATATGTGAGCGAATATGGTTTTAAAAAAATAAAAATAGAAACCATATGTATAAGTAATTCATATTTTTAATTATCTGTTAGTTAAATTAATGACATATTTTATTACTGACGACAGGGTTTGCAGATTCAATTTCATTTACGGCCACACTTTGTTATCTTAGTAATATTATCGTACTCCATCTGTAGTCATCCCTTGTCTTAGTAGATATGCCACCCTAAATATAATTTTTAACATTAAATAATGTCGCAAGCACCCGGAACCAGATTTAGTCATTCCTTCACTATCATATCGTAATAACCGCATTCTGGCCATAAATAATATCTGCGTAGCACTTAAATCAAAGGCTGGTAATTGAACAACTAGACAAGCATCCCAAGTTAGAAGTTAACTAACAGTTAGTATATCCGACCCTTAAACTTTGTAACAACTGAATAATCGTTACTAGATTCGGTCGAATGCGCTCCACTTGCGATCGCCGCCCCGATAAGGGGTTAATTTTAAACGAGGGTGTTCGAGTACCCCCCTGGTCGGACGGTTGTTATTATCTGGTATGTGGCATGGACATGTATTTTGATTGACTGACTGCGATATGAAGGCTTTGTCAGAATCAACGGGTGTTATTTCTGGCTTAGTTACCGTCATTAATTAATGATTTCTTAAAAGTACAATAAAAATACATTATGCAAAATAAAAAATCACATTTTATTCGAAAAATTATTGTTGGATTTTCTTGGCTAGTAAAATACCATGAGAGTAAAATGAAGTTCAACAAAAAATATAACAATCAAAGAAGTGAACTGCGAAATAATTGCTACTTTAACAATTTATTTCAAAATTTAATATTACTCGTTATTAAAAATATTTTTCTTTTGGGTGATTACGAATTCATTTCTTTTCAAAAAATAATGTTGTCAATGATTAGCAGTGAACACTTTTCACGTTTATAAAAAATATTTGAAATACATAATAATCACTTTTAGGGTATTCACTGTCAGTTCTTGGTGGAAAGGAACTACATTTAAAAAGAAACTCATTTGTAGTAATTCTACTTTTATTTAATAAGATCAGGACCAGTTTTGCTAATGACAAACATTATAAACAAAACCAGTTCTGATCTTATTAAATAAAAGTGGAATTAGTAAATAAGTATTTAATAAATATCGACAATCAATTATCAATTTTCTATATTACAAATTTATAATACTGCAAACTAATGGTTATAAATGATTTTTGATTAATTATATACATATAGCTATAAAATAAGCTTTTTTATTAATATTACACATACAAATATTCTCAGAATAAGAAAACCATTAATCAAAGCACTTTTTTACAACAAAATAAAAATAAGGTTTGTGGTATTGATAGTTTGTTGACTTTAAGAACGAAGCGGTAAGCATTTTTCTATTTTTATTTGGTACGAAATCGAGATTATATTTGCAGCAAAATAAACATATATTTTGTAATAACTGGTAAGCGACGCTAAATTAAGGATGAAGCACATTATTGTATTGAACGCACTGTTCGACAAAGGCAATAATAAAATTACGTTTCCACTCTAAAGCTTTGTAAATTAACAAAATTTCATCGCAAAACAATTTGCAATACGCAGCAAATAATCATCATTATTATCACACTGACTTTCGCCACAATCGGAAAATTATATAGATTTATTACAGTGCAAAGCACTATTTGTAAACGACCCTAAAATACAAACATTTAAATCAAAAAGGCAAATCATTATATATTGTGAAATATTAATTATTTTGGTTGAAAACATTTACTTGTTAAATGATGCTGCTTTTAATAATAATTGTTAACATTTGGTTTCAATTAAAATTTAATTTCAAATATTACACAACGAATAAACAGAAAAACCTTTTGTCGTGCTTCTGGCTTTCGATTTTAAAAAAAGACATTTTATTTTTCAGTATTTTACGTTTTCACCGTGTCCATTTGTAGTGCACAAAAGTATTTCAATATAAATCATTTGATTTAAAATCAGTAATCCAAACGCTCATTACTGGGGGACAATTTATGGAAAAGTGCACCGCTAGAGATTTAAAAAAATGATAGGGATTAATGCTTTTGAATATAAATTCAACAACCTATTAAAAATTGAATGTTTTGGAAAGCTATTTCAGGAATTTCAGCGTATAGTCGGTTTACAGTTGCATTTTTTTCAAATTCAAGCATAAAAAATAATTATTCGTTAAATCATGTATTTAATTTGATAAAAATTAACATTGTCACATTAAAATGGAATATTTAATCAGCTCATAGTATTTTTATGTGTTGCCCACTTGACTAAAACTATCGTTTGCCGACCGGTATGCGAAGGAAAATTTTAGTGGTTCGTGGAGTTTTTGTAGGTGTCTTATTAATAAATTTATTTCAAATATGCAATGAAAAATATCACACTTGTTAATTTAATATAATTTATCAAACTTTATTACCATTTCTTAGCAAAAAAATGTTTTTATGACCCCTGTTTTAAAAATCACACCCCTAGTTTAAGACTATAAAAAGTCGAAAAGATATGTTTTAAGTTAATAATGCATAAAGGTTAGACATAAATAAGGAATGTCTCAGTAACAATGTGCACTTTTGGTCAGATATTTGTGCTGGGCAAAATAAAAACACATATTTAGTTATAACTAAGATACAGAGGAACATGGCAAGCAATCAATGCACTTAGATTTATTTAATAGGGTTTGAATCTTCAATCCAATTGTCTTAGAATGACCTAATTTGACTTGTCATAGTTTAAAATTAGGGATGCGAAATGTTTGTACCAAAAGTCAACGGTATTCAAAATTATAAATTCAGTGGTTTTTGAGATCTGAAGGGTTGGTGACCGCTGACCTTTAGCATGACCACTCGGCTTGAGAATAAGTCAAAATATAATTAAAAATGCACTTAAGCTATTAACAGTTACAATACTTTTTTAAAACTTTTGAAGTAGCAGTTTAAGTGAAAGGGAAATGGAATTGTAGTAAGTTCTTGAAAAACTTACAGATACAAAATTTTAGCGACAAGTCATAAAATCACTCACTTGAAATTATTTATTTATTGTTAAAAATTAAAATTATAGTACATGACATAACAGCTGACGCCAATTCGCCATGTACTTGACAAATATAAAGAGACAAAATATAAAATAAAACTACATAATACATCAAAATCGACATACAAAATCAAGAAATAAAATAGTAAAATTTAACAAACAGTTCACAAATACTATCACTAAAAATGTCCACTTCTCTAGGCAATGAGTTGATCAATTATGTTTGATTACAAAAAAAAAACTTAACATTTACATAATTATTTATTGTTTAAAATTAAATAATAATAATAAAATAATTATCAATGGTGGAAATTGTACAGAATAATATGAATTAGTAAAGTGATTTAAAATGCCAATAAACAATTTGTTTTCCAACTAATGTTTTACCTGGTAAGATGGATTACGTATCCAACGTTCATTTTTTAAGCACCCCCTTTATATTGTAGGGTAATTTGATTGTAATATAAAGCCGAACAGAAGAAAGGGATTGGCAGGTAGCATAATTCGTGCATGCTGTAATTTAAAGTAATATAAAGCATAACAGTCAAATGGAAAACTTATAAAATGCACGAATACTAAATGAATATTTAATGGCTAGTCACGCTATCCAACTTGTCCTTTGTTAGTAAAGAAAATGGCGTCCTTACGACAGAGTGGCGAAGACAGAACAGTTGACACAAAGAAACATAACGTTGCCATTATGCCTCGAACTCGTATCTCGGTCAATATATGTCTAACAAACAAAGATGGTGTGTGAAATATGAAAGCATCTGTAACAATGACAATTACTTATTTGAATGACTGGTAGACCATTTCTTTCAGTTAAACATAATCTTACTTTTGACTAATTTCAGATAGCTAATTATTAAAACATTGCAGATTTTTCTGGTAGCGTTTATAAACCCTAACTAATGTTTGCTCCACACAAAATCAGACAAATGAAAACTTTTGCTCGAAATTACAGCACTTGAAGTTTATGTTTGTATTTTGCGACACATCAAGAATCCAATTATCCAATTTATACTAGTACTGAGCTCTTTAGAAAATTTGTACAATTGCTGCAAATCAGTACATTGGCAGTGTTAAACAAAATTGGCTTAAATCGTGTAAAAGTTTTAAACAGTGCAAAATGCTTTTACAGATTGCCTAATAATTTGCATAGAGTTATTATATCGCTGAAAGTCATTTCATATGAATTTTTCCTTGTCGGATATCAGCATATATATATATATATATATATAGAGATTAATTTGTTTATTAAGCACTTAACTGATATAAATAAATAATCTACGCAATGAGATAATAATAGGAAAAAACTGTTTGCAATAAGTAATAAGACTTCAAAAGGTCTTTAACTTAATCAATTATTTCTTTTTATTCTGAGATATTCTATTACTAGTATGTACTAGGGCATCCAATCCCGGGATTTGGGATCCCGTTCAATTTTCTGATCCCGAAATCCCGGGATTGACATGGTCGTGATCCCGGGATTTCGGGATTGAGAAGTTTTGAGTAAATCCCGAAAAGTGAGACGAAATTGGCAAATTGGCGATTCCAATTTCCTCGGTGAGCTAACAAAAAAAAACAAGGTTTCGTGACAATCCTGGGGAAAAGTATACCAAATTGAAGATTTCAAATTCCTCGGTGAGCTAAAAAAAACCGAGGTTTCGTTAGAATTCTGGGGAAAAGTATACCAAATTGAAGATTTCAAATTCCTCGGTTAGCGAAAAAAAAAAAACGAGGTTTCGTGAGAATCCTGAGGAAAAGTATACCAAATCGAGGATTCAAATTCCTCGGTGAATTAATCCCAATCCCGGAATTGAAAATTTATCAATCCCGAAATCCCGGGATTGGAAAAAGGCTCCGGGATTGGATACCCTAGTATGTACGTACATATAGTCATTATTTCACCAATTAGTGCGATGAATAGACTATTTTAAAAATATGTTTGGCTTACTAATATTGTATGAACGTACGAATTACAACATTCCAGGAGAATAAAGAATTGAACAACTATTTATTAAATAGTAATAGTGTGTTCAAACATCTAATCTGTTTTGGGCTTAGTCGCATGCAGCGACACCACTTTTGACGGTGGGTATCAATTTGTGTACACAAAAAAAATAAAAAGGAGCCGGAGTTGGAAAAACAACTAAAGACTCATACTCCTTTTAATAATTTTCATGACTTCGATTCCGACTTTACAGCTCTGGTTATGATATCATTTACCACTTACGCTACGTCTTACCTGGGTGAAGTCACTGCGAACGCTATTGGAACGTGGCTTAACCTTCTCACCGCGTATGACCGCTATGCATGTCCTAGCGAACATGCCCTCAGCGCGCGTGACACGTATAAATGTCATGGAATTCAAACCCTATATAAGAGCTATTTATTGTGTTAAAATTGTATAACTTGGTTGAAAATATTACTAAATGTATATTTTACCAAATTCAATACATGGCATTAGTCAAAAAAGATTAAATATAGGCTGAAATAATTTATTTCTGGAACACGCCGTGAACATACGTCACCAATGCAAGATTTTGGATAATGTAAATAAGCGATCGAGTGCGGGTGAAATTGAAATTGTTCCGAGAATTTAATATTATAAGCATGGTATGGTGGTGGCGCAGTGTTCTCAGTCGCGCAAGGCGGTATTTCGCAATATGGCGACGTCACGCCGCAATTGTATGAAGAATGATCATTGTTGAATTAAACTGAAAATACAAGATATATATTGTATTTTATTATTTAAAAAGTTACTTTGGGTGGCAATTAACATATTTGATTCGTTGAAAAAATATTACAACCTATATTTAAAGTCGAAAACGCGATAACAAAATCCGCAAGAAAGCAGCCGCGTACAGGGCATGCTCGCTAAATTTGGTGACGAGGGCAAAGGGTTAAAGCGAATCAAAATATCAAACAAACTAATCGCGGCGTGCGTTTTGTCACGTAGACACTATATAGCGCTAATTACTTTTATGCTGTTTTATGTCAATACTTGGTAGAAAGGTTTTATTATATTTAAAAAAATAAAAAAACCCATTTGTACAAATTACAATTTATTTAATAAGATCAGGACCGGTTTTGCTTCTTACGATATTATCTGATACAATAAAAAGTGTAAATAGTACATCCAAGTGGTTATTTTTTTTTAAAGGGTTGAAATATTGTTAGAAGCTTTTTGAACTAAATACAATAAGCTGGTATGTTTAACCCCCTTGAACTCGTCTCTTTAAGAAATATCGATTTAATAACAAAGACTCTTTGTTATATAAGGTATCTTAAAAATCGTGTATAATATATTATAATTTGTACATATGAAGAGTAGGCGGACGGGGTTTAACCCTATAAACCCCGATTAAATTCTAATTTCAATAAACTTCAAGCTGAATGGAATAATACGGTCGTACTTAGTTCAATGACGGTATCTGCGTATTATCACGGACAAAACAAACAACTAATATACCATTTATGTTGTTGTAAAGATTTGGAAACTTAAGCTGAACTCACAGGGTCGGAACAAGATAAAATAAAGACCTCTAACAAAATAACAACTAAGAGCTGTATTGGAAATGTTCTAGTGTATTTCTTTTCTTCTTTCTTTGTTTGTATCTTTTTTTAAATACATGTTCACTTTCAATGAGAACTGCTTATCACTCAGTTGACCGACATCCAATAGGGTAGGGATATAAATGATCGGGTTGGGACAAGACTAGTGGTTAGCTGACCGCTCTCAATGTGCACCGTTATTTTAAGATTATGAAGGTGATCGGTAATTTTCAGACATCGCAAAAATTTATGATTGTATAATATCTGTTTCTTACTGGAATTGAAGCCCGTGAGAACCGTCATGGAAGTTGACGACGTTAACCACTACGCTACGGACCCGACAATATTTGTATATATTTTCACTAAACATTAAAAAAACACTCTTATATACTACTTCCACATGTTTTATAGTAAGATTAAAACCGCTTTCATTTATTACGAGCATTATCAACTGAAGTTGATTTTTACTAAAAAAAACTGAAGTTAGTAAAAAAAGGTGTTTTATTTTTTATGTAATGCCTTTTTACCGATTCCAATTCAGATTTTTTTTTAAAAGATTTTGTTCATTCAATTTATTAATGCCTTGCAGAATATGAATTTACGTGAATTTTTTATTTTAAAAATATAATATTTTTATTATTTTGTCGTTTAACACATTAAAAATTCCATCGTTGTTTTTTTAGAATTCTGTTTGCGATTGGATATAAACGGCTCCACGGGCGACCGGTAAACCATAGTCTAATTTGTATCCACCGAATTAAGTAGCATACAATAGTGAAAGTCAAAAGCCATATCATGACACAGTTAGAATGACTTACTCCAATTTCGTAATTACAGCGGTAAACTATCACATCTCGAAATTAGATGTTGTTGGTCGTTCATTAGTGACTAAGTCATGTCACGACATTCGTGACAAATCGATGATTGAGAATGTCATCTTCACGATGATATTATAATGCAGGGGTTTTTAAGCGATGTCCGTAACGTAGCAATAACCTAATCAGTGGTGGTTTCCGAATAAATAAATAGCTATATGGGTTAATACTTTAAAATGGGTAAACAAAAATATTTGTGCTTGTGGATTGGATGGTTTTTACTGGTGCAAGTGAAGTTGATTTTTGATTTTTTTGAAAATATAACAAAATACATCAGTACATATAATATTTTATTTTTTAATTCAAAGTAGCCAAATAGTTCTATGGGGAGCTACATTATAAGTGAAAATGACTTACCGAAAGTTCATTTAATTCTAATCCCTTTAAAATACACTGCTATACAGATGATTCAAATGAAACAATTTGTTTATTCTATATATGTTACATATATATTTTTACCAGTTGAAAATGATCGTGGCGAACGAAAGCGCTCTTTATCCTTATAAACAACTATGGAATAAATAATATAGTATTTTTTTAATAAAATAAATTTCCATCAAGTATTCAAGTATCCAAGTTTCTAACAGTAAACTAGAGCATCCAATTAAACGTAGAAATAAACTAACTGTTTTTTTTCCAAATAAAAAACCGGGTAACCAGTTTTAAGGACTCAGATAATCAACCTATTTTTTACAAAGAATCTAATAACTAATCACTCTCGGTACGCCACGTTATTTTAGGATTGGACGGGTAAGATGAATTTTCAGACATCACAAACCGTTGAATAAAAAATACTGTTTGTGAAGAGTCTTGAACTCGTGAGATCCGTTACGAACGCTAAGGACGTTAACCACTGCGCCACGTACCCAAAATATGAATATATGTATAAAAGCCAAAGGTGTTTAAGGCGGTAAGACAATTTATAATCAACCCCGGTTAACCGTGCAAAATAAACCAAGATTCGGTTTTTTTAAAAAGTCAATAAGCCGGTTATGTTGGAAGCTCTACAGTGAACACATTAAAAGTGATTAAAGAAATAATAGTTTTAATATTAAATTATGAAATAACCAAATCTTTTTCATTGATACATATTTAATGTCTCAGTGATGATTCGTTCATGGTAGGTAGTAAGCATTATAGAAATAAATCACATGACGATGATGAATTATATTGATTACTCAGTGGATTACGTCATCTTGCATTGCAATATTGCAAGTCGTAGGCGTAGCTTTGTTATTATGAGCAACATTATAGCAATTTTATCACACCGAGTTATCGTTGTCTGTAAATAGCTATTCTATAACCATAAGTGGGACAAATGATTAGAAATAATAATTGAACTTAAAAAGAAAATAATTATTTGTAATAATTTCACTTATATTTAAAATGATCAGAACCGGCTACAGTCATGACAAGCATTATCAAGTAATAAGAGATTAAAATGTTATTTATACAAAACAAAATTAGACTATTATGGTGTAACAAACAATTGGTAATGAAAGGAAATTTGCAGATAATGGTGGAAAATATTACTAAGTGACACTTAATCGACTATAGTTAAAATGTTTATTACATCTTAAAAATAATTTCAAAACTCATCAATTAATGATTAAGGTAAGGGAAAAAAGGTAAAAATTATAATGTGGGATATTTTATAAAATAAGCAAGTATTGACAGTGAATACCCTTAAACAGTTAATACTTCATTTTAATAAGGCGAATTAATTAACTTGTTTTAAAGTTAATAGCTATTTCAGAACTAATGAAGACATAAAGCCGAAATAACTATCAATTATATTTTTTTTAAATATTTGTAGAACTGAAATAATTTTTCACCTTATTACAATGGCGTTCTACCAAGTAAATGCCAATTCAATCAATATATTTAATTTTATGTTAAAAATCAGTTTTCATAAAGTTACCGTCGAATCCATCGAAAAACATAACAATTGCATTTGATACGATACACAACGATTTGCACGTGACTGAAAATCGTGCATCTTTGCCACCAGCTGGCTAGTCTCTGTACAATCTCTCTCCCCTTAAAACTTTCTGAAGGGCATTTGGTTTATTACCTAAAATAAACCTCGAATTTATGTAATTGTAATTCAATGAAGCAGGAAGTTGAGTAACAGTTTAACTATGTATAAGGCATTCTTCTAATATATTAATCATGAATACTATACTATTCGACCTAGTACGAGGAAGTGTGATAACAATGTGGTTATATATCATATTGATGAGTATTACAAATGACAAAATGAGTTAGGTGTACAAAAAGATTATTTGTTTGGAATAACTCAGTTGGCGCATTGATATCACCAGTTTACCAAAAAAGACGTTTATTTTTACAGGCAGTTGTTATTAATAGTGTTGATCGAAGAGAGACAATTTTCCCCGTTTATTAATTAAAATCTCTTATTTCTGTCAGATTGGCAAAAATGTATCTAAATTTTGATATTTTAATTATCTATATATATAATAACATAAAATATTGATGCTAGAAGCTTTATCCTAAAAGCTGAAATTTTTATTTGCAGTTAACACAGAACTATCAATCTGCTACTTACCAACTTCTTCCGGAACAGTGACGAAATTTAAGTATAAGACTATTGGTCATAATATCTTCATATAATTGTACCAAAAGGAGAAGATTTGTTTTACATACCCGATTTAATAAACACTTCATTATTATATTAATTTAAGTGGTTGTTGTATTCATACCTGAAAAAAAAGAAAACATAAATTAGACAAGTTGAAAAGGTGGTAGATTTATAAAATAAAACGTTCAGTGCACGAAATAGGATAATTCGATAGTCTCACATTCTTCCACTCTATGTCGCTGTGATACTATAGAAAGTGACTAGGTGGTGCATAGTTTACACAAAAGTAAAAAAATAAATATATTTAACGTCTTACGAATAATAAAGACAGATAAAGAAAACCTACACTTTAATAAGCACAATTAAAACACAAACACTTTCTTTCTTTGAGTGGCATTGAAACGCTTGCCGAGAACCGGTTAGTTTTATATAATAAAATCATAATTTGTCGGTCGCAATATATACTAAATTTGTCGCAACAATTATTGTAGAAAACTTTTACCCATACATCAAACGACACATTTCAAATCTGTTTTGTAAATAAGTTTATTTGTTCTCTACAGTTATAATCTGAGCTGACACAAGTTTGCTGACAAATTAAATTTGCGAAATAGCAAGATGAATGTCGACATATATCAAGAACGACATATTGTCAGCTGAAAGATAAATTATTTATCAATAAAACATTAAGACAATCCAACTCCATCTGATTTTTATTTATTTATCACTATTTCAGAAACAATTTTACTTCATCACAAGCACTATCAACTGATAAAAATGTACAATAATACACGATTATTTATACAAAAAAGACTAATAAAAGTGCAACAAACAATCAATTTTAATATAAATATATTTAAAAAAAAAAAATGTTATAAGCAACATTCGGCAGAGTAAAATTTAAATGTTTAAGATCTTCTAAAACTAAATTCTCCTAATTTACAAATCGTATTAAAAAACAATTAATTAAGAAATAAAAGATGATGAATACAGGTTTACGATCTTAATAAATAAATGTGGAATAAATACCAAAAAGTGGTTTATTTTTTTAATATACAACAACGTAACGGTGCCGTCCAAAAAATCGCGTAAAATCAAAATCGAGCAAAAATAAATCGCGCAAAAAAGGATTGGGTGTAATGCTTGGTGAAAAGGTGATAATATATTATATTGTCTATGACTGCATATATATAATGAAGTTTCTTATTAAAATGTTAATATATCTGATTGTTGAATTATACATGATATAAGTATTTTTAGTCTTACATTAGTTTGGATTGATATTTTGGATGTTGTCAAGCCATGTTTAAATTAATTTCTAAAAATACATTAAAAATATATTTTTATCTAATGAATTACATTCATGGTTCATGTTTCAACAGTTTTGGAATGAGCCGGATTTCCAGGTTATACCCTCATAATATAATGTTTGTATATATCAAACCATAATCGGAAATAAATCTTAAGCGACACAATTAGGTTAATTGCGTTTTAAACGTACATTTTAGTACGTATAGTTTGTTATACTTGGGCCCCTGGTTGAGAAACGTCGATCTAGTGAACTGAAAGTAGTCAGTGTAATATCAAGATACGTGTTGACTTTATTATTTAGTAACCGCATTTAAGAAATTTGTGTGTCGAACTTTTTTTCTTTTTTTTTACCATGTCCGCTCCCAATATGGAGCATATGAACTCCTAATAGAGATTACCTCAACAGAAATGTTTCTACGAGAACTGCTTGTTACTCAGTTGCTCAACCTCTTTTTTCCAAAGAGAGTAGGAAAAGAAGGAAAGGGCTAGGACAGGACTAGTGGTTAGCTAATCGCTCTCGATACGCCCCATTCACAGGATAGGATGGGTGGGAGGGGGGAATTCAAGACATCACATACATCCATACCTTTGAACAGAAATTCATCAATCGATTGAAAAATCAATTTATAAAACTGCCCGTACTGGGATTCGAACCCGTGCCCTCCGTAGCGGTAGCCAACGATGTTGACCACTCGACCACACAGGCGGCGAATGCAAACTTTTACGAGAGTAATTTAAAAAATTTTCTTCTGTAAAATTTATAAATTGTCTGTTACGATTTTCTACCTTTTATCGTCTATATTATTAAACGTAATTTGACGTACCAAAATAATAAAAATATATATACAAGGAGCACAAAGACTAAAGTTAATTTAGCGTAACGTTAGAGTATTTTTATTGATTGAACTACATTATATTATAGTACAACTACAGCAGTGAAAGTTTTTAAGTCCGATTGACTTCGATTTATCCAGTAAAAGCCTTTTTTGTATTGCAATACCCAACAATCCGAAAAAGCTTCTTTTTAAGTCTCTCCTGTAAGTTGATAATTGAAAAGTTAAAAATTCAATTGAAAGTTTACCTATCCTCGTGACCAGTGGAGCTTTGTAGCTAAAAGCACTATTTATAACGTTCCACGTAAAAATATTCTGCCAAATATATATTTTTCTTTTTGTGTCACATTACTTTTTCGCTAAATGCGTGCGGCCAAATTTTGTGTGCTTTTTTGGTTCATTCATTATGTAACTTTACTTAAAAGGTTTTTTTAATAGTTGTAAAAGGTATTTTGATGAATTACAGTATTATGGCGCGCAAACAAACACTGGAAAAAGTCACACTAAAGCTCATAATCCAGCTTAAAAAAAAAATCGGTAAAAGTTCCCATTTATTTAAAATGACTTTCAACCTGTTACGTAGATTCAGGAATTTATTTTGTGTAAATATTCAGAAGTTTTAATATAATGTTATAAAAGGTAGAATAATTTTGCGCTTGCGTGGTCTAATGCTCAATATCGTTAGCATGGGTAAATTTATATTCAAAGGCATTTATGTTAGTGATATCTTGAATTTCTTCTTTCTACCTATTATTTCCTAAAACTATTACCTAACCACTAGTCCTATTCTTATATTCCTACTCTCTTTGGTAATAAAAAGTGGTCGAGCTGAGTAACAAACAGTTCTCGTAAAAACAAATTAGAAGTTCATGTACAGTAGTAGTGGATATGGTAAAAAAAAGAATAATTCAGTGAAATTATGTAACAAACGATATACTTTTTCTTGGATAATTAATCCTTTTTTCTATGATCAAACTTATAAAATATAAATTCTTTTGCTTTTCCAACAAGAATTATAATTGATTGTCAACTTTATAAATTAGATCTATTAATTATATTTACTTAGTCACATCCATTCACTAATAAGATTTGAACAGTATAAATTCTGGTTGCCACTGTATAATATAAACTCAGCTTTAAGTATTTGTATTTTGAAACTGAATATATTCCAATTTCAATAGTTTACGAAATACGAAAACTTATTTTTCTATAACGGTTATGTTATTTTGAACTTATAAACTTATATTTGATGATACTAACGAAATGTGATTAGCAAAAAGCTAAGTTTAGTCAATATAAAAAAATCAGGACTCTTACATTATATAAACGTTTGTAATGTTGCAAGTATGTGCGTAATTTTCGGATACGTGACGCAGCGGGCAACGTCTTTGGCTTCTGAGACAGATCTCACGGGTTCTAGTCCCAGTAGTAACAGTATTTTTTCAATTGATTTATCAATTTCTTATTGTAGACATGTGTGTTTGAGATGCCTAAAAAACCTCTCCCACCACTTCAATCTTTGAAAACGGTGCGTAGTGAGAGCGATTAGTTGACTATCAGTCCTGCTCTAAACATATTCTCTAGTCCTACTACTCTTAGAACTAGAAACTAGAAACAACTTAGAAACAGACCTTCATTAGAAAATCATATTTTCTATAATAAAAGATTTTTAGTACTTTTCCCACTTAAAATTTATTTTATCAGGACCGGTTTCGCTCCTCATGAGCATTATCAATTTCATTATCATTTTCCCTAGCTTAGGGAAAAACACTAAATCATCATTAATTTATTCACTTTAGTAATGTAATTTCATTTTGTCTAAAAAATTCCCAAATTTTAATTGTGTTTATAATTGACATCATTTGCCACTTATATATGATGATTTTTTAATTGTATGTTAGAGGTGTTAAGCATTTTAATGTTGTGTAATTATTATGTAATTTGTAAATCCTTTTAATTGTTAGTAATTGCTTACACCTTTTTATTTCAATTTAACTTGTATAAATAGCACTGTTTAATTTATTTTCCTTATCAGTTGATAATGCCCGTGAGGAGCGAAACTGGTCCTGATCAAATAAATTTTACCAAGCCATTCCACCAAGTATTGACAGTGAACACCTTAAAAGTGACATCTTTTCTATATTGAAAGCGGATATAGATATATAACAATGGTAAACGTATTTTTTTTTTAGATCGTTGAAAGTTGTAAAATGATAATGTGAATTTATAGTACAAAAAGTTTACCACTTCTGATATAGAATATTCGTGTATTTTGTCGAAAAAAAAAGCTTGAAGGTTTCCCATTCGAAATATTTCATATCACAAATACTTCACTTTAGAAACAGACGTCAAAGCACAATATTGCATTGGTCGGTGTGCCTTTTTTTATTTTGCAATATCATAAATTCCTTTGATTAAATATTTACGTTATAGGTAAGTAAACTTTCATTCCACATATATTATAAATACATTTGAATTAAATGTCATGTTATAAAGCAGATAAGCAGGGGCGGGGCACCGCATTTTAACGGGTTGCGGTTTTTAGTTCGTGACATTTAGAATTAATTTCCGCAATATTAATAACAGATATGGGGACAATGTGGAACAAATTGTGCGTAATTAATCGAGTTATCAATTGCACACTGCTTATCTGTTGTGGTTTAAGTTTATAATTAACTAGATATGATAAAACCGATCATTGTGGTTAGTCTAAAAAAAAATGTGTGGGATATTATGATATTGAAATCAACAAAGACATTATAATAAACAAAAATGATTAATTTGTTGGATATTTAGGTGGGATAAAGTTATTTTTTTATTTATGAATTATCCATTCGATTGCTTTTGTTTCTTTGTTCTAGAACAAGCATGGGGAACCTGCGGCCTTTTGGCTACTCTGGTGCGGTCTTCTGGTCAATTCTGTAATTCTGTAATTGTATGTAAATTCGGGAATTCCTCATATATTCTGACCGTTAATTCCAATTTCCGGCCAAAGATTCCCTAGTCAATGTTTACTGCGGCCTTGTGTCGAATCAGAAAAATGAATGCGGTCTTTAGAGAAGAAAAGGTTCCCCACCCCTGTTCTAGGATAGTATAAAAAACGCCTTCTACAGCAATATTTAAGTAGGGATTGCAATATAGTACGAATACCAGTATTTTATAATAAAACGACTCATTGCCATGCAATACTTTTCAATTACTATTCCCTGAGTATATTTTTTTAAATTTATTTCTTACTGTTAACTACCATCTCATTTTAATAAAGGTAGAGAGTTTTTATGATAGCGATGTTCGAATAAAAAATATTTTAAAATTCAAAATATACCACAAGGATTTAGCAGATAAAACAGAATTTACATTTAACAGTAATCCTGGGTATTCCCGTTAGTTTTCCGAACCGCAATAAACCCAAACATGATCATAAAACAGTGCGTACAAATTAATAAATAATTACGAATCGTCCTTTTCGCACCCCGCCCCATCCCTCGAGGCTTTCGCGACCCCTGACGAGTCGTTAATCAATCCACGCCAACCCGCAGATCCAATATTCAGATAGCGCTCTTATCTGCGAAACCGGTCGCGCAACCGAAATTATTATTGCATTCGTCAGCCATTTTGAAGCGGCCATTTCGTGTTATACGAAATATATGCAGATTACAAAATGGCATTCGATTCGAGTTTCAGCTGCGTTTTTATGAAAACATATGTAAAACCAAACAAAACAAACGCATACATTGATGATTTTGTATTTTTAATGCGTTTCTGAATGAACAAAAAAAACAGTGATAAATGTTCTGATTTCATATAAAAATTTTGTCAATTGCAGTAAACATACAGTATGGATTATCACAATAATTTTATTTAGCAATGACGTGTAAAAGTAAAAGTTACTTAAATCAATGAGGATTTTTCCTATTAAAATAATATCATTTAACAATGCAAAATATTATTTTTGCAAAGCGTGTGCATAAAACATTTTAAATTGCACTCAACTCTTTTTTTACACGTTAGATACGTTCCACAAAAACTGCGTAAATTGGTGATTCAAATCATAGACAAATTTAAGATTGGTTCCCTGAACAAAAAAAGAACAATATTGTGGATTGTGGTATAGAAAATCGTATATAAAAAGGCTATAATGAAGGCACAATAAATCAATTACACAAAATAATAGTCTGCTACCAATGTGAAACATATGCCCTTTTTATGGTGGTACATTAACAAAAGTTTTTCTGAAATAACTGTTTATTACTCAGATACTCAACCTTTATTTTTCAAAGACAGTTGTGGGGATAGAAAGACAAGGCTAGGGCAGGATTAGTGGTTAACTTTGCACTCGCTGCACCCATTTATTGAAGGTTCGGAATAGGTGGAAGCGAATTTTTATACAGCAAATACACGACATCACATTCATTCATGCATTCAAGACATCACATACATCCATGCCTTCGAACAGAAATTCATAAATCGATTAAAAAATCAATTTATAAAACTGTCAGTACCGGGATTCGAACCCGGGACCTCCGTAACCGAAGCCAAGAAATTTGACCACTCGACCACACAGGCGGACAATTCGTTCTTTTTAGTGGACCAAAACAGTTTTAAAAAAAGAGCTGAGTGTTCACCTAATACCAATGGGCTGAATTTGTTGAAGTTGAAAAAAATAACAAACAAGATCAACTAAAGAAGAAATGATATCACATTCACTCGTGTTCAAATCTCAATTTTCAATTGAAAAAAAAGGCAAAGCTCTTACTTACCTCTCGAATACAGGGGGGCAACAATAACAATAACCGTAATTTGGCGTTTTGAAAAAATGATATGGAGATTATTTATACTACAATAGTTTTGTTTTGCCAAGTTTTTGTATTCTACACGAAACGGTAAAATATACCTTATTGCAACAGATTTCTAACATAAAGGGTCATTTTGTGTTATCAAATTTGACCCACAAACGACGTTATAAATGTTTTACAATCTCAAATGTTAATCAAACAATGCTTTTACGAACACTACGTTAAAATCATTGACCATATCAAATATGAAATTGCGAACGGGCATGTGAGTATAACAAATAAATACTGGAATAAAATCATTATACTATTGCAAATACATAAGTTATATTATTCCACATAACACTTCGATAAAATAAAAATAATAGAGATTGATGAATAAGTTTGAGTTATCTACGTGGGCTCGTTGGTAACGAACCGTGCTTCAATTTGTCTTTTTTTAATGGATCAACGATTTTTTTTAAAGAGAACCATTTGTTTTCCACTCAAGAGAATTTTTGGAGATGGTAAAAATGGAATAGGAGAATCATGAAAAAAATATGTTAAATTACTTTTTTATAGAACTTTACGTGTAGTGTTTGCAATGCCAGTATAACTGAAACCGGGATTTTAATATTAAAAATTAGCCAAAATCAAAGTCTGAAAATGTTCGCGATGAATTAAAATATGTATCTGTAAGTTTTATTGACAGATTCAAAAATTTATTAAATTTATTAATAAGTTATTATCTCCAGAAACCGTAAGGTAATAATCAAAATCAACCGTTCATACTTATAAAATATTTTTCAATAACAATATTTTATATAAAATATTGAAATAATGATTTCAATATACTTGCCCGGTATTGCAATATCGATTGGCTGTTTTTTTTTGTAACACCGGTATTGATATTTCAATTCCCTCATGAAATACCGGTTTATATGTATATATTTGTCTGGTATTGCCATTCCTAATAATTCGTAATTTTTAATATTTTCAAGCCCTGTTTGCTTATAATTGTAGAATATATTGACTGCTCATGATATTATACCTCAAAACATATTTTGTATAAAAACTGCTTAATAGTCAGTGTCTCAATGCATACCTTTTTTATGTCAAAAGCACATAACTAGATTGTAGTGGTGGTTAGCTAATCGTTGCCGCTATGCCCTGAATTTTAGGACGTGATGAGTGAACATTTTGAAAACAAATTAATCCATATCCATACAAATCCATAAATCAATTACAGCAAATAATTTACGGAGCTATCCGATACTGAGATTTGAACCAGTAAGCACTGTTACAGTAGCCGACGTTGACCGCTTATCTAGAAGCCTGGCTATTCAGGTAGACCAATCACGTAAAATCAGAAATTACTGTTTTTGATTGCACAATTTGTAAAAACATTAAAGTAAACAATGATATCTTACGTGTTTTGCATATTTAAATAGCTTAGAATTTTTGACATTAAAGACACTAATATAAATCAAACATGAGAAAACAACATCGCAAAATAAAGAATAAGTTAGTATCAAAATTTGAAAAAAATCAAAAATGGTCTTTAAAACACCTCCATGCCGATGATGCAATCGTAAATATTTGAGTCATTAACTCATTTAATATTTCTCTTAATATTGTCAATGATTATTTATCATTTTAGTTATTCTTGCATATATACATTTTTTAAATTATTGTTTATCTTCTAACTTAGGTTTAAATACTGTCGATAAACAGTGAAACTGAGATGCCTACATGGCAGGGAACGTGATTTTTAGGATGGCATGTTACGGGTTAAGGGGGTTTTGAAATTGAGATCCTCATTTATGCTATTTTTACCGTATAACCTAGATTAATCAAGAAGGAAAAAGTTGAATTTGTATTGTGACGCCAGAGAAGAAAAACAAGAAGAGTTAGTAATATTGTTTTGACGTCGATATAGCAAATGACGTTTGGTCAACCTACAGAGGAAAGATATCTAAATCCGCAACAACAACTCCAAAGAAAGTAAAAAGAAAGAAAAGTTGTGTAGCGATCGGGGAAAATCCTTCCAAACTACAAGTGATTCATCATATAAATGTATAATATTATGGAAGTCAAACTTTTAACAAAAGTTCAAATCTGAACAACAAAATAAAGTGGGTATTTTGAAAGAGTTTGAGGAGGGGAAAGTAGTAACGAATGTAATATATTTCAATGCTACCGGGCATAGCAATTATGAGAGGAGGTAACAGGAGAAAAATATTTTGTGTTATCTATGGACTCAAAGCGGATATCGCTAAACCAATTTTGTTTAAACAGAAACACAGTAAATTGACATCAAATGTTAACTAGCTGTATTATGTATTACTCCATTTTGAATCACATGATTTGCCTAGTCAACTAAATACGGGGTACACATTAAATATATAATAAATAATAATTTTTGTGGTTATTGTAATTTGTAATTTCTGGAAAGCAATTTCGACAATCTCAAGATAGGTAGCTTGAATCTGGAGTGAGGGAAGACGTTGAGGCTTATCCATGTCGTCGAAATTTTATACTGTAATAAATAAATAACTTTTTATTTGATGGTATCAATTGATTTATTAATCATTGCTGTTAGTCTCCGTATGAAAAGCATGCATTATAGAATTTAAATCGATTTGTGAATGAGTTCGAAGGCATGGATGTTTGCGATGTCTTGAATTACACCCCTTACCCAGCTTATCCTTGAAACAGGAAGTAACGAGAGCAATTAACTAACGACTAGTCCGGACCTAGCTCTATTATTCTATTCCTACTCTCTTTGGATACAAAGAGAGGTTGAGAAACTAAGTAAAAATCAGTTATATTAGAATATTTTTTGTTGAGATAAACACCATTCAGTGATATGCTCCACATTGGGAGCGGACATGGTAAAACAAACTATTAGGTAACACTTTTTATTGTTAACTGTTTGTTCAAAGATTGTTAAACCTATAAGAGAATTTTTTAACTTACTTTTTATAAGGTATTTTCGTAAAACGGTATAAATTTATTTATCAAAAATATTCAAAACAATCCAATCAAGAATTAAAGTATTATATAATAATATAATATAATATACAGTCACTGCTTTCCGCGCTATTCTGTTGCAGTCTTGGATTGCAATCCTTTAAATTTAAATGGAAGGTAATTTCACAATCTCAAGTCTCCACGCAAGATCTACAATAATATGATAGTCTTTCCTTTCTAGTTTATCCCGAGAAACCTTTTTAATTTATGTTTGAATTCTCATTTAAAACGAGTAAAACTCTACGATATACCAACTTCACAATTGGGTACATAAAATAATATACGAGTTGGGAAATATTCGTCTAGTTCGCGGGTCTCAGACAAAGATAAATTCGTCTTTGTTTAAATATTCTGATCACAAGTATCCATGCTATGCATTAAACCTCTCGCCGGTTGAATCATAAAGATAGCAAGCTTTTTACTAGAGCATTTGATTAAAAACATATTAGAAAATACGATATTGGAATAACGGAGGATTTGAAGTAGAGGTTGAAATGGTTTTGCGGTATCCATAACAACATATCTACAAAATTTGAAATGCATTTCCGAGATTTTCCTCGGCAAGCAACGGTAATGCAATTGCATATTTTCCTCGATCCGGCGTTGCATCAGGAAAATAAGCAAACAAGGGGTTACAATGGAAGCGACTAAGTAAATATACCAGGATACGTTATTGTGTCTACATCAAATGGTACTCGAATGTTTATATTATTGAGTATGATAGATGCATTTTATTGAATATCACGTTTAAGCTCTTCAACATAGAAATACATAATAGTTGAAAAATGTTCGTTTTGAATATTGTTACTTATTTGTTTTCTATTGAAATAGTCGAAAAATTGTAAGTATTAAATCTCCGTTTTCTTTATTAACTCTCGCGGCTCGGAGACTAGAAAAATACTTCTTTGCCGATGGGGGTCGTTTAGGGACCCCAGTGGTTTCCTCATTATTGGCCTTATTATTATGAATTTCAAAAAAAAAAATAGTCTAAGGGCTTTAAAATATCTCTCTGCATCATTCCTCATACATTTTGTTTGTAAAAATCCGTGTTTTCTTTAATAAATAATCATATTTTAAGTTGCGCGTAAAAAAGACGTCATCCCAGCACAAATATGAATTTGCAACTGACGCGTTTAGCCCAGCTATCTTACGAACGATCGCTGATAAGCGGGCGCTTATCTCGTTATCGCGTATTTATATAAACTACAAAAGGTCCAAAAAACTATGATATAAGAATACCTTAATTATAAACATTGTATAACCCATATTAAAATAGATATTTAAGAAAATGTGGGTATTGGGGTCGCATTTCTTGAGCTTAGAACCGGAAAAGTTAAACTACCGCATTGATCTTATATAACTGATATAGGTAACTTCTTTAAGTTCCTGGACCAAATGAATACTTTATCTCCGAGAGCGGACGACATTATAAAATAAAATGAATTACAATAACTTGCCTCGAATAATTTATTCACATAGAATATAAATATGAAGACCTAAGAAGTACAGTGAGGCATGTGGTATTTTAGGAAAATATTAGTCGGATGTGTAATAATTTTATACGTGCTCTAAAGTTAGGCATGCTTAATAAATACGCATTGCAACAGTGTCTTCTCACTAAAATAAAAAGATCCACAAAAACACTATGTTAAGACGTGATTGTACTAAAAAGTGCAGTAAAAATGTTTTACCATTTTGCTACTTGTCTCACTTCTCTTCAAAGGGCTCATATAGTGGTTAAAAAAAATTGTGTCAAGATTTGCCATTTATACTACGTTTTTTTTACCATATCAAATTCAATAGAAAAAATTTATTACTTAGTTACTAAACTCTATTTTTTTCAACGATAGTGGGAATAGAATGACAGGACTATGACAGGATTAGTGAATAGATAATCGTTTTCGTTACGCCCCGTTTTTAGGATAGGATGGGTGGGAGAGGGAATTCAAGACATACATATATCCATGGTAGGCTTGAGAATTTCTCTGCAAAATCCTGCGAAAAACAAGACCTAAATGAGTGGATATATCTGGTATTATATATTCACCTATTTGTTTTAGAATTTCTATAAAAGAAACCTTTGCTATTGCCTGCAGTAAGTCACGCGTTAGTCCTTGCAACAGTATCATCTTTTATGAAAAGTATATCATTTTAATTGTTGAAATATTCTGATTATTAATTAATTGAATTGGTCGTGAGTATTGCCGTCATAATATTGCATATTAGTTTGCATTTTTTCTACGATTTTTCGCGTGGTGTTGTATTTTAAAAAACCGTATCATAACTGCACAAAATACTTATCTGTCAGATCCTTTCTCTTTAAAAGAGATCTACAGGGGGTTACAAAAGTACAAAAACAAAACGGTAAATAACACGGTGCCGGTTAAAAATCGTGACAGCCGGACAGGCGTCGAGCCAACTTGCCAGATCGCACAGCTACATATTATATTATGTCCTATATTCAACGCTTTGTACTAAATTCAATGACAGTGATGACAAACCTGCCACAAGCATGCCAGTAAAACAACCGACGCGCTTTAACGAATTCAGGGACAAACTCTTATTACTTAAGTGTAAAAATCATTGATTCAGTTAAATTTAGTAACAAAATAAGTCTAAAAATAATTTTCGAAGAGAAGACACAAGTGTCACACCTTGTTACTCAGCCAGTGAAATAACAGTATTGTGTGTTGTTATAAGTTTGTTGCTACTGCAATGCAACCAACTAGGGCATCTAATCCTGCACTCGTTTTTTGATCCCAGGATTTCAGGATTCGCTATTATAACATGTATTAATAACATAATCATCAGGACTACAAAACTACATACTGT